>VZTE01001749.1:201960-273875 GCA_013397775.1 Eulacestoma nigropectus
GAAAGAAAAGAAAGAAAAGAAAGGAAAAGATCAATTGCACCTCCTTGTGGTCTACAAAAAAAGCAATGAGTCAGACACACGGGGTTTTTTTCCTAAACAGAGACAATGAATCTATTTGCATATACGCTAAAATTACATAAGAAATCCAAATGCATTTATTCAGAGATTTATTCCTTGTTCTGTGTCTGTGTAGAGTATTCTGAAGCAGATTACTGGGAGGGTGGTGAGGCACTGGCACAGAGTTGTGGATGCCCTACCCCTGGCAGTGTTCATGCCCAGGTTGGACAGGGGTTTGAATAACTTGCTCTAGTGAGAGGTGTCCCTGTCCATGACAGGAGCAGGCACAGGGGTTGAAATAAGGTGATCTTCAAGGTCTCTTCCAGCACAAACCATTCTATGATTCTATGATTACTGCAAAAATTACATTAAATAGGCATCTGTAGTTTATTGGCTATTTGCATAGGGATTGGCCTACAGCAGGGATATTTTTTTAAGCAGAATGAATTTATCAAAATCAACAGTCAAATATTGTCACTTTTACTTAAAACTATGATTCAAATGCTAGCCACACCTCTCCTCTGCTTACTATTGACCCCTTTCAAGGGCACCACGTCAGGTTCTTTTTTTTTTTGCCCCTTTCTTGTTCCTACTTTCAAATATCTTGTAGCAGACTTTCTGGTAGAGATTGTTTGACTATACAGACAGCCACAGGTGACTGCAGAGCATTCAAAGTTATGTTTGGGTTGCTTATGCATCCCTAGGATCTTCAAGGATCCACTACTAATTTTATCTTGGTCTTACTTAGAGACTGTATCTGCTACAGTCATGGTTTTGATACAGTTTCACCCTCCAAGCTGTGGACAAAACAAACATTTAACAAGACATCCCCATCACTTCCTTTCAATGCTGTGCAGAACCTGAGCAATATTCATCAAACCAAGTGTTTCCCGGGAGTTGTATGGGAGAATGTTTTACATAGAAATTGAAGATTTCCAGTTGTAAAGATAGATATTAAAGATCTCTAAATTTATCAGTAAAAAATAAAATAAAATAAAATAAAATAAAATTAAATTAAATTTAAAAACGCCACAAACTCACAAAAAAGTCAAACAAAAAACCTCAAAACCCCTAAGCCAAACAAACCAAACATCTAACCTAAAAAAACCAGCATAAAAATACAGTTCTCTAAAGAGAGATTACAACATCAATGACAAAAATAAGAAAACAAAGGTATTCGGAGCTTTAAAATTTAACTTCTAGTTATCATTGTGTTAGGAACATCTAGGAATACCATAGCATTATTCTAGTCTCTGTTTGCTTAGTTCAGTCAAGATCATGTGCATATACACATACAGAGTTATTTTTAAATCTGTGATATAGTCTTGTTTTGAGTAATCTCCTTATTTTCTGTTATGTTCAGATAGAAAAGATATATCTGTCTAACATAATTAATTTTGATTTTCTGAAATTGATTTCTGTATTTGTAGAAACTGTATTGCGTGAAAGGGGGTTCCATGGACTAGGAAATAAATAAGGAATTAATAAAGATACAATTCTTTCATTACTGTTAAATATTGTTACCTGTAAAAGTACAGAATTTTTTTCAGAATACTCCCTCTGTTTTTTTCTGAACTATCTTCTTATTTAAAAAATACTGCAAAATAATTTTTCCAGCAAAAGTGAATAATAAAAGTCCATTTTTAGGAAACACCTGTATAACATCTATATCCTCTTTAGTCTGAAATGTTTGCTTTGAAAATTATCTTTTCTGTCATTTCTCATTCCCTGACCAGAAAACCTGAGGAAAGCCTGATTTCCACAAGCAATATCCATTGAAAGCATGCCACACCACTACTTGAATAATGTAGAAGGTGGGAAAAGGCTTGAGCTCCCTTGAATTATCAGTCTATGTGTCCAAAGTGGGAATGAAGTGGCCTAGTACTAAAAGCCTTCAAATAATATTTGATGTTCATAGCCACACCTTCATTGTCAAATCACAGCCAGGGAATGTCAGTTTTTTTGCTGTTGGAACAATGAGATACAGGGAATGACTTCTTCTGTGGCAAAACTTCTTGCAGATAGAGAAATCATAATGGTTCTGTTGATGCCTTGATGAGGCTACCTAAAAACAGAGGCTAAACAAAATTAAGAGAATAAAAGCAATTATATTTATTGAAGGGCCTTCAGATACACTTTGGGGAGATGAAGCCCACCCAGAGGCTACACCCAAAAATGGACCACAGGTCACAGGCTTTTCATACTTTTGTAAGTTTGGTCTATTTGCATACTGGGGGTTAATCTTCCAATTACAGCTTCAGGTAATGAAGCCATTACCCCAAGTTTGCTTCCCCCCCAACTCACTTTTGTTTACATTTCTTGGTGCCTGAGACAGTAAGGTGTCCTTGAGTTCCAGGCCTAGAGAGGAATTGTTTTGTCTGACCAAAACAGGAGAACAGCAGCTATCATTGTCTATATGGAATTTAGAGTTATATACTAAAGAACTGCAGAATTAAAAATATATGAAAAATATAAAAGCAAAAATCCTAAGGCATCACAGTAACTCCTGCTTGTTGTTGCCTTTAGTACTAGTCACAGACTGTGACAGGAATTATTTATATACTGTGATGCAGCTCTGTTCATCCCGAAGCTCTTCAGAGCTTTTCTCTGGAAGTTTCAATTGTCGTCAGGCTTCTTTGGAGTGGTGAGGGCAAAGTCCCTTGTGCCTTGCCTAGGCATGAAATTAAACTTATCATGACCTGACCTAATTTCCGGAAGAGTCAGGGTAGGATTTGATACTGCACTCCATGTGGAAATACAGCTTTCACCCAGGCAATCAGGGTAGCTTTCAGTAGAAACACTGTGACATTTAGGAATGCCTTAATTAACTTTTGGCTCTTAATTTTGCCAAATTAATGCCTTGCTTTGCATTGATAGATGCAGCAATTCACTCTCTGTAGCATTTATTTCTATCTTTTTGCATGTGCAGCCCCTTGTGTGAACTAGGTTGTGTGATGAAAACCTTTGTTTACACTAAGATAGTATTTCTCCATTAAAGAATGAAACACTTAAATGTGTGAAAAATTCTGCATTCAAAGTTCATCACACAAAAATTTTGGAAGAAAGTGGATGTCATGGTGCATGTTGAATATATAATCTTCAATCCACTGTAGTGGATTGCCCCTGACTGGATGCCAGGCACCCACCAAAGCAGTTCTCTCTCTCCCTTCTACAGCAGGGGAGAGAAAATATAATGAAGGGTTCATAGGTTGAGATAAGGACTGGGAGAGATCACTCATCAGATACCATCATGGGCAAAACAGGTTCTAATTAGAGATATGAAATGGATTTATTGCTAACAAAATCAGAGCAGGATAAAGAGAAGTAAAATAAGACCTTGAAAACACCTCTGGACTGAGTTGTAACCTGCTTCATGAAAAGCATGGAGAAGTTGGTAGACAAGAGGCTAGAAGTCAGAGGCTCCAGCCAGCCATGCCTACTGCTGCGATGGGGAACTGTCACCAGAATGAAAAGCTGTGTCAGCTGAACTCACCACTCAAGAATTTAATTGCTTGGATGCTGTTCAATTATTTATTAGTGCTTATGATTGGCCAAGACTTACCTGGGTGAGGTTGCTGGTCTTTTGTCAGCCTTTCTGTTCTTGAAATGGCACCTGCTGCAGTATTAAGTGGGAAAGCCATGGTACTGGGTTATGACAGATAAATTTCATATGAAAATATCTCCCGTTTCAAAACTGGATTTATTCAGGATGCAAACATTGTTGGTAGCAAGTCAGAGTACAAACCGTGTGTGAAAATTAACTACTTCTCATAGCAAATATCTGGTCTTTCTGCGATCTGATCAAAGTTTGTCCCCATTGATTCAGCAGTGTTTTTTCCTGGAAGACTCTACTGCAGCTATGAACATCTGCATAAAAGAAAGCCGATGAGACATTCAAAGTAGAAAGGAACAGACTCTTCCTGCAAAGAGCATAAATTTGCTAAACAGACTGGTTCTACTGAGGAGAGTCTCTTGGTTGCCAAAAGCAACCTAAATGGCTTTAAATACAAGTTCTGATAGTTGTACTTCAGGTCCAAGGGAATCATCAAATTTTTAATGACTGTCCTCAAATTGAGCAGCCTGGATAGCATCTTTTGCTGGTGAATTAAAATACATCATCCTTGGCAGATTTTTCCATCAAGTGGGCTCATGTGTTATTTTTGTTTCCTTTTAAAAAGGTTTTTGTGTTTAGTGGAATATGTGAATATAGACACTGAGTGAGAGTGCTTAGTTTCAAACTCAAGTGGTTAAAATGTGTAGTGCACGCTATCCATTCATTTCCAAGGAAGTAAAAATCTGCAGACATTAGAGAGAGACAAAGTCTTTCTGCAACTGGATGTTACTGGATTGCACACAGAATGATACACAAACAGGCCATGGTTTAATTGGTCATAAAGCACATGTTGACATTTTCCCTACGGTTTGAAAAGTAGAGTTTATTGGAGTTTTTTGACTAATTTCTGCCATAGAGGTACAAATTTTGCTTGTGTCCAATTTTAAAAATCACCCCAAGTTGAGTGTCAAGAGGTTAAAATATGTCTTCAGACAGAGAGGACTCTACCTGACTGTTCAGACTGAGGGACTGTTCAGGTGTTATAATTTAGGTAACTTTCCGGCCTCCAGTGTCTCTAGGCAAACTGAGCTCAGTTCACATACGCTGTGCAAAGCTCTATTGCTGCAAAGGATCCACGAGTCTTTGTAGCTGTTTTGGTTTGCCCTGTCTTTGTATATGCCCTGTGTCTGTAGATCGACTTATGAAGCATTTAGACTGGGGATTTTGAAAGTCAACATTCTTTTAAATACAGAGGGGGAAAATGAGCAAACTAAACAAGGAAATACATTAGTCTGTATTTTCATTCTTTCTGTGAAGGAAAGTTTAATATGGCTTGCTTGTCTAGAATTATTTATGTCCAATGGTATGTTGGTGTGGCACATATACATGCCTGTCTCAAATGAGCCATTTATGGTCACTCAAAGAATCGTCGTGCAAGATATTAGCAAAAAATTGTTTTAATATGAATTCATAAAAAAGCAACTTAACAAAGTTTGATGGCAAGGCTCATTCTATTACTTACTACACGGATGAAACACACAATGAAAATCAAGTCAGAATTTAGTTAGAATGAGACTAAAGATGCATAAAGGTAAGGGAGACTCTCCCATTGAATGATAAGTTTCGTAGTGGACCCCTTGCTTTCTAAACTCCTGATAGAACTTAGATGTGGCTAGGTCCAGCCTTAGTCTCACAGATGAACAAAGATTTGTGCCTACAGGAATCAACGATATAGATTTCATTAATATTAATTGAGCTTGTTATGGGTCACTTACCAAGGATCTGTTCCAAATAAAAACTCTCTCCACCTTGAGTAAGGAAGGATATCTCAGTCTCAGGTAAGGAATCTCAAACTCTGAGAGGCATGACAACTAACAGGGAGAGTCACTGGAATGTTGTCCATTTGCAACTTTAGAGAGAGCTCGAATTGGACTTACCCATATATCTGTTATAGTGGATACTCTGTCAGCTTTGCAGAACAACTTTAAGAGTTGCCCCAGCTCAACGGGAGATCACTGACATGCAGCCATATTACCTTGCAAGGAGAGCTCAAAGAATGCTCACTAAGGCTGTCCTTTTTTTGGGGTAAAGTGGTTGGCTTGTAGTCAAAATTTATACAATGGGAAAGGTATGTATGAGACTCCTTGTAACCACAACATTCTTTGTTCCTTGACAAGTGAACCTCGGAAAAAACACACTCTATTCATGTGTTAATTGTTTGATCAGCATTCCAAGCTCGTATGTATTGATGCTCACTTGGTCACTCTGCCACTTCATGGGTTTCCTGAGGGAGATCTTGTCCCAGCTATGGTTCAAAATTTAATCTCCTTTGAAGCACATATCAAACTATTGTTATTTTGTTAAGAGGGTCGAGGGCATCCATCACACTGCTTTAGTAGGGTTAGAGGCCCTCCGGCTAATGAACCATGACTGACAATGTAATACTGGCCTCAGTCACGTAACACTGACCAGCCCATGTGCAGACTGAAGCCATCACATCTGCATGGTGGCTGCAGCAGGGCAGAAAGTCAGACCCCTCAGGCAATGATGTGACTGTGCTGACCAGTTTTGACTAGGGGGAGTCCTGCCAGAGAGCCTCTTGGATCAGTCCTCTTTTCAGCAGCGGGTCTGCAGTTGGGAACTCTCCTGTTGGGTTGGAAAGCCACCCAGAGGAACTCCTGAAGGTTGAGAGACCTTGCCTTCTTAAAGGAAGGAATTGTGCATTTAGGAGGTTACCGTTCTAAAACTTTAGGATTCTTTAGTCAGCTATATAGTAGCAATTTAATTTGGCAACCCATACCTGTAATCAGCTAATAATGGAGATTAAATAAAATTTTGTTTGGCTAATTATTTGTCTCAGTTAAAAAGTCTCTGCTACATTTAGTTGTACACAGTGGAGGGGAAGGCTGAGCATGGCTCTCACCTTGCTTGGTTGAATACATTTGCTGAAGAAAACAGAATCAGGAATAACACATTTTCACTCTTACGAAATTAATAGTCATAGTTCGAAAAAAAAAATATAGACATTAGGATAGGTAAGTTAAACTGTTCTTATAAAGTATTGTGTATGTATGCATAATCTATTCATACTTATACAATGGTTTGTTTTTAATAACTTGTTTCTCTCTGGATAAACTTTTGATCAGAGTTCTTAAATGCTATATAGTTGCATCATTTTATCTGTTGCATGATATATTAATTAAGAAATATTCGTATAAAAAACATTCAATTAGAGAAAAGAAGGTTTCAGGAAGATTTGTTTATGTTTTTAAAAGATTAATTCTGTAATGGCATGCTATTTAAGTTTTGTGGGATTTTTTGCTGGACTGTCACTTACTAATACATCATATCCTGCATATGTTTCTGATAAGCAAGACATTGTGATGGCAATGAAAAGCAATTTCAGTTAACTCTTTCAAAAAAAGTAGAAAAATCAAAAGTATATAGTATGTCTTTTGGGGAACAATTTTCTACAGGAACAGGATTGTTTCTGACGTGCATTTCAGAGTTACATAGTGGAAAAAAATTCAAGGAAATTGTTCATTAATAAATGGATATTGTGTCCCATCAGCAACATCTTTAGATATGAGGGTAGCTGAAAATTTTTACAAATGTGTTACTGACTGTGGATCAACTTTTCTTTCTGAGGTGCCTACATAGTGCTGCAGGTTTTCACCTGATAAAAATGAAAGAGATAATATCTGCAAATTCAGCTATTCCTTTAAATCTGCAATTTACCTGCACTTAATGGTAGCTTCTGCTGAATTTCCTTTTCTAAAAATAATAACTTTAAATTTCATATTTTTCTTAAGCCCGTGTACCTGATGAAGTATCTGTGAAGCTGAAAGTTGTCAGCTTTTCAAAATATGGAATGTACCTTTTCTCTTGTTAAGAATGCAGTGTCCTTCACCTGAGGAGGAATAACCCTGTGCACCAGGAAGGGCTGGGGGCCAGCCTGCTGGAGAGAAACTCTGTGGAGAAGGACCTGGGGATCCTGGTGGACAACAACCTATCCATGAGCCAGCAGTGTGTCCTTGCGGCAAAGAAGTCCAATGGTATCCTGGGGTGTGTTATGAAGAGCAATGCCAGCAGCTCAAGGGAGGTGATCCTGCCCCTCTACTCAGCCCTGGGGAGGCACATCTGGAGTGCTGTGTCCAGCTCGGGGCTCCTCAGTACAGGAGGGAGGTAGAGCTCCTGGAGTGGGTCCAGGGGAGGGATACGAAGATGATGTGGAGCATCTCTTTTATGAGGAAAGGCTGAAGAGGCTGGGCCTGTTCAGCCTCAAGAAGAGTTTACTGAGAAGGGATCTCATCAATGTCTGTAAGTACCTGAAGGGAGGGTGCCAAGAGGATGGACCAGGCTCCCCTTGGAGGTGCTGAGCAATAGGACAAGGGGCAATGGGCAGAAACTGATGCAGAGAAAGTTCCACCTGAATATGAGGAAGAATTTTTTACTATGCAGGTGACTGGAATAGATTGTCCAGAGAGGGCATGGAGTCTCCCTCACTGGAGATATTTCAGAACCATCTGGACACAATCCTGTGCAATGTGCTCTGGGATGACCCTGCTTGAGCAGAGAGGTTGGACCAGATGACCCATTGTGGTCCCTTCCAGACTGACCCATTCTGTGATTCTGTGATTTAATCCTGAACTCTTCTGAATATGACATTAGCATATCCTCATTTAAAAGAGAAATATCTTCAGTGGATTTGCAGATTTATGATATTGTGTGTTACAGTTTTTGAAAGATATCATAAAGAAGAAGGCAATAAATATATGCTAATCCTGGCAGAAATTGCCTGGCAGAATTTTCCACGAAGCGACTGCAGTGTTAGGGTTAACGACTTCTCTTTGAATGATTATGTGCAGATTCAATCTTTAGTAAGTTAGGAATATTTTGCTTCATGACTTAGGATGTAAAGAAATAGTGAAATGAAAAGGATGAGCCTATTTTAGCACTAATTTTTGGAAAATGCAGAAGTCTGTTGTCATGGAAGTATAATTAACTTGTGAACATCTGATATGAGATTTATTTTAATCTTTTCTTTCCAGTATATTCCTCATTACTAATTCATGCAATTACAACAATTACACAATGTTAGGAAGGCACTACAGTCACTTTTAGTTTTACACAGGAAGATAAATTTAATAAATTTAGTCACTATCATCTTGGTGTCATATTTTTTTAAATATTAGCTACTAGTTTTTAATATAATATCAATCTCTATTTTTAAACAAAAGAACTCATACCTCTATGATAAAATACAATTTTACATCACAAAGACTATTAAAAATAGCCTCTTAAGTAATTTATATCATAGTAAGTCAAACATAGTTACTTTCAGTTGGCCTCTTTGTCCTACAAAATACATTTAAAAATATAGTTGGGTCTTAAAATACATCCTACTGCACTCTCTGTATATTCTAGTACATTGCTTATTAAGGCCATTAAAACGACATTTTAAAGCAAAAAAATCTATTAAAACTATTTTTAAAGAACTAACTGCATAACTTTTTTTCAATAGTGATAGTTTGTTGTCTTTCACTGATAGATGATATTTAATGTAATTTTAATTGATCATCAAAATTGTAAATATGTTTATAGCTGGTGTGGTATATAGAGTGCTTATATATGAGTTCTTCTGTTATTCTGCATCATGATGAATTTAGCCATATTATTTTCATGCAAAACATATAAACAAGATTTGCATGCCAGTAAATTTTAAATTTTATATTTATTTTGAGTTTTTTGAAACACCCGCTGAACTGTTGCTAATTGTCATGATGCATCTGTACAGGCCATGATATTTGTTGAAAATTCTTGTCAGGCTGAACAAAGACCCCAGACCACATATTGGGTAACACTTGTGCTTTTACTACATACTATGTTTTACTATATTTAACTCTGGCAGCTAGCCCAGAGTTCGCACTCAAAAGCTGTTGTCTAACAAGTTCTTAAATCTTACAATACTCTTCCTCAAAGGTGATGGCTAACAAACCTTGTTTTTTTACTTACTTTAATAAGATTTCAACTCCCCCAGAAAACTGCTCAGCTTTGCAGGTTAACAAGCCAAAACACAAAGCCACAAGCTTCCCACTCCCATAACAAACTTCAGGACAGAGTATGGGGCAAAATGCAACAACCATGCTTAGCCCAGGCAAAGCAAGGGAGGACAGAAATAAAGGCAGAGAAAAGAGAGAGAGAGAAGTAAGAAGCTCACAGGTCTCTAGACACCACGTCGGTCCAGCTGCCTGGGTGGTCCTGGGCTGAGGTAGCGAGGAAGAAAGAGAAAGAGGGAAAAGAAAGGGGCCTGATCCGCTTCCTTTTACAGTTAATCTAGTGCAGCCTCTTATGTAAACTATACTTTTTGTGCCATTTCATTCACAGATGCACAGTCAGCCCTTTGAGCACTCCTCCAGGGAGTGAATCAGGAATGACAATGATCATAACAAGGATGTCAAGAGAGCACAAGTCTCAAGGTGGCAAATAAAGTTGGTTTGGCACAGCACTGTTCCACCTCCATGGGTACCTCTCTTCCAATCACAGCTTTCATGTTGCAACAGTCAGAATGTTTGAGAAAAACATGCTGATGCCTGGTCCTCCACGCTAATCATTGGAACTTTAAGCATAATTTTAATTAAAGATGCAGTATAGGAATCTATATCAAAATCTGACTTTTGGAGTTACTTTTCAGATACGTGGGACACTCTGTTCCCTACCAAGACCACGTTTTCCATCTAAAAAGCTACCCACAGTTTAAATATCAAAGTTCAATATTTCAGTTGTATCCAAAAATTCAAATTTGGTTAGTAAAGGTACAACTTAAAGTCATTTAAAAGGACACATTTCTTCCCTTTCTCTTCCACTTTCTCCCTAATTGCATTGTACAGCTAATATAATGGCTATGAAATTTGAAACTTTTTTCCACTATATGTGTTCACTTGTTTACACTCATGAAACTGATTTCTGTATCATTAGCCAAACCAAATTTTTTTACAGAATAACTGTATTAATATATCTAAGGAAAAATATAATGCTTAATTCTATAGGTTTGTATACTACTACATCTAGAAGTATTCTGGTGTTTAATTAAATTTTCTTTTCTAAACTCAGAGGACTATACAGCAGGAAACTGGTAAATGGTCTGAAAATTTGTCTCTCTAAAAGTATTTTAGACATAGGTGATGTATGATTTCTTTGACTGGAGAGCTTCACTTGGATCTAAGATTTAGATATGCAGCAAAGTCCTTCTGAAGCATGCACGTCATTTCTCTTATAGTCAGTGGAGACAAGTTGACAATTTTAAAGGACTCCAGAGGTAGAACTTCACACAGAAGACTATGAAACATTCTTTTTGGAACTTGTATGTGACCTGTCCATAGCCTTTTGTACAACAAGATCATGTGAGCAGGAGAAAAAATGGGGAATGAAGTACATATCCTGCGTGTGATGCTGTGGTTGTGGTCAAATGTTATGGTGCACACAATAATGGTATACAAGTGGTATACATAATAATGTATTTTTGTGCTAGTATGTAAGTACCAAAGAATACAGCAAAAAAAAGAGCTTCATTTGGTGAAGCTATGTATCTAGAAGAGGCAATCAAAGATACTTAAAAGGACTGAGAGGTACTAAAAGTAAGCAAAAAATGCAGTTGCCACAGCAAGAGGCTCGTAATTTAGAACCGACACATGCCATCTCTTGAGGCACTCGAGAAAGCAGTTTCACCAAGAATGCTCTGCCTGCCCCATGGAGGAGTTGTTTGACTTGCAGAATATGCTGCTAATGTCCTCACATGTCAGTGGGGTGGGATGGGTTTAACTGCCAGTGCGTCTAGACAATCTCAAATTATTGGGTTAATTTTTGTGTGTTTTAATGAATTAAAAATTATTCATACTGCCAAAGTTGCATAAATGTCTTTTGCAGAAGGGATGGTGAAATGTAGAAACAGAGAGATAAATGGCTTGTGGAAATGAAATGAAGTCAACAGTAGGAACTTAGTAAGCAAGGAGAAGGCAACAGATTTAGCTGTGCTGAATGAAACCAGGAGGCTATGTTTTCTCATTTATTAGCAATCTGAGGTTTCAGTATTTATTTCATATCATAACCAAGTAACAATTTAATAATTTATCTCTTTTTCTACCCTAAAAAAAGAAGTATTTGTTAATTTATTCAGCTTAGAGCATCCCACATGAAGCAGGAAAGGTCTAGAATAGTAAAAAAATGTTTTAATGTGAGGAAAGAGAAAGATGACCAGGACTGGGCTATATAGAGGACATATTAATAAGAGCTAATGCTATTATTTATTGTATGAAATTTCTGTCACAAGATTAGATGAAAGAATCAGAGAATCACAGAATTAACTAAGTTGGAAAAGACCATTGAGTTCATCGAGTCCAACCTATGATCCATCATCGCCTTGTCAATTAGACCATGGCACTAAGTGTCACATCCAGTCTTTTCTTAAACACCTCCAGGATGGTGACTCCACCACCTCCCTGGGCATCCCATTCCAATGACCAACCTCTCTTTCTGTGAAGAACTTCTTCCTAATGTCCAGCCTAAACTTCCCTTGGTGCAGCTTAAGGCTGTGTCCTCTTGTCCTGTTGCTGTTGCCTGGGAGAAGAGACCGACCCCCACCTGGCTACACCGGCCTTTCAGGCAGTTGTGGAGAGTGATAAGGTCTCTCCTGAGCCTCCTTTTCTCCACACTAAACAACCCCACTTCCCTCAGCCTGTTCTCATAGGACTTGTGCTCCAGACCCTTCACCAGCTCTATTGCCCTTTTCGGGATGTATTAGAGCACCTCAAAGTCCTTCCTAAACTGAGGGGCTCAGAACTGGACACAGTATTCAAGGTGTGGCCTCACCAGTGCTGAGAACAGCGGAAGAATGACTTCCTTGGTTCTGCTGGCCACACTATTCCTGACACAGGCCAGGATGCCCTTTGCCTTCTTGGCCACCAGGGCACACTGCTGGCTCATGTTCAGTCTGCCATCAATCACTATCCACAGCTCCCTTTCTGCCTTGTCGCTGTCCAGCCACTCTGTCCCCAGCCTGTAGCACTGGCTGGGGTTGTTGTGGCCAGAGTGTAGGACCTGGCGCTGGGACTTATTAAACATCCTATAATTGGATTTAGCCCATCTATCCAGCCTTTCCAAGTCTTTATCATCATCTGCCTGACCCTCTGGACCCAGGGCCTTGTACCTATTCTGTGAGGGCACCTGGGAAGGTGGTGGGGGTCAGGAGGGAATTTTATTACCTCTCCTAGTAGGTACCTGTTTCCATTCCCTCCATCTGCTAGGTCTCCTCCTCCTGTCTGATGGTAAGAGGAACAGGGCTCCTCTGACTCCTGCTGAGCTTCTCTCAGGTTTGCAAGGCTGTAACTCCACCAGTCTACTTCTCTTTCCCTCTCTCTAACACTCCTCAGCCTTTCCACGTCTTCCTTAAGCCCTGCCACCAGACAGAGCAGCTCATTCACCTGCTCACACCGCACACAGGTGTCTTTTGCACTGTCCTCTGGTATTGCCTCCAGGCTCAGACACTTCCTGCAGCCAGGGTTCCGGACAGCTGTGTCCTTGGTGGGTTCTGTTTGGGTTAGCACATTTTTGCTGGCAGCAGCAGCAATGGCTTTTGACCATTTGTTAATCATTGCTTGGGGGAAAAAAAAAAAGCACCCTACAACCAGCCAAAAGACACAACCCACGACCAGAAGTGTGGCTGCACTCTTCCTGCTCGTCCTGCCTGTGGCAACTGTCCGAAAACTGCTGTGCCACGCTCTCACTGACGTGCCATGCCCCTCTTTGCCCACTTCTATTTGTAGTGCTGCCATCTAAATAATTTTGAAACATTTGTCTTAAATTGATCAGTTAATTGGTTAAAAAAAAAAAAAAAAGAAGTACCAAATGAACAAATTCTCTAAAAAAAATTTAAAAATCGAATAATCAGTTTCCATAATATAACTGGTCATCACTGATAGGAAGATAAATATATATAAAACATATTAAGGGACATATTTCCAAAAAATCAGCCAGTGAAGTAAAAAACATCACTGCTAGACACAGATAAAAAAAAAAATTTAAAAGTGTAGAAAGGAACAAAGGTAGACTAAAATCAAGAAAAAGAAGTAGGTGCTGCAAAGTGGAGAAATATTTTCTTCCAGGTTCTGAATGTAAAGTCTCCAAGTTTCCCCTAAAGGGTTACATTTTAGAATTAATATTCTGAAGTGTCTCTTTGTCATTGATATTTCAATCCAGAGCTGATCTGTGCCGTTTCCAGGAGTGGAACATACACCACACAGAATTCTGTTGTGCAAACATGAGAGCCAATGTCACTCGTCTGTTCACCGCATCGTTTCTTCTAGTTATTCACACATGAATAAAGCAATCCTTCCAATTCTCACTCTCTGGAGAAGCCGAGAGGGTGGGAGACTGCTTCTGCTCCATCACCATGTTGATAGGCAATCATAGGTCCCATGAGAATTTAAACATAAAGCACATTTCAAATCTATTTCCTCCTCTTTACAGAAAAATATTTTGCAGCCAGAGAAGAGAAATTGAAAAACTCATTTGTATTTTAACAAGATGAAAAAAATTTTGTTTATTAATTAAGTAAATATTAACTTTTTACAATTAACAAGAAATCAGAGTATTAATTTCTGATCACGCAGCAAAGAACGTGGGATGTGCCAAGTCTTAGCTGAGGCATTGTAAAACAAGGACAACTTTTTTCTCAATTACTGGGGAAACTGAATAGAATAAAACTTGGGCCCAGGCAGTTTTTAAAATCATGTATTATCCAAATTATGGTCATTAAATTATCTAGGCAGGTAAATAAGAAAATCAGGCTCAGAAACAGACATTTAACTTCAGAGTCATTTTCTGTGCTCTTAAATAAGTTTTTAACCAGCAACAACAAGAAGAAAAACACTTGTTATTAGCTTTATCTGATTTCTGTTCATTAAAGTGGGACCAAACAGATGGGAAGCAGCTACCAACAGTTCATGCTACCAGATGTTATCACTATATAGACAATTGATTTCATTTAATAGGAAAAAATCCCTATAGGCAGTTCTGAATTCCACTGGGAATATAATAGAAAATGTCCTCCAGAGACCATTCACAATTTCCTCAGACAGTGATCAGAACTTCTGAATTTCTCTAAAGAAAATACTCTTCTTTTTTTTTTTCCAGTTTTCATGGATGCTTTTTACATCTGCTAAAATTACTTACAATAGTAACAATAAATTTGTCTGATGAGATTGAGATTTCCATGTTAACTAAAAGTTGATTTAGTGACAGATCTCACATGATAAAGAAACAATTCTATTTTATTTTTTTGCAGGACAAAAGATTAGATGTGCTAAATTAGAGCTATACAGAAGTTTTCTTAAAGAGTACTTGACTTTTACAGCTAAGGTCCTTTCCTGATAAGAGAAAATAGTTTTTAAATTAAGTTTCTGGATAACATGATTTTTCTAAATAATGATTATTTTTTCTTTCATTATACTCTTCTTTAATTTGATTACATTACTTTTCTATCTTTCGTTTGTTTGTTTACATACACCAGAGGAATAGTAAAGTAAAATTATCAAGGACAGTGTCAATTGCTTTGCATAAGTCAAGGTGGTCAGAAGGTCACCAAATTTGTCAGGCCTGATTTCCCCTTTGTAAAGCCATCTTGGCTGTTACCAATTACCTCTTCATTTTCCGTGTGCGTTAGCATAGTTTCCAGGAGAATCTGTTCCACGATCTTGCCTGGCACTAAGGTGAGACTGACCAGTTAGTAGTTCCCTGGGTTTTCTGCTTTCCCCCTTTTATATATAAATGGGGGTTGTATTTTGCTTTTTCCAGTCATTGAGGACTTCACCTGCCTGCCACAATTTTTCAAAATTGACGGAAAATGGCTTAGCATCTATGACAGCTCCCTTGGGACCCTCAGATGAATCTCTTCAGGTTCTCCCATAGAATTGTACATGTTCAGGTTCCTTAGGTGGTTTCAAACCTGAACCTTTCCCATACTGGGCTTAGGATCTTCATTCTCCCAGTTCCTGAATTCAAGTTTGTTCTCAGCTTGGGTAGAGTGGCTGGGGCACTTCCTGTTGGAGACTGATGTATAGAAATCTTTGAGAAACTCATCTTTCTCTTTGTCCAGGATAGTCAGGTCTCCTATTTCCTGCTGCAGAGGGCCCACATTATCCCTAAACTTTCTTTTGTTTGTAACATACCTGTACAAGCCCTCTCTTTGATCCTAAATATCCTTGGCCAGATTAAATTCTAACTGGGTCTTGACTTCCTTAACCTTGTCCCTATCTTCTTTTGCAATTCCCCTATATTCCTCCCAGGTCACCAGTCCTTCTTTCTACTTCCTGAAAGTTTCTGTTTTTACTCTGAGTTTGCTCAGCAACTCCTTTGCCATCCATGGAGACCTCCTGTCATTTTTGCCCAATTTCCTCCTTGTTGGGGTGCATTGCTGCTGGATTATGATTCGAAACCAAAATGACACTGTTTTCTTATTCTTATCACTTTTTGTACATCGACTAATTTAATTACATTTAAAGTATGTAATGGCTGGTATTTAAAATGATGTTTTATGAATAATTTTAATTAAGATCTAATTCCCAGCCTTCATGTTGACATTATAAAGAAGTAAAAATCAATAACCTAGTAGAGAAATTATTCCTTTTCTCTTTGTCACAGAATCAAAAACAGATATAGAAACTAGCAACTTGCATATGAAGCCATGAAATTGCTTCAGAAAACTTGCATAGACACGAGATTAAGTGAAGGAAGGAGCTAAATTATAAGCTTTGGAGTCAGGCATTCAAAAGGGTTAGAGAAAGCATAAGAATAGTGCCAAAATTTCTTTGTAGATTAAATCTTTTCACATGAGGACTTTAAATAGCTAACAAAGCTAAAAAATAAAGTTAATAAAAATATATCTTTTTTGGATATTTTATTTTACACTTCTGTACATAAAATGTTCAATTGCTTTGCACTGTACAGATCAACAGCTGAACCACAGCTCAAAAATATCCTTTGACTTAAAACAGAGTTCTGGCTTACCACACGACTTCCATTCTTTAAATCTGATTTAAAACGGCCCTGAAATGTCTCATCACCAAAAAATCAAAATTCTAATGGCAGGAAAAAAATCAAATAGTGTCTATGTGTACATTTTGCACGTAGATTGTATATAGCTTTTATAAATATTTAGGTTTTTTCTCTGTCTGTGGTGGACCGGAATTGGTTCAGTCCTGTCTAAAGCTTGGACTTACCACCAGTGTTGCTGCACCCTGGGGTGGTATGTTCATAGCAAAACACTCAAGATCACCCTCTCTGTCCACTCTAGCTGTTTTTCTCTACAACATCTTTACCATAATGCATCTACATTTCAGTGACGTCTGCATCCTTGTTTCTTTTCTCTTGCATTCCCTTCCAGTAGTCTCACAGTGCACTCTAAGATTCAATGGAAAAAGGCCCTGATTACACTAATGGCACTCAGAAACAGACATTGTGTTCCCAGTACTATAGTTCCCAGAAGGACAGTTCCCAGCAGTACAGTGATAAGTACACATCAATTTGTTTTCACAAAAGCAGTGTCATAGTGATGCTTCATCTGTACAGAGTGTTCTTTTTGGATAGGTGACTCAAACCTAGAAGAAGCACATTATGAACAAACGTGCAGTTAAAAAAATAAAGCTTGTGGCTGTTACTATCTGAATGATAGAACAGTGCTGGAATACTAATTTTTTTCAACTTATGATATAGATGAGACTTTACACAGCTGAGCAGTTCAAATAAACCACTCAGCTCCAAGCATACATGCTTGACAGATGACAAAAAACTCAACCCAAATCTAAAAGCGCACATGTGGTGTTTAAATTTACAGTGTTCATTTTCTTCCAGAAACTTAGCATTATCATCTTCAAAAACTACTTGTTAGAGACAAGTTGTTGTCTTCAACAGCAACCATCATCTTCACATTCATTTGTTCCTTATTAGAACTATGATTTCGAAATTTATAATTTTAAAGATTTCTTCCTATTTATGATTTATTCAATTTCATCTGTTATTAAAAAAAAAAAAGGGGAGAGAGAGTGAAAAGTTGAAACACGTACCATGGTATAAAAGCTAGCACTTTAAAACAATTGCTAAATAATTTGAAGCGGGACAAACCAAAGTTAATTTTGGAGGCTTGTGCTTCACAGATGAAAATCAGCTGTCGGAGCTACCTCTCTGCAGATACTGCTTGTAGAGGCATGTTAAATGCCCCACTTTAGACAGCAAAAGCTTATACACCCCGTTCACTTGCAGCAGGACTATACCTGTTTGACTCAAAGGCTCCTTTGCTCAGTCACAGACTCTTTCAGGTCATTTTTTTGTTTCTTTCTTTTAGAAGATTTCTTAAAAATATTTATTAAAAAGCATAAATTTTTTGAAACACTTAAAGGCCTGCATGTGTTTTCTAATATTTAGTGAACCACAAGTATTTAATGTTTCCAATTTTTGGTCCACTCAACAAATACTGAACAAAGTGTTCTTCTGCTTCAAGCTTTCTTTCCAGTGCTCCTCTTTAAAATAGGGATCTTGTTTCAATGTTGGTATCTCTCTTAATATTCCTTCATTATCTGGTAAACCTAAAAGCTCAAAACAAAATCAAACACAAAAAACCAACAAAATGTATAGTTAAAAATTACCAAAAAGATAATTTACAGTTTTTACTAATTATTTACCAAGGAAGAACTTCTCCCCATTAACTTAACATGATGGTTGTTGTCTTAGTGTCTATGTAGAGAAAGTAATTATTTCATGCAATTTTGAGTCTATTCACTTTGAGATTCAACAACTGAAATACTGTAAATACATTACTGCACTCTGTCTTTTGATGCATTTTAATGTATAGGGTTGGGTCCATTTCAGCACAGAATCACAGAATGGGTCAGGCTGGAAGGGATCACAGTGGTCTAACCTCCCTGCTCAAGTAGGGTCGTCACACAGCACATGGCACAGGATTGTGTCCAGGCGGTTCTGGAATATCTCCCATGAGGGAGACTCTATACCGTCTCTGGACAATCTGTTGTCACTTGTACAGTGAAGTTCTTCCTCATATTCAGGTGGAACTTTCTCTGCACCAGTTTCTGCCCATTGCCCCTTGTCCTATTGCTCAGCACCTCCAAGGGGAGCCTGGCTCCATCCTCTTGACAGCCTCCTTTCAAATACTTATAGACATTGATGAGATCCCCTCTCAGTTGCCTCTTCCTGAGGGTGAACAGGCCCAGCCTCTTCAGCCTTTCCTCATAAGAGAGATGCTCCAGTCCCTAAATCATCTTTGTAGCCCTCTTCTGGATATGCTTCAGGAGCTCCATGTCTCTGTTGTCCTGAGGAGCCCAGAGCTGGACACAGCACTCCAGATGTGCCTCCCCAGGGCTGAGTAGAGGGGCAGGATCACCTCCCTTGAGCTGCTGGCATTGTTCTTCCTAACACACCCCAGGATACCATTGGCCTTCTTGGCCACAAGGACACACTGCTGGCTCATGGATAGGTTGTTGTCCACCAGGATCCCCAGGTCCTTCTCCACAGAGCTGCTCTCCAGCAAGTCACCCCAACCTGTGCTGGTGCCTGGGGTTGTTCCTTCCCTATGTTTGCCTTTGCAGAACTTCAGACAGGTCTTCTTCATCCTTCTCTTCGATCTGTGGAGGTCCTTCTGAAGCACAGTACAGCAGTGGTAGCAGCCTCTGCTCCCAGCTCAGAGTCACCAGCGAACTTGCTGAGGAGGCATTTGTCCCTTCATCAAAGACACTAATAAATAAGTTAAACAATTCTGGGCCCAGTATTGAAACTTGAGGGACACCACTAATGACAGACTTCCAACCTGACCCTGTGCCACTGATTTATGAGCCTCTGGGATCTGCTGTTCAGCCAGTTCTCAGCCCACTTCACTGCCTGCTAACGCAGTTCACACTCCCTAAGTTTGCCTATGAAGATGTTGTGAGAGACAGTGTGGAAAACCTTGCAGAAGTCGAGTTAGACAACATCCACTGCTCTCCCCTCATCCATCCAAGTAGTTGCATCACTGTAGAAGGCTATTAGGTTGGTCAAGTATGATTTACCTTTAGTGAATCTATTCTGATTGCTCCTGATCACCTCCTGTCCACATGGATAGAGATGGCCTCCAGAATGTGGTGCTCCATCACCGTTCCAGGAATGAGATGATTGGTAGTTCTCTGGGCCCTCCTTCTTGCCCTTTTTGAAAACTCGGGTGACATTTGCTTTCTTCCAGTCCTCAGGCACCTTTCCCAAGCTCCATGAACTTTCAAAGATGATGGTGAGCAGCCTCACTGTTATTTCTGCCAGCTCTCTCAGCACTCAAGGATGCGTCCTGTCAGGGCCCATGGACTTGTGGATGTCATTTGCCCAGTTTGAGAAAAATAATTCAAACAATTACTTTTTTCAGTTATTTACTCTGATGTAAATTCACATGAGGCAATGCTTCTTTTGTAACCTACTAATAAGCAAGGAATCCATGCATCCCAAATCATGAGATATATGAAACAGGAGCTGCTGGAGCATGTCCAGAGAAGAGCAACAAAGCTGGTGAAGGGCCTGGTTTGTAAATCTTAGGAGGATCGGCTGAGGCAGATGTGGAGAAAAGGAAGCTCAGAGGGACCTTATTGTTCTCTACAACTATGTGAGAAGAGGTGGGAGTGTGATGGGCGTCAGTCTCTTCTCCCAGGTAACAAACAACATGACCAGAGGAAATGGCCACAAGCTGAGCCAGGGGAGGTTTAGATTGGATACTGGGAAAAATATCTTCATGTATAGGGTTGCCAAGCATTGAAACAGTTTGCCCAGGAAAGTGGTTGAGTCACCATAGCTGGAGGTATTTAAAAAACTTGATAGTGCTGGGTTAATGGTGGACTGAATGATTTTAAGGGTCTTTTCCAGCCTAAGGAGTTCTATGATTCTATGAGTTCTAGGTGTTATATTTTACTTGCAACAGACATCAAGGGCCACCAATATGAAGAAATATTTGTACAAGAATAACAAAATAGATATACAGGTGCAAAATAGACATGGGAATCCTTTCATACACAGAAAACTGTAATCCTGTAATTCAATAGTTAACAAAACTATGTAATGCTTGGATGTAAATGTGCTTAGACATCAAAGAATATAATTCAGAGAAAATCTCACATCCCTTAAGAATAACTAGGAAAATGAGCACGTTATTAATAACTTCTTTAAAACCATGTGGGGTGATATATTGTAAAGTATTACCTTGATTTCCATTCTAAACTTCTGCATGAGTTCCTCAGAACGATGACTCTATCTCCTCAGAGCATATTGCAGAGTCTTCTGGAGAGTTCCCATAATCATATAGTTATACAGGATCAACATATAACCCAGTAAATCTTCTAAACTAGAAACAGTCATCTTTTCAAACAGAAGAACACATCCACCTTCCTTTCCCTGACCAAGACCAGGCTTTGTGTTGCAGAATCATAGAAAAAGCAAACCAAATATTCAATGAATGCTTTTCTGCTAGTCCCACTAAAAGAGCATAATGTGTTAAATTCATGCAATGGATATTTTTAAGTTCTCTTGAAAAGAGGTTACTGCCTTCTGAATTCCACAATTGTTATTTCATTCGGTGACTACCTGCCAAATCTGGGGAGATTCTGGATGCATCTACCTTGAACATGCACTGAGATATTTAGACACAGTATACAAAGACATCTATTTTCAAAATGATAAAGATACCAAAGAAAAGCTGAACAGTAGAGTATAAATTCGGAAACCCTGCATTTACAAGCCATGACCCAGTATTACAATTCATACAGTAAATCACTACAATGCGCAAAATGGAAGATGTGACATGCGAATCCTTAGGGCATGGCAACAACGTGCTTTTTACTGCTGCACTGTTGTTTCGTGTATTCAAAAGTACGTTGGTTGAGGATAGTTAGGCTTCTGTGAATTGACAAGAGGATTTCTCACCTGACTCAGCTACAAAAAGACAATCTGTTTTAATCCAGTTGGGGATTTCTCCTGTCTGGATACAATCAAACACAATTTTTTCCGTTTCAACATATTCTAAATCATACTTTGCTTTCCCAATGTTTCTGAAAAGCTTTGTTGGGAGGTGTGTCCTATCATTAAAAAGAAAAAAATATAAGAGAGAAAAAAAAGAAAAAAAATGACAGAAAAATGTAAGTTATTTGTAAGGACGTTAATTTGTAAAGAAGCTAGCTTGTAAGGAACTTCCTGTAGAAAAAGTAGGAAGAGAAGGTGTTGAGGCTGTAGCCCAGGCCTAACAAATAAGCTTATTTCAGCATATTTTATAATGTAATGGATAAAACTTGCATAAGCCAGTTAAGTTGAAATGTTTTTCTGCTTTTTATATGAAGTATTTCTAAGTTACTTGATTTCTTGCATAATACAGATGTAGACCCAACTTTAAAACTTTTCCCCATAAATAGACATGAAAATTTTAGCAGCATTTTTCAAAATATATTTTTTCTCTGTGAAAAGAGCTCATTATTTTTCTATGTTATTTCTGTCTTTGTTTTATTAGCTATTCAATATACCTTCCATTATCCATAAGTTCATTTCCATAAAATACTTCATAGGAGAGAATGTCAGCCTGAGCATTATTAAAAACTTCTTTCTGATCAGTTCTTTCATCCTCATTCTTCCTGATAAGCTGACGGATGCATTGTTGTGCCCCAGGGACATCACAATATATGGTGTGAACCTAACACGGATCAAAAATTAGATCATATTTCCTGTAAAGCTGGTGCATCTCTTTCCAGTTCATGCAGTTCACATAACTGAAAGGTTAGAAAAACATTTTTTTTCCATCATACTGTTGTCATGCTTCACTAATTGATCTTTTAAGATAATGCCAACTAATGAGTTTTCAAGTTGGTCTAATCAGTTTTTTGTAGGATTTCAGTGGGTATTCATGGTTCTTTAATTCCATGTGTTATTCTGAAAATTAATGCATGCAAAATAACATTTTGCCATTTTTAAGACTATAACAATAATAAACAAAACTGCATTTTTTTTCCTTAATGAACTTCTCAGAAAACCCATTAAATAAATTTTCATCTTTGTAGAAATAGTATTCTTACCATCTTGATAAGAGATTTCAAGAACATTAGCACTGTCATTTGAGGTTTCATTGCCTTGTTAAATCTCCTTTCACTTTGTAGGAGCTCAGTGATTTCCCTCTCTCGTTTCTGTAAAGATTCTTGCATCTCTTGCAGGATGGTGTGTGCTTGCCAAAGATATCCCTTTTCCATTGACCATTCAGTCTTCTCTTTTTCATTAGCTACCTGCAGGCAACAAAGATAACTCTTATACAATAAGCCAAGGTCCAGATTTTGATTGCTTCCATATGAAATTCCCAAGATTATAATAAGCAAGGTGGAGCAGAAATGGAGAAAAGCAAACAAAATGCTGCATAAGACAGTTTCTTTGGTTCCAACATTCACAAAGTCTTCATAATTCAAGGAGGTGGATACTTAAAAGCGTTTTGTAGCAAAGTTTCTACTACCAAATATATAATGACAGCCATAGCACACTATCAGTGATTCCTGAACCAACAAGTTTGTTTCATTATTGCCATGTTTTAATCATTCATTGTAAATGTATCATTCTCAAGCCATGTGTATATTTGCACACCAAAATTACTATCAGTTAGGCCCATGGTTGATTTCAGCTTTTGCTAGAATCAGCCTGATAGCCTTTGAAATACCTGCAGTAATCCCATAAACAACCAGCTACATTTCCATTTCTGTACTCACGTGTTCTGTTTTTAACACTAAAATCTCTGACATATCTGAATTTTCTCCTTTTGCCTTTTCAGACCTTTGCTGAGGAATTTTTATCTGGAAATTCATGAGGTCTTGCAATCTTTCCACATGTAGACTGATGTTGTGTAGTTCCTGTAAAGCTGAATTGAAAACCATAGAAAACCAAGTAAGAGTAACTTCAGCATTTCTAATCTGCAATTCCAAAAATACTGTCTCTGTGAAATTTTCTCCCCTTAGAAATCAAGAATTTATCATGAACTAATAATTTTTAACAATAATTTTTGATAATAATTTTTAATTTAAATCAATAGTTCATTTTAATTTATTGAAACACAAAGAATTATTTAGGAGTCATGCTTTGTTTTGCTTTACATTTCTACAGAAAATGCTACAAGAGTTGAAATAGACCTACTGAGAAATTATACTGACTGTAAAAACCCTGGTGTGCTGAGGAGTTTAGAGTCATTACAAACCGTACTTGTAGTTTCAACATTCTTCTATTATTCCACCTGCACACACAGTATTGAAATGGAAATACTTATATTGACTTCAGCTGGTATGCAGCTCAGTGTAAACAAAAAACCAAACAGGAAAGAAACAGAAACAGATCAAGAAACTCTGCATTTGAAACACTCACTCAGTGTGTGCTGGGTATAAAGATAATCTAGCTTTTTACACAGATTTTCTAGTATCCAGACCTGCAAGACAAGAAAAGGAAAATAGCAGGAAATCAGTTTTCTACCATTTTTCGTTATATTTCCTTGGGGAGAATAATTAATTATACGGAAATAATGTTGTTGCTACTTCTGTGTACAACCTACACAAACGGGTTATTGACCAATAATTTCCTTGAAAAGAAAATACAGGAATAAACCAGAGACTGCTCAGGAGCTAGTGTTTTCACAAGAGCCTGAGTCAAGGGGTCCTGTGCTTATACTTTCTTAAGCATTTTTCCACATTACTGAAATGATAACAGAGACAAAAATGTTTGATTCTCTGGACAGAGTTGAATAACAAAAGCTTTTGGAAGGATTCCTATGGCAACCCTGCAGAAAAGTTGGTGTGTGCCAGCATTATCTGGCCTAACAGAAAATATTCCTTCTTCCCATAAGCCTTAGAACATAGCAACACATCACTTTTAATACTTTATTATAATACTTCTGCTACATTTCCTTGATATATAATAATTTTGTATTAATTAATTAATTGTATTAAACCCACGGGTTTCCTTGTAGTTTATCGATAAGGCACAGGGTATTATAGCGGTGGGCATGGCTCAAAGTGTTTGAAAAGTGAAAACCTTCATTGTCGATACTGATGCCATGCAGAACTTAAACGGAAGATGGTGCTACGTCACTTGAAAAAAGAAACTAGAAAACTTGCCTGAGATCTTCACTCAGAAATCGTACAGCAATCGGCATTCAGTTTCAGGAATTAAGAAAGAATCTGCCTCATAGACCCTGCCCCCAGCCCCTCTCCCTTCCCCACCACTCCCTACCACAAAGCTGAGTAAGATCTTCCTGAATATGTGTCTTGGAGAGGTCCAGTGAAAACTAGCTGTAACAAAGCAATGTTGGAAAATTAAAGGAAATCTTGCACGTATTGAACAGAAGACAACCCTGTGCAGAAAATAACAAATATCAGGTCACGCTTACCTATGCTAACTATTAAAAACCCAACAATTTTTTTTTTACACTTATG
Organism: Eulacestoma nigropectus; assembly: GCA_013397775.1. Taxonomy (NCBI): domain Eukaryota; kingdom Metazoa; phylum Chordata; class Aves; order Passeriformes; genus Eulacestoma; species Eulacestoma nigropectus. The sequence goes on from VZTE01001749.1 coordinate 227,089, forward strand.
CTGTTAATAAATTAAAGTCTCATTATTACAGACAAAGTTGGAAAACCTGAGGAACTTTGGGTAGTTTTTTTCTGGGAACTACCAAAGGAGGTTATTTTGCTGCTGTGTCAGCCAGCTCAAATGCAGTATTGCGATAACTTAGACAATGAGAAGCTTTTCTTGATTTTTAATTCTAATTGCTAAACAAAGAAGAAGCAATGTGCCATACTGTAGTTTTTAAATTTTTCAAAAAAAGACATAAAATGTGGAATGCAAGAGAAATGACCATCTAATAGTTTTTAGTGGAAAGAAAAATACAGTAAGGTGGGAGCAGAGGCTGCTACTATTGCTTCGTTGCTGTTTAAAAGGTGAAAATCTGCATGGATTCTCTGAAAAATAGGAAGGCAAGTACACAGCAGTTCAGTCTTCGCTGATTTAGATGTACATATCTAAAGGCAGACAGGCAGGCAAACAGCACACACTGGAAACAATAACAAGAACAGCATCTGACTCTAAAAAGAAAACACAAACTATGTTTCTTTACCTTTTCTTCCTTCCAATTCTCCATTTGTTGTTTCATTTGTTGAAGAACCTTTTCCTTCTCTTGGATCACTTGCCTGTTTCTTTCTCTCAGGTTCTGAAGAAAATAAAATAAGGGAAAGGGATTACAATTTTGACACTATTTTTCGAAAGGCATACAGTTAGATGTTTTTTGTTCCACACCTTGAAAAGTCATAACATTTGGACCAGGCTGCTAAGGCCTGTGGATCTTGCACCAAAAAAAATTAAAATCTCTCATTAAGCAATGAGCATGTGTGGCCAGAGATAGTGTGATTCTAACAACCCTTTCTAAAGGCCTGGACACTCTGAACCTTTTCCTCAGTAGCAGAACAGAAGGAGGAATAGGATAAACCTTAATATCTATTCATCACGAAATAAGCAGCACACTTCCTATATATTCTAGGAATATCCTTCACACTATTTACATGAAAGGAAAGCTATTTCAAGTGCATAGCACAGCTAGGCCAAGCTATTTGGAAGTGTACTGTGGAAGGCTTTATTCATCTCCAGAAGGAAAAAGACATAGATTATTTTAAAATAAAATTTTACAATTTTACAAACTGTGTGTCTTCATTTAACTGTCCATCCATAAGAAGAGAGCATTAATTTTAAGGCATGTTCCTGCAATCTCTGTAAGCACCTGCCATGCTTATCCCCATGTAAAACAGCAATACTTGGTTACCTTAACTGTATCTTGCCAGTGTATGTTGCTCTTGTTCATCAACTCTTGGTAAACTTCTAACTGGGATTTCAGACATCTCATTTTCTCACTATGTTTCTTTACAGTAGTTATAGTTTCCTCCTTTATAATAAAATATTATTGAGAAAATAAATAGTGAGTGAGAACAGAAAGTCAGGCACAATAAAGAAAACAGTTTCTACAACAGGTTCTCTTTATTCTCTTCATTCAATGTTTTTTATTGTCTGCAAAAATTTATTATTGATCCCAGAAGGTTTGTACTATCATTCATTGAAGACTTTGAGCAAAACTTACTGCTAAAATAATATATACTTTGTGCATTTTTCTGCAAAAATAAAAACCAAAACCTTTCTGAGAACAGATCAGAATGAATTCACCCGAAGCACAGCGAAGCAATTTTAAAGAAATTAAACTTAGGTCAGAAAGTGAAAGTTTGGAAGTAGCACAAAAAAAAATCCACACAGCAACCAAAATTAGAGCAATTCTGTGAAGTAAGATCATTATTACAGCCTCTGTGTTTTCTTCACTGCCCAGCAGGCTGTCTCTTGCTATGCATCTGTGTTCTTTCCTTTTGTTTCTCTTCCCTTAGTGATCTGAGTCAGTTGAACGTGGAAGATGTGACTGTGCCGGGGTTACATTCCTACCAAAGTTCAGAAATAGATCTACACTGGTATTATAATGCTTGTGCAGGTGTGACAACCTGAGAATAAGATGAAGTCTTTTTCTCTATCAAAGGCTATTTAGCCTTTGTACACAGGAAGTTCTCTTGATTTTACTTGGCAGTCAGAAATGTTTGTTCACTTCCCCTTCGTGGCTTTAGAGGAATTTCTGAATCTCCTCTGTGTGTCCAGAGTAAACTTTAATTGTGTAGAAAACATTCCTCTTCATAGGAAATAAGTGCCTGTATTACTCTGGATCAGAAAAGGAGAATGATGTGAAAAATAAATAGAAAGGTGAAGCTGTAACTGCAAGAAAAGATTCCAGAACAGAGTAGCCAAAGATGATGCAGATAATTACATCTTTTGGGAGAATTATTGACTAATGCAATGCAGAAATGCTTCCACGAAGGAAAGAGAAGTATTGTAGAGTTTTGGTCACAGGAATTGCACCTCTGGATCCTCATTGTCACCTTGCAGGAGTTTACAGGTGAAGAGATTCTGCTAGTCTGTGAACTATACTGACAAAACATTGCAAAGCTAAAGCCAAGCTAAGTACAAAGCAGACAAAAAATATCTACCAAAAAAAAAAAAAGCCATAAAGGCAATTCAGCTTGACACAGCCCTTTACAATGCAGTCATTCTTGAGAGGCACAGCCTACAGAAATGCAAATGTTGTAACCATGGTGTCAGTCATGACATGAAGGCGTTAAGAGGAAAATTCAGTGACAAATAAATTTTAGAAAAATCTCTGTCATTGTGTCAGACACAAAGTAAAACCAGACTTCACAAAGCTGTAAGATAAAATACACTTCAAGATACACTGACATTATTTACAGAATGGTACATGAATGGAGATGTAATTGTGAATGAAGTAGATTTTATCCTTCCGTATCACTTTGATTAATGGTAAATGGTGCTAATGCTCCAGAATAATTACCTGCTTTTCTTTCCTTATATCGTCTAGTTTTCTGATTATCTTCATGTGTCTGTTTTTCATTTGCTGCATGTCTTTCACAATCTGTAGAGGATGAAGGAAATTATAAACTCAGAGCAGCACTAGCAACTCCAGTGGCAATGAGACAGAGATAAATAGCCAGTAGAACTGCAGGCCAAAACTTCCAGGCTTCAATAATAGAAAATGTGTTATACTATTGAATAAAAATCTGTGAATAACTTGAAATGGAATTTCTGTTTTGGTCCTAGCATTGCATCTCCACTTCTTCCTTTTCAATGTCGTGATCTAAATATACTATGGAAGACATAGTCATTATAATCATGCTAAAGTTCTAGAAAAAGAAGAAAAGCATTGTGAGGCCTATAACTGGAAAAAAAAAAAGGTGAAGCAGTGGGGAAGATTGCATTTTTGTATTTAAGAGTGAAAAAAACCAAAATGGTTATAGAATATACATATTTTATTTTGTATCTCATTAAAATAATTTGAAATCCTACAAAACTGACATAACTTTAAGCTACACTGGCATTTTTAAAGACTAATAAGATCAGATGTATACATCAAGGATGGACAACTTGAGCATTTTCCTGTTTGAAAATGAATCATTTAAGCTTTAAATTGCATCAGGTTCCTTAGTGAATCTGTTTGATTAATTTTGTTTCTAATCGCAATTCATAATAGTCACCAAAGGAAAATTCCACCAGCTCTTGTCCTAGCTGTCCACCCTTTTTTTGACATACTTGTCTGGTAGGTGCAATTTGACATTGCACCTACAACACTGATCTGTGAATGAGACTAACAGATACTGCTCAGTCAATTACAGCGGTAAGGAAGGTGATCATATGTAAATTATAAAAATCTAGAACTATCCCAGAGGTTTCCTTGGGTTTCGTTCTTCATTTAAACTTTGCATGATGCAGATTCTGCTGAGAGTGAGCAGCTCAGCCAAATTAAAACAAAAAAGAATAAAATCTCAGATTATTTGTTGTGGATGATGCATTATTTGAAAATAGTTGTGGTTGTTAGCATGGATCAAGATTCTAAATCTTTGTGAATATTTACAAGCAGTTGACTTGGGAGTGAGGAATCTCTACCATCTGACACTGTCACAGTTCAAATGTCATAAAAGTAACAAAGCAGCAATGAAATCTTGAAATACACTCTCCTGTTTACCTCTCATCCAAAAATATTACCGTGGAAGTAGAGGAATTTTAAAGAGACACAATCTAAAGGCTAAGACACAAGAAAAGTCTCTTTGAGGAGGAGATTGAAAAGATCCAGACGGGTTTATCCCTCTCATCACCCACAGAGGTCTGAGTCATCTTAGTAATTTTCTCCAGGCGTTTAACTTGTGTCTTACAGGTAGCTCAGCAGTTTGCATGTAGCCTGCACAAAAGAAGTCACCACTGAATTTTTTGACTCATAATAAAAGATCAAGCATACAAGACCATATTTAGTGGAAAAAATAAAGCAATGAACCCAGTAAACCCTGATATATGTATATTTGTATTTATTTTATATATATACATATGAATGTGCACATATGATGTTCTATGTCTTAAAAATGGCCAAGTAGAAAATCAAAAATTATTCTAGTTATGAGCACCAAAAATATTGCAATAGCAACAAAACCTCACACTGCCAGTCAAATACCACTTCCAGCAATCAAGAATTATGATGAGAAATGCATATGAAGGCAAAGGTTTCCTCCAAACACAGTTACAAGGGAGTTTTTATCTTTACACACCTACCTGGGAAAGGCATTTAAGCTATCTGCAATCTGATCTAAGTTAAGATGGCACTTTGATTTTACTGTCTGCATTTTTATATCAATATTCAAAATTTAAATGCAGGCCTCCGAATTTGAATCAAAAAAAAGCAACCACTGGGAAAAAGAATTGTGTGTATTGAGTTCATACAATGACAGTGATTATAAGTCATCCAGTTTATCCTAAGAAAAGAGGTGCTTGATTAAACTATCAATTTTTAAAATATTGTTAACCATTCAATCATTGGGGGCTTTCTTTGAGGGAAGGGGATCTTTGTCTTAGGTTTTTTACCTTGATGATATGCAGTGTAGCTAGGCTGTAGGGAATATAAGGCACTTCCTTGGTTGTACATTCCTCCAGCTCAGTTGCTTTGTGATCAGCATCAGAACAAACTCCAGACGTGGTAAACTGATCTAGTGTAAAACAAAATTTGCCTTATCAACTAAAATGTACAGCAACTTCACAAGTACATATTACATTTTAATTTTTTTATTAGGGGCATTAGCTTTTTTTTTTTTTCCCCCCCTGATAACAAAGTAGGCTTCTGGGAGGAGAAATACAGCAACTCTGACTTATCAGCTTTGATTTCTGGACACCATAACACATACTCATGCTGTTTGACAGTTACTTGTCCCTGAATACTCTGATATTCATTACTTACATATATTTATGTCATTAAAACTAAAAATTAAAAACTAGGTTACAAAAAACCATGCAGAAACATGTTGCCTCTCATGAAAACTAGCTTTTACCACAACTAAGAGGACACTTTACATCCTTGGAAACTATTTTTGACAAGTTATTTGATAGACTCATTTTTTAATCATAGCATGATAGACTTTATAATTTTTTTCTAATCTTCCTTTTTGTTAAATAAGAACATAAGATTACTTTTTTTCCTCCCAGTCAGATCTCTCTGGTTTACTCATGTAGCTGAATTCCTATTGGGAAATTATTTTAAGTATCATAATCCTCAACCCCCTATCATAATTAACTAACTGCAGTATAAGGTCAAAAATACTGATGTAATTACCTAGAATAGTGACTTGTGTCTAAGCTAAACAATTTTATTAAAAAATCCAAGCAACACAACTTCATTCAACCAGAGCTCACATACAGCGAAAAAAAAAAAGAACCTCTTCATTTTGTTTCATGTGTTATGTGTTCCAGAAAGCAAGAATAATACTTGTTTTGTAAATATACCTTTTTCTTGAGTTCTGTCTTCACTCCATCCAATCAGGGAATTCAGAAATGACCACTTGTTTATATTCATTCCAAGCTTGTGCAACCATGAGTTTCCCTCTCCATCTGTCAACAAAATTCAAGTGCTAAAATATTATAAAGATCTTTTACATTCTTGCATTGATTCTCTTTAGAGAAAAAGGGTTTTAAGTAGTTAAAAGGGACACAAAATGCAAGAGACTGGGAAGTAATTGAGAAAGGCACAAGCATAAGAAGGATGTGTGAGGACTTGTTTGAGACTTGAATGGTTCCACCTGATCCTGGAAAGAGAGATATTGAGTGCAAAGGCTATATTCTGGACTTCTTTCTCATCTTCTGTAGGAATGTTTTCAAAATGTTATTTTGAAAAATTACAAAGCAAGCTGGATTTTGCCCAACATCTTGGAAAATGTGTCTGTGTGTGTTAAGAGGTGGAGCTGTATCACATTGATACACGAGATGTGTCTGACTCAGGCTTATTTATGAGAGCTCTGGATGCATGCAACACTCCTGCTGAGAGAAAACCAAGCCACACCACCTTCAAGTGTTGTGGTGCGAAAGAGAAAACAGTGCCTGAAAGAAGTCCTCTGGCTATTTGAATTGGTCGAAACAATCATCAGAAATAAGGAAATTTTATGCACAGAGGAAATTTAAATGTATAGATACCTCTCCTGAGTTCCTAAAACAATACTTATTTAGTTACATACTGCAGTGATTTTATACTAACAAATATCTGCGTCCGCACATTGCTTTTACTAGCTGTATTGTAAGTGGATGAACTTTTTTAAAATACAGTCTGTCCAGCTACTAGGTGGAATCATCAGATCCTGTTCAGGTACAGCCATAAAAGTCTTATTTTTCAATATCCAGTTTTCATGATGTACAAAATACATAACTAAAATACATATTGTAAAGAGTACCCTTGGGTCAAGCTATTCTTTTTTCTGAAATCATTATTTCAGTGCTTGTAGGCCAAGAGCATAGGGTCTATCTCCTCCTTAGGATAAAGATTAATCAGACATCCAGACTTAATTTCTGACTTAAAAAATGCATTACTATATCATAATTATGTACTGTAACAACTATTACATCCTGATGCAACTGCAAAGTTTGTCTTCAATCTAGACAGACCATTCAGAGCAAAAATATTTGAAACTCCAACCCGTTAATTTATGAATGCTAAAAATTAGTCTACATGTTTTCTGTTTAACTTAGCATTTCACAGAGCTTGTGACTCAAAGTTACTAAACATCCCTTTTCACACCACTCATGTGGGTTGACTCACACAGAATTCTGTGGCCTGGCAGGGATGAGACATCTGTAGCACTTCTTTCCATTTCTTTCCAACGTCACTGGTCAGACTGCTCTCAAAAGGCACTCTGGGTACGACAGTCCCTTGCAGTTTAATTCCTTTACAATGTAAGGCTCCTCAAACCAGAGGTCTCTTCTTTCTCAGATTACAATAGAATGAAAGCATCTAGCACAGACTAGGCAGCCACACAGCTATTTGTGAATAGCTACAACTGTACTTTTCAACAGTTTTCAGAGAGATTGCACACTTTGTTTTAGAAGTTACAGACACAGAGCAAAAAAAATCCAGTCGTGTTCTGATGGCTTTAGTTTTGACAGGTTCAAAGCCACCATGCATCTGTTGTACATGAGAAGCTTGAGGATCATGTCCATAACCTATAAACTGAATCATGACAGGAGCCCTTCCACTCAGTCCATACTGACTTTTACCCATATTCAAGCTATATCAGCGCTGATGACCATGTGGACTGTAATGTTTATGCAGTTCTGCTTCTGTGGCAGTACAGTACAGAATCTACCAATACCTTTTGTGGAAAGCAGTGAAGTACAATCTCATTCTGAACATCTGAGGCACACCTACCACTTACCCTCCTCAGCTGTGTCTTCCACCACAACACTTTCAACCACACACAAAGGATGTTCCTTTATGTCCTCTGAAGAATCAATAACACTGCCTGGTAGAAGAACAGAGGAGTGCATGGTGGTCTGTGGTTTAGTTTCAGGATCAGTTTGTACTGAATCTTTGGGGACTTGCCAGCCTGGAAGGTCAACACTTTGCACCCATGCTTCTGGAAAAACAAGCAATATAATTGTTTTTAATAAAATACTAGGACAAGGCATTCCGTTGAGAGTCTTAAAAACAAATTGCATGAAACAAGACCAAATTTGTAATATCACACCCCAGAATGGATTTAAGATTAAAATACTGCAAACTGTCGGCCAATTTAATTAAACCTGAATGACTGTCATAGAAACTGATCAGAGCAAACCTTTAGTTTTGGGTCTTTCCTTTCTGTCTTTTTTTGAAATCTGACATGATTTGGTGATTTAATCTTGGTTTGACTGTCAGATTTAGCTGAATTATTAAAACACATCAAGGTTCATGAAATAAAATAATCCTAATTCACCATCTATCCTGAATAAAACATGTCAGGTCTCATGCAGCTTCCATCCAAAAGCACATCTCAAACACACTCCTCAATGTATAACTCTTGGTCAGCTTTTGTCTCTGGATATCTCCAAGAAATTTGCTCTTTTTGCGATCAGTTTTTATTTCCCCAGAAAAAAGTTTTCTTGATGAATTTTAGAGAAACCAAAGATATTTGTGAGAGAAAAGTCTTCCTTTTTTTTAATACCTTGTCAATCTCATAAGTTCCATAGAGTAACATGCTGCTTTTCTAGCTCTTCAAGGTTTATGGAACAGCCAGGAGGAAAATGAGTACTTGATTCTGAACACAAAATACAAATGACAGGCTTTTTGGGAAGCAATCATAGTGTATGCACAGGAATGAAAAAAAAGGTAACTGTAAGTTCAGCAACAGAACTCACGTTATTGCAGAGATTTCAGCTATCTGGCTAGGGGTGTCAGCATTGGGACTTGCTCACACTTGGCTTATATTCACTGAAAAGGCCCGAAAATTACACTTGCAGAAGTAGAAGTGGTCATAAAATATTATGATGACAGCAAAGTAATCATTGAAATGGCCATGGACCATTTGATGTTCTATACAGCTAATGAAGCTGACAGAATATTTTCATATGGCAGATTGAGAAATGCAGCTCAGAAATGCAGAATAACAAAGATCAGTCTGGTTTAACTAATCCTTCCCTCTCACTATCGCCACAGTTTGAAACTTTTTATGTTTCCCCAATCAATTTAGTAAGTAGCACTACCCAAAGAAGCAGCACAAGGGTATGTTCCTAGACTGAAATCAGCTTCTGCTGTGGTTTAAGCCTGTCTAGCAGCTCAGCCCCATGCAGCCACTTCCTCACTCCCCCACAGTAATGGGTGAGTGAATCAGAAGGACAAGAATGATAAAACTCATGGGTTGAGTTAAAGAGAGTAGGTAGGTAGAGCAAAGAGCTACATGCAAGCAAAACATAATAAGGAATTAATTCACTACTTCCCATTCGCAAGCCGAAATTTACTCATCTACAGGAAAGCAGGGCTCCATTGCATGTAAATATTACTTAAAAGACAAATTCCATAACTCAAAAAATCCTTTCTTTTTTCTCTTTACACTGCAATTTTATTGCAGAGCACAATATTGTATGGCATGGGATATCCCTTTGGACAGTGTTGTGGTTTAGGAATGGTACTCCCTAGTTCAGTGCCCCCACCAAGACTCTCCTAAACCACACACCACTCTCTCATAACAAAACAAACACTCTTTTAATACCTTTGTGTAGAGAGGCTGTCTGAGAGTAAGTTTCTTTTTTGCTTCTTGTTACAGCACTTTCTCTTGATGCACAGACTCTCCGCTATTCAAAATTACCCACAGGGCAAGTGCATGCACTGGGCTTTCTTATAATGACATCAGTGGACTGAACAGAGCCTGTCCCACCCTCTGTGCTCTGATGCAAAACAAAGAACAGCAGTGTGAGAGAGGACTGGTGGGAGGGTCCTTAAAGTGTGGTTCATTAGAACAGCAGAGAGAAAGAGAAGACCATTGCTTCTGTGACTTTGGCAGATGTACAGAGGGCTTCTCCTTCATCATGTGGAAAATGGAGCATGAAACTTGATGTAGATAGAGAGTAGCTGTTGTTTCCTTTTGTTACTTACAAAAAAGTGGAAACCGTCATTTTTATCCCTGCTGCTGATCACTCCGAGAATCAGGAATGCAGCAACGTAGCTGCAATATTCAGTATAACTGAGTGGTTAGAAAATGGGCCTTCTGACGCCTCATCTCTTGTTTGTGCTTGGAATAGTGGCTTCCTCTCCTATTTACCAACTGCCTGGATTGTTTCTGAAGTCCATTCCTTCCTCATTAGTGCTACATCACGTTGGTAACAGCTAGTATGAAGATTCATATCAGGATATCTTTTATAACTCCATGTCATCTCCTAAAAGTGATTTAGCAATGAACTTTGACAGTGTACTACAAGTAAAGACTTGCTTACATTGTTACAAGCTACAACTCAGTTCTTTTTCAGATGGAAATGCATTATGAAAACATTTTCTTTTTACTCTGCCTGGTCAAACCACATTTTTATCTCTAACATTCTCAGGTTACACTGCCTTAAGTAACAACCTTGCCCAGTTGTATTGCCCAACAGAGCTGACAATCAAACATGTTTAACTTGTTATTCTTCAGTTCTGGTGAGAAGGTTAAACAGCCAGTCAGGATATATGTGTGTATATATATATGTATATATATAGTATATTGGCAAGAAGAAGAGAATGTATGGCAGCTATCACCTAATAAGTCGCCAATATGGAGCAAAATACCTGTGTCAGCAGTTAATATTCCAGCTTGGTACCACAGACAGCAAAGCTTTTCTTGCTGTATTTTGTTGATCTTTCCTCTTGAAAATAAAAATAAAGGCATGTATTTTGTATTATAAGTCACAGAGATGCTGGAGAAAATGCAGAAATCTAGATTTAACTTTCCTTGGAAAATGATGTGTGTTTGTGTGTCTGTTGATAGACAGAGCTGTTCCTCCATATTGGTTGGACCTGAGATTCCATGGTATTCCCAGTCTACTCATTCATTAGTCAGCTGCCTGGGACTACAAACAGACCACAATGCCCCACTAATGGTGCTATCCATCTCTAAATCAGGTGTGGTAATTCAGTGTCAATCTTTACTATTGTGTTTAAATTCTAAACATAATGCTTGAGAGTATATTTGACATCTGAGGAAAAACTACTTTTACAAATATGTGTGGGAAGGCCTAATGTCAGGTAAGAGAAGACTGCTCCCTCATGATTTACGGACAGAATCTGCAGGTTGCCTAGAAGAAGCTGCAAATATTCCTCATCTTTCACTCATACTGCTTTTCAGCACCCTACTCCCTAAGGTGGGGCAAGACAAACCACCCTCAGTTTTTATTACAGGCTTTGCTTAACTGTACATTTATTTTTTAATTATACACCATTGAAAAGCAATTATAGAATCTGGCTTTCTGCTTTCACTTATCCTAACCCTAAATGCGTACTTAATAAAAATCTCAAACTATCGATGATTGTAGATGCTGAATATTTTGCTTTTTGAGAACAAACCTTGGTTACCTGCTGGCCCTCACATTGGGGCCGGAAAAAAAGGTGTATCAGAAAAAAAATGAAGCCTGAACAGACAATATCGTTTTTGTAGGAGGTAATCTACATAACAAAAATTATTTTAAGAGTACAAGTGCAATTTAAAGACAATTTTAGGATGTCACAGTTAGGACACGTTATGTCTGTGGAAAATTTAGAAGGAAACCCACAACTTTTGGCAATATAATTTTTTCTTTTGTTGTGACATCATCGTCTCTTCTTTGAGGCAAAATCCTCTGGTAAAACTTATTTGCCTTGCAGATAAATTTTTTTTCAGCAGACAGGAGTTAGGATTTCAGGGAAAAAATAAGCAGCAGGGATGTGAGACTTTGAGCAAGGGTCTAAGTTTGCAAAAAAAAATACTCCTAAATAAAGTAACAGTAGAAAATAAATTAGGACATACTTAACCCATTTTTAAACACTTATTAGTGAAAATTGTTTATGTTTAAAGTCCAATTGAAACTCTCTTTCCTTAAGTTTAAGTTCATTGCTTCCTGTCCTACAAATTGATGATTTTTGAAGATTTCTGAACTCAGACTTCTGAGAAATAACTGAAGATTCTTACATTATTAGATCATCATCATTTCAGACTTTCATCAGAAGCTACATTCATCAGCCCTCTGATAATTGCCTTGTACAACCTGTTTTGCTCATCTTCTAAGATTGCATTTCTTGAAATGACATGAGTATCATGCCTGAAATACACAATAACTTGTTGAACTGTGAAAAGTCAGGCCTATTTTTCTAAAAAATCACAAACTATTTGTAAAACCTGCAGTGACTTTACTTAGAAGACCTTAATTTATCACACTTTTCTAAATATTTATGAAGACACATACACAACTTTCTAAATTATCCTTAGCATTTGAACACATATTTCCTGGGTTAACAAGACAGCTTTCGAAAAATAATTAGCTGTGTTTAAAACTATTATCATTTATTTGTGCTTATCTTTCTGCTATGTAAAGGACTTAGCTCTTTTAGTATGCATTTCATATGCTTGAGTTGTTTTCTTTCCTCGACTTTTTCTACAACTGGGAAGCTGAAAGAGATAATTGTCCTCTTCACACTTTTCACTCAACTTATTTGATATAATAGTGGCCTGGCTCCACCCGTCCACTCTCAATAGCTGTATGCCAGAATGTAACATACACATACATTTTTTGGTTTTGCTAAATAAATCCTAGGTCCTAAATAATTACCTTCATCCATGGTTATCCGTCTGTTTCTCAGTGTTTCCAGAGAAATGAGAGTTAACTTCTGGTATTTTCTGAAAGCCTCCCACACTGTGCACATAAATATTTAACCTGCAAAAAATGCAAGAGCCTCACTAGGCAACAAGATACCTGCAGAAAGTAAAATACAGATGGATTAGGTTTCTTCTCACTGATTCCTGTGGCAGGCAATGTCTGTTTTGCCAGCAGACTAAAACTTACTAGATGAAACTCAAAGGTGAAGGAAACTTAACTGTAAGTGAAAAAAATACAGGCTGGTGCTATATATATATGAAAGCACAAATACCCACAAGATTAGAAGGGTTTCATTAGAATATTTTACAAATCTCCACACTTCCTTGGTTTAGCTGGAAGAATGTGAAACGTGATTCTCTAGTTACACTTCCTGTAGTAGTCAAATTGATAGACATCTAAGTGGTATTTTATACAATTTCATCTCTAATTTCATATTAACTGAGTGATTAAATGGTTCCAGATGAAGCTGTTACTATGTTAGAACAATGTTTGCCCTACTTTTCATTATTTTTTCAAGGAAGTGTATTGCCATTTCCCTTCTCTCCTAATTAAAGGTAAAACAAACCCACGTTTTATCACTGCCTGTGCCATTATGCCAAAACTGGCCTCAGATGAGACAGGCAGCTTATTACGAAAACTTCTGATATATTCCTATATTAATATGGACAAAACAGCAGAAGAAACAGGGAGAAGCAGGTACTACTCAGCAATTTCAAAAGAAAATACAGAATGCAGTGTTTGCAGGCTGATGTGATCCAGCCTAGGCAGGTGAGACCAGTGGCTCAGGGTTTCTACTTCACTGCTATTGTTGTGCACCCCACCCTTATGACAAAAAGGACTAATCCAGGAATTTGACTTTAGATTGTAGTACAAAAGGGAGGCTTTTGGTATCACTAACTCAACAAGCAGTTTCACTGTGGGATTACAGGAAGCAGCTTCATTGTGAACCTTTGTACAAATAATCCACAGCTAATTTAATTTCTAAGACTATTTTCTCTGCTGTGATAATTTGAATATTTTATAGCTCCACTGGCATGTAAAGAACACAGCATGGTATGGGGACCTATATAAAAGGCTTCTTTAAAAGAGCATTTTTCTTTTTAAAAAGGAACTATTTTGTGACTTTTCTTTTTATGACAACAAAAATATAAGGTTTTTTGCCTTCCTCTTTCCTCTTATCACAGAGGGAAAAAAAAGAATTAAGAATGGAGAAGGAGAAAAATAAAAAATAGAAAATCAACCATCTGAACAAATAAGGGTGTTTGATTTAAAACATTCACAATCTTATAAAAATAAAAACATTTTGACAGATCATGTTTCCAAATTATTTTTTACAGTAATAAATTATATAAAACATATTAGCACTACAACTGCTGATGAATGAAGAAACTGGCAAAGCAAAAAGAAAATACCAGACTACCAGCTGTATTTTAATGGGGTATTTTATGTTTCTACTTCAATTTTTTAATGTTCACTGTAATGTTTCTTGCTTTGTTTAATCTTTAAGGGGTGTGTAGTTGTCCTAGTCTTGAACTAGAATGTGACTGTGGTAGCTATCAAACAAACACAATAAAACAGATTGGTAGTGCCACAGATATCTCAAGATCACTCCTTTCAGTATGTTTGTTTTGGCTGGTGTTCTTGCTAATTTTACTTTAAGATGAATCTTTACCTGACAGACCTTCTTTACCTTTTTACTTAAAACACTCTTCAAAAAATCCCTGCAGTAATCAGTTACACTATATGTCTTTTTCTTAAATTAACATCGAGACACTATTCCACTCTTTTCTCTTGTATTTTGTTATCCACAATAGCTCATGCATAATTACGTGAAGATGAATTTCTATGGCTAGGAGTTTCATGTTCCTCTTTGTATATTCCCAATGACTTTGATTCTCTTGAGAAACTTACAGCAGCTCCAGAGAGAAATAATTTACTCTAGTATAGAATTGGGCTACATTTGAAATGTTGCCTTTGCACCTTTTTCCTTTGAGGAAAACCAAATGCAAATCAAGCTCTGAGTTATGCACCTTTAGGCAGTTCTATAGTGAGACAAATTACAACAAATACAAACATGCCTTGAAGCTTTTTCTCTTTAAAACAGAAACAAGCTTAAACTCTTTAAAATTTCCCACTTATAACTGTGACTTGCACCATGTCACCCATTGTGCTCTTGTGGTATTTCTTCCCAAACAGCAGTCTTGAGGCAATCCAGTCTAGAGTAGAACTGAAGCAAAAGAACAGGAGTTTTCTGGGGTTTTAGCTGGAAACAATAAAGAATTCTTGTTTAACACACAATACAGAAGTCTGTAGCAAATCTCCTGGATACAAATTATTTTGCTGAAAGTCAACAATAAATTATATTTAAATTGAGGAAAAAAACACACCAAATGGAGGAGGTCAGAAAAAGTACTTTTTCAAATGGATTCTGCAGCTTAGATTTTTTGCTATCAGTACTTCAGTTTTGTGAAGATTTAAGGGAAAGGTACATGAAAGGCTTCATTTAGTCTGAGATTAAACTATTCTAATGTTCCATAGAAGCAAATCAGTTTTGCAATCACTGACTAATTGTGAATTAGTTCTGTCTCCTAACTTTGGCAGGTAAGCCACAGAGTGAAATAGAAACAGCCAAGCAGTCTCCAAAACCTTCTCCTAACCACAAACCACACCCACTGATTCTGGAAACAAGATATTACAAGAGTGAATGGAATGTATAGTTTCCTCAAGTTTTTGTGACTGTTCTTAACCACACCCTGAATGTAGACAATGAGCAAAACATGATTTACTATTATGCACTTATTATGTAATTCTTGTTTCTTAATAGCAGTGGGACCCACGTCAGGGCTATGCCACTCAGAACAAATATCTACTTGACTGAAGTGATTCGGAAGATTCAGAGCATGATACTTGCTCCTCATTGTAGATAGGGAATAAGATATGTTTTATTGCTTTAATCCGTATCCTTTTTTAATAGATGGGCTCACTGGTATGTATTTCAACAGAAAGAACCAAAGCAGCACAGTTTGCTAAGGGCATATTTGTAAATGTTTAAAATATTAATTTTCTTTAAAAGAAAAAGCGACACAAAAAATGGCAGTAGATATAAAGCTACTTCAAAGAATCAATTTCAGAATGCCAAATAATCTAGGAAATCCCAGATGGCTAAATGTAACCTGTATATTGCAGTACCACAGGTGGTTCATCCACTGATTAATTTTTTGCTAATTAGTGTTGTCTCTTCTTTCTTTGAAGCTACAGCATCCTAATTGTGCAGCAGGGTTCAGTCTCTTGTTAATCAGAGGACTGCTCATCCTGCTGCTTGATTTCCCTAGAAGAGACAGCCCAGTTCCATTCCTCCTAAGATCAGTTGTTACATACCACCAACTCTCCTGTTTTGGTTTGGTGTTTTGTGGGGGATGATGTTTGGAGGTTTTTTCCACTGAGGGCACTGGGCCTTTCCATAGCATTGACACACAGTTCAGTTGTTTAAAGTCACTTGTGTTCCCTTGACGTGAATGACTCCTCTGTTCTAATTTACACCCTCTGATTAGCATTTTATACTGCATAGGGTAGGAAAAAGCTTATGCATTCCCTCTTTGTCTTGTCCCCTTAGTACTTTCCCCTGAATGTGCACTGAGTTTTACCTTCCACTGTAATTTACTGGTTTTGTCACAGCTTCATCATCAAACAGGTCTGTTTTGCTCTACTGTGATTTGGAGGAAGATGTGTGTAACAAGGATTTCCAAAGTTTTTTTCCTAAAAGCTTCCTAGAAGGTCTACATTTTCCTCATACAAATTACTTTGGCACACAGTTATAGTGGTGTTTGTCTGGAAGGCAGTCTGAGACGGTGAAAACCTTCTGGAATTGTTTCTCTGTTTGTGCCCCTAAGATGAATTCCTGGTTAAAGTGGCAGAAATTGAGTTCATTTAAACTGAATGGGATTTCTAATCTCCAAAATGATGTTACCTTGACATGATTTCTCATGTGGCTGCTCTGCCTGTTTCCATGAGAGGATGGGCTATTTTTATTTCTCTGTGCAGGGGGCTGTTCACTAACATTTTGTGTCTTCTGCATAGCCAAGCCGTGTTTTACCATGAGACTCAGAATATCTCATTACACTTCTAAAAATTTATGGAACTACAGAAAGATATTTACTGTAACTAAGGGAGAGTAAGTATTAAAGCCAATTATGGAAGCAGGTGCATGTTTGATTAAAGCATGGAATTCCTGTTGCCTAAGAATTATTGCTAATTTGGTATTTCATGAGACAGTAACAAAATGGAAACTCATGTTAAATATAGAAGTGTTAAATATTTTATGCAGGGCAAATACAATTAATTCTTGTTAGAAAATTCCTCAAAAATATTTATGAATTATTTTAAAAAATATCATGACAAAAATGCACGTTGTTCAATCTTTTCTCTGTTCACAAGCTTGTGTAGAGGTTCAGAGCTGAAACATGATCTAAATGGGAAATAACGTACTAATGAAAATTAAACCTTTAACAGAGAAGCCGTAAGAGATATTGCACAGTTTTAATGTGTCCTATTGTGTCTAATGAATAGGTTTTTTTGTTTAAGCATGAAACTAAAAAAGAAATTGTATGTCTAGATTTGAAGCCATCCAGCCCATAACATAGGATCACAGAGATACCCATAATCACAACCTAACCCTAGATGGACCTCACTCAAATTATGCAGATCAGGTGCAAATGAATAGATAGTGTAGCTCTTCTCACTGAAATTGATATTCAATCTCTTGTAATGTCAAAGGAAGAGATGAAGGTCTGAGGAGGCTCTATATCTCATTATGCAGCAAAGATATTTTTCTGAATAATGGAACTGAGACATGCTTCCTGAAACAGGATTTGTACAGCAATTGGTAAATATGTGTTAGTAAAAACACTGTGTTATCTCTGGAATGTCTTCATGGATGTATTACTGCCTTCACTAGGTCAGTGTCACACGTAAGTCACACGTGCTCTTAGATCTGTATCATTGATATGACTCTCTCTGTTCCCTGAAACCTGAGTACAGGTGCTGCATTGCAGGTCCTGGCTGTCCAAGGAAATTGAGTAACGTGTTTCACCTCGGTTTTTTAGGAAGTGGATAAAAGCTACCGAAAATAAATGAAGTTACAATCTGCAAAAATGAGAGAGGAAGATTCTGGTTGGCTGTGGATCGCTATCAGATGGTTCAAAATGGATGGCTGTCTTGGTGTGAAACAGGCAGAGTTCTGTTTCATGATTAATTGCCTAGCAGTACTGTCAGGAGCTCTTTCAGGATAATGCTATTTCAAAACAATGCGATTTGTGAGCATCAGTTTTCACTTAAAGTTTATCTCATAGGCAGTCTGAAAGTCACTTGAAAAATTGGGGTTTTAGTTTACTGTAGGTAGAATGGTCATTTCCTAAATTTCCCAAACCTTAATTCTTCTTTAAGGCACCTTGAGTAGAGCAAACATAGAGTTACAGCAGGTTGGTAGCAGCCTCTGAAATATATATAAGGGCTGCTGATCTCTCTCTCTCAAACTCCATGAAAATTCCTGACTCATTTTGCTATCATTTTGCATAGGATGAATTACTTGGGGAAGTCCCCTCTTCCCAGCTGACCTGTCATGACTAGCCCTAAGAGAAATACTTGGCATGGCCAAATCTGGCAGTTTATCAAATGTGATAGTTTTTCTTTTCTATTTTCACTGAACATTTCTGTTTCACTCAGCAGCAACTGTGTTGTGTACTACATTGAGTGTTGCAAACAAATGTATATATTTTTGTCACTTTTGAGACAATTAAGCTTCTATGACAGTGGCTGCATGCTCTGCCACTTCTGAATAAATAATGACAACTCAACAATAAACAATATTTTTTATGAACAAACAAAATTTGTTTATGAAACAAATGATGGAGTAACAGTTAAAAACTTAACAATAAACAACTGTTAAGAGCTGCATCCAATTAAATTGATTTTTTTAAGTGGCAGCATTTTGTACAATAAAGCACTTTAGTGCAGATGGTGACTCACCTGAGCTCCAGGAAGACACTGAGTCAACATCTGTCTGTGAATTAAGAAGGAGGAAAAGCAAATGCAAACAGCTTCTTCAATGAATAGTAGCACAATGCCTTCCTGTGAGATCACTCTGAAGGTGGAAACATGGGCCTGAAAGACAATACAATTAGATTTAAAAAAAAAAACCAAACTGAAATAAGTAAATCAGAGGTGAAAAACTACTATGATAAAAATGGGATAATAATCTAATTAAGGAAAAACTATATTAGGAAAAAAAGTCATCATGAAGGAGTGTTTCACTATACACTTGTATCCCTTAGCCATGCTCATTAATAGACAGGGGCAACAGTCCCAGAAAAAGTGTATAAACAGACATTTTGGCCAAGTGAATAAAACTGACCCAAGTGAAATAAGACTGCTAGTGTCATTCTGACATGGAATTCAGGGGGGCTAGAGTAATCTGAACATCACACATCATAATTAAATAAACAAATCAAAATACAACCTGACAGCTTGCTCACAGTATCACTGTCAGCCAGTAGGCCCCTTCAGTTATTCAGCTTACTGAATAACATCTGGAATACTTTTGTCAAATGTTATATTAAATGTACAGAGGGAAAGGAAATAACAAAGTATAGGAGAAAATTGCTCTTGGAGAGTCAGGCAGGCTGGAGACTCCCTTGAGGCCAGAAGAGTTCCCATGAGGGTCAGCAAGGCAGGGCCTGGCAGCCCCTCCTATCCCATCACCCCAGCCAGGGGCAGAACAGCTGGGGTGGGCTGTGGATACCAAAATGCTGCTGGCAGATGAATTTTCCAGCTTCTTGCATTAATTCTTTGAGAACCTTTCCTTTCTCACGCAAGATATGAAAACAGTAAGATAGTTTATGCAGACGATAGTCACATCTGGTGTTTTGCTAAGTTCTGTTTATGGTACACTGAGAAATGCTTTACCATGGATGTGATAGAACCTGAACCAATCACCCTAGGAGGTGTGTGAACATTGTCCAATAGCTTTATGGAACTAGACTATATAAAAATGATTGTAAAATTAATAAATAAGTCATTCTTTTGCTGGATTTGATGTTGCTGCATCTCTCAGTTCCTGGCTCTACAGCGACAGTGGGCACTGTAGGCAGCCCCAGCTCCAGGCACCTGGCACCTCTCTGGGGATGGGAACACGACAGACCATCAGCCCATAGCCTGGGTTCCACTTTTGGTCCCAGCCCTCTGTAAGGCAGCAGGGCAGTGACTCAAGTGGGGAACAAGGGCTGAGGCCACTGCTGAGGGCAGATCCTGGGGCTGGGGTCACCTGATGGCTGTGTCCTTCAGCACTCCTGGAGGCTCTCCTCTAAGCTGGTGAGATGGGGACCTCCTTGGCTGTGATGAGCAGATTACTGAGCACTACAAACTTGGGTGTACAGAGGAAGACATAAATTATGCTAGAATGTGCATGTGTGTTATGTTACGTTTGAGACATTAGTGAGGGTCCCCTCTAATAATTGCCATCAGTCTGTTCCTCTTCATCCTCATTTAATTGTTAGACATGAGTTTCAAGGGCAGACTGCATTTCACATATGTCGTGTGAGGCAGATCAGCTGAGGGTACCAGTGGGTTGCAGCAGGTCTGCAGAAGGAGGATGAAAGTCTGCTGGGAGGTCTATCTGCCCTTTGCAAACACTTCTGGTTCAGCAAGGGGTATTTCTTCACTGGGCATCATGTTCCAGGCCAATCTGAGATGTTAGTGATATGCATGGTGCTGTGCTGGGCTGGCTTGGCAAGGAAGTGCTTGCAGAAAACCACTTCTAGCAGATATACCCTCATCTTGTGCAAACCACTCTCACTTTGAACTTCAGAGTTTAATCTGATTGTTTCAACCTCTTTCTGATTATGTAGGTGCCAATTATTGCCCTTATATTAAGCCTGACATTTTCCATGAGTTTCTTTCAAAGAAAAAAAAAAGTTATTTATATTAAATATTAAACGTGTTTCATTCCTGGGCCATTTCTGCCATGGGTCCATGTGCAAAAGAAGCAGAGCTGATAGCCACCAGATCTCAGTGAAGTGAGGATGCTGCCTTGACTCTTCACCCTTTTTCTTTGAAAGTTTCACTGAGCAAATATATATCTTAATATATTCACTCTGAAACGGTATCAGACATGACAAAATGTGAAGAGAGTAACTCAAGTTTAGTTTTCTTAACATTTAATCATATGATCTCAGAACATCCATGGCAATTTATTAAAGTGGGGGATGTAGTCAGGGCAGGAGAGGAGAGGAGAGCTACCATGGCTTGCTCGTTGGTCGTCTTTTCCCTTCAGAAATCTGCACATACTTTTGCCAGCACATAGTTTCGCAATGACTCCTTTTTTTTTTCCTTAGTGTTTCTCCATTTTGGGTGGCACCCAGCTACAGCTGCCACAGATGATTACTAGGGCTGTGGAAACACTGGTTGCTAGGTGGGGTTTTCTGCAAAGCCTATAAAAGCCTTTGAGAGCCCTCTGTTCCTTTACTCCTGACTGTGCAGCTCTGCAAGGCAGTGTTTGTGAGGAGTAAGGTAGGATTTTGTAGCTCATTACTGCTTTCTGTAGACCCAGCACGCTTTGAGTATTGTATGCTGAATTTGTCAAGTGACCCGGTGCAAACTTTCTGTGGGTTGGATTTGCTGTTGGGGAAAAAGATGGGCGTGGGCAGGAGAAATTCTTTCCATTTTGGATCATTTTACACAAGGGCTTGGACAATTACTGCTTTTATTTAATGCAATTAAATAAAGGGAATAAAAAATGGTTAAAACTTCAAAAACAAACTTATTTGGAGTTGACCATTTCACATACTTTCTCTTTGCCTTTTGGGTAGGCTGCTGTAGAAATCTGCAGTAAAATCAGAGTTCCTAGGAAACTGCTATGCTTTGTGTGTAAACTTGAAAAGTGGAAACAGCTGTTGTTACTTCAACAACAGTTTGTTACTTTAGGACTGTAGAGGAGATATTGCTCATGAAAGTGATGAGAATCAAATCTCTTAGAAATCAAATCAGAAATAAGATTTTAGAAATCAAACCAATCTTTTAGAAACATAAGAACAAAATCCTGGTTTTCTGACTAAGAACTTGGCAAAGCCACATAAAAGCTCTATCATCTGGTTTGTTCTGCTAAATCTTTCCACAGAATTTTACAAGGGTGAGATTGTTTTTCTCTCTGATGTTTTCGTACTCAGCAGACTTTCCACTGCAAAGTAAATTACTGTGTTAGATCTTCTACCTGTTTTTCTGACAGGGTATCATGACTGTAATTTACATCAAGATCCTGGTATCAAGCCTTTGAAAGTAACTAGTTATCTGACATGCTTCGTGATATGGTTAAATAAGCACAGATAAATGCTGTCATTTGACACAGACTGTAGTGTAAAAATCCAGTTTGTGCCTTTAAGTATTTTTTATAAGGTATTTTCTCAAAACCTTAAAAAGTTTTGATAGGTCCAGTTTAAGGGTGCATCTTCAGGGGATTAAGAGCCAGACAGAAAGCAATATTGTTGTGATTTTTGTGAAACAACAGTTAGGGCTTTCAGTCTGAATGTCTGTCTGATTTTTCAATCCAGTTGCAATGTTGATTGTTCCAATTGGGAATGATAAAATGCATAAAACTCACAATATTTTTCGAGCTGAGAGACATTAACTTCTTGATCCTCTTTGCTTTTCAACGAGACATCTACAAATTCCAGACTGGGAAATGGGACACACAGTCTGGACAATATGTTATTAAACAGAATAACTCTCAAATAAGTACCTAGTATGGAGTAACCAGAAAGGAACATCACACTTTTTTGTGGTACCTTCTGTTTGCTCCTCTCAGTAAGAACATGCTTTTCTTTCCTCTCCTTGCTCACAATCTGTCCTAAGCATAAAAGTTGACAAAAATGTATGACAGAAAGTCATCAGTTCTTTCAGTCCTTTTCATACTATATTATAGTAATACTTGGACTGAATGTGTCCCTCGTGGGTCTAGGTATTGTTTACATGATCTCTCTGCATTTTAGAGTGGCAGGAGACAAAGCATTGGGCAAGACCTAGTCTCCATCAGGGGGCTGACTATCTTCTAAATTTCAGTCTTCTTTTTTCTTACCAGCTGTGCTTTCTTCCAAAGCAGAAGAGCTTTATATGTAAGTTGGTTTCTTACCTTGCTAAGCTAATTCAAGCAGACTAAGGTCTTTAGCTCCTCTCAAGAGCCATTGTCTACTCTGACATGCTTTTCTGGTCCTGAATAAATAGCAGGTAATAAAAGTTGGTCCTTAAATATGACTCAATATTCTGTCCATTATTTACCCAGTTGAGAGCTACTCTAAATAACATACAAATACAGATTTTAAATCAGTTTCAGTTTTTCTGGCAGCACAGGGGGAGCTAAATTCCTTCCTGAGGGAAGGAAACAAAAGCAAGAGTTTTTTGGGGAAGGGGGAATATAGGTGGCTCTTACCTTGGAGAGAGGGGGTAAGGAGAGCTGCAGGCAGGGTGTGTGAGGTATTTGTCACTTTGTTGGCTGCTGAAAGTGGAAGTAAGCTTTAGAGGTTTGCTGTGAGGGACAGAAAGAGCTGAACTGTAGCCACATTCCTTGGTCCTAAACTTGTATTGATTCAAAAGACTTGTCTCTGCCCTTCCTACAGGACAGAGGGGATGTGTTAGCAGCATAAATAACATCATTTTTTATTATGATAAAAACCCCAAAACTGCAAATAGAATTTTGTCTCTTAACACCAGTTTAAAGGTCAGTCTGGTTTACTCAGCAACGCTATCTCTAGTTATTGCTTATACGTATGCTTTAAAACCAACTCTTCCCTAGAGTTTGCTGAGGAAGAGTGTTTTTAAAAAAATAATCTAGTTAATTAACTTTATTTGATAAACCATTGATTTCTTCTTTCTATTCCCTCACTATTTCAGTTAGCAAGTAGAATATTCCTCACACCAACAAGAGAAGTTGTTATGAAGCAATCTATTCATTATTTTTGAGTACTTAATGTCACATCACCACTCATTTTTTCCTCTTCTGCATAGTGACTTGTGGAAAAGCTGGGTGGATTTTCTGTTTGAGTGGTGAAAAGCAAAAATAACTTTTATATCTTCTTCTTAAATTGGTAATGCTTTATTATTATGTAGAAATTGTAGGAAATACGTAAGAAAAAGCAATGTATATAAAACTACCCAGATTTACTCATCTTCCTTAAAAAATGTCTAGTCAAAAAAATTACATGAAAGTGTATTTAACAAGAGAGTATCTTTTTTCCTGACATAATACCCAAGAGCTCCAAACTCAGTAAATGATGAGACCAGAGCACTTGTTCACCAGTGAATTTCAAAATTATCAAACTAAATGGGCATATATGATAGATTAACTAATGAGAAGGACAGACTAATTGGTTTCTAGTAACTTCCCTTAGTAAGTCAATGCTAATGCTAATGTGTTGCTATAAGGAAATAGTACTACTGCTGTTCTAATCTAAAACTTCAGAAAGTAGCTAAGATTGTAGGGATGAGCAAGCATTTGTGGAGCATCACATCACCCATGAAACATCAAAGCTTCCCATCGCACAAGCCAGTTACCATGTGGGACTCTAATCACAGCACGTCATAGTGCTAGAGAAGTGATTCTGGGGGTGGGAAATCTTGAGTTGCAGTGGTGCTGAAAATGATGAAAAATGGTTTGTATCTTGATACATCTCTTCCCAGAAACTCTGTCAACATGGCTATGGTATCAGAATTTCTGAAGCAGGCATGGTTCATGGACAATCAGGAGCAGGATTGTATTGTAAGTACTATTAACTTCTGAGAGCATCATGCTTATTTTCCTGTACGCTTACAAGTGGTGTGAAGGCATTTAAACATCTTTCATACTTGCAAATGGAGGAAAAACAATAGCAAAACTCCAGCAGATTAGAACTGGAACCCAATTTTATTGCGGTGTATTGTCTAATGTAAGCATATAACCTAGGAAGTCTGCTACCAGATGAAAAATTGCTCCTATTTACACCTATCAGTCTGGTTATCAATTCCTAGGCAGAACTAGATAGTGTGATTAAACTGTAATTCCCAGTGGCCAGTCACTGATTCACTAAAATCAGCTTCTTTAAAGTAGTAATCTGATGCCGAGTTGTGTGAACGTGTAAAAACATGTTCAGGTAATGTACGTGAACAAAACAGGGACTCTTTGTCTGAGGTATAGGAAGCCATGACTTGGAGCCCAGGAATGTAACGGAGGAAGCAAAGTCACCAGTATATATCCTAGTTTTCATATGACACATCATGCTTACAGTGGAGCGAGCCACAGCACCTAACAAAAAGCCTCAGAAAATGAGTACAGTTACAGATCAGAAGGGAGGGATGTCGTAGTGAGGAGTCAAGAGTTACTGCGCTAGGATGCTGTGGAGAATCTTTGTGACAATGAGGTGAGAATACTGAAATGAAAGCAAAGGTAAAGCAGCACACTGTGAAGTCACACGAGTTCCCTAAAAAACTTATATTTTGAAAACAAAATTATATAGGGGAAATTTTAGTAAACAAAAGTTTTCTGCTCTAGACCCCTGTGGATTTTCTAATTTTGACTGCACAACATTTTGTGCATAAACCTTTGGCTCCACCATCCTATCTCCCTTCCATTCCCAGGGTCCTGAGACATTCTTGGCTGTGGTGGTTACAGACAGTTGTGTATTGCTGGTAGATAAGTTTGGCATGGAAACCAGTGTACAAAGGTTAGCCAGCAAGATTGAGAAACAGGCAATGAGATAGTCCCATTCCTTGGTTGGCTTAGCACACAAGACACAACAATCTTTTGAAAAGTATGCAAGAGACTGATTGAAGTATACAGTCTGTCTGCTCTCTTACAACTCCTGTGAGACAATTGTGTAGGGAGATGAACATTTAATTATCAGATGCTAGAAGTTTACAAAATTCAATACAAATTGTTGTATGTAAAACATGTATTCATAAAACCTTGCCCTTTCTCCTGGGGTATTTTATTTTAATGGCAAAGGATTAAAAAAAAATAAAATACTAGTTTTTGAAACAAGAAAAAGAGTATAGGTGATTCTGAATCATCTAGCTAAACTACTGGTATCTTCTAATAAAAAATCTCACCATATATGAGAAAAACGGAAATTTTGCATAAATATTTTATCCAAGAATCTTGGAGCGTTTTATAGCTTCTGTAATAGTAGTAGGCATCAGTTATTTAGTGCTGTTGAGTTGTAGGTCCTACCAGTAACTTGATGTGTCATATTGCTGACATAAGGCAAGCCATGTGATCTGTTGGATAGCTGCTAGAGGCCTTCAGACATTGACTAGAGAGTGCCCTTCTAGGAGTAGATTCACCAAAACCAGATAGTGGATAATGCTTTGTGAGGATTGTGGCTTATATCTAAAGTTTCAAAGAAGCTGGGCAACAGGTCTCCACTTCCTTGTAGGATTAGGCTTGAACTCTTTCCCAAGATCTTGAATGCAAGAAGTGTTCGAAAGCTTAGATAGGAGGAGACCCTTAATGTGATGCACAGTCATTTTGCATAAGATAGACAATAGAAATTAGCACTTTACTGGAAGTCCCTGTAGGATTTAATTGTGGGTTTAGAGCCTTTAAAATTTGAGCATAATTTCCTAATTATGACAGTTAATTATTTTCTTATGCAAACGAACTTACACTAAGAAATAGGCCTTCAGGTACCTAACCCAATTTATGAAGCAATTTCTGCTTAATATAAGAGTTGTGAAAGGAATAGATCCAATGCATATCCATTACTGAACCCATTAAATTATCTGTAGCTACAAAACTGTATGTTACTTGAGGATGAAAGGCAATCCCAAAGGCGTAGTTTATTTGGGCATCCAAAACTGCTTCTAGACAAAAATATGCTTTGGTGTGAGCAACTTTTTTCCTTTTTAAAATTTTATTTTTTATTTTCCCTCTGCAGAAAAGTTCAAAAGGTGGCCATGGAGTACAGGCATACCCAAATTTTGATCCATCAGCTGATGTTGCTGCTTTGGACAGAGCTATTACTGTCAAGGGTAAGAGGAGTAAATATTTAACTTGCTGCATTTCATTGCTTCTTCCTTAGGAAATTTTGAGAATAGCACTAAATAAAATACCAGAGCAAGAGGCAGTGGCAAGTGGGAGAGGGGTCTCTACTATTAAAAGCTTGGAAATACGTTAAATTATGCCACTTGGTGAAGTATCTCAGCTCTTTGGTAGACTGGTGCTGTATTACGGTTTCAGACCTTAATGCTATATTAAAGTTCTTGAATATGTTGAAGGAAGTGTTGTAAAAATTTAATTTCTAAGGAAGGAAAAAGTACTGCAACATATCATTCTAACACTTTTTGGCTTGATTTCCATAAAATTCCTGCAAGAGGCAGTGATTATGCTGATAATGTATTGTATGCTTCTGTTATGTTTCTCTATTTTAATTAAATTCACATTTAGCACTTTGTCTGTACTTCAAAAGGTTTTCCAGTTTGACTTACTGAGATTAAATGAGTATACTATCTATTTTCTTTCTTAGTGTGAGTTTCTGCTTGTTTGCGGTTTTTTAGGGTTTTTTTCAGTATAGTTGAAGATCTACACTCAGGACACTTTAAGACTTTTTGTATGAAACTCCTGTGTCCTAGAGGGACCTATTTATTTGGTTTCTTAGCTACATCACTAATCTTGTGAGTCGGTAGATGATTACAGCTTTTCCTTTGGTTAAACTTGAGTTTGTCAAGAAATCAAAATACGACATAAAGCAGATAATAATAACAAAAAATGTAATTGGCTAAATGATGCATATATTTTGAATATATTGGGATTTTGTTTGGTGATTCATAGGTGTGGATGAAGCCACCATCATTGACATCTTGACTAAAAGAACAAATGCTCAGCGTCAGCAGATCAAAGCTGCCTATCAGCAGACTAAAGGAAAGGTAAGGTATATTCAAGCCAAGCTTAAATTTTCACCCAGAATATAAATGTTTCTCCTGGCTCAAATGGTATATATGAGTAAAGATAAAATACTGAATAGGATAGGAGAGTTGTAGGACCATAACACTGTTCCCCAAGTATACCAACACTGGTATAGGGAGGGGCTTCTAGGGCTCTCCTACCTCTGAGTAGTAAAACTGCTGGTCCCTGGAACTGAGAAGCTTGGAAGTTACTGCATGTTTCTGCAAAGTGTTTAAATTGCTCTTACTCTTCCCTATTGAAGATTTTCACCAATTGGACCTGTAACTCTAAATTGAAATTAGTTTCACATTTGCCATACCAGACATACTGAGCATTTGTTCCTCGGACAGGGATCCCTTTGAGGGTAAATTTTAAAGGCCAACTTAAAAAGTAAGTCTAGTATTTGACTTCAGCCTAGCTTTCCTGTTTATGTTCAGGAAACCCCACCTGTGATTTTCACAGGCCTCTCCTCCCTCAGAGGAAGCTCCAGCTTTGCAATTATATTTTTAAAATAATTATATTAAATGTATAATGTCAGAGGTTCAAGGACAATAATGCTGTTAGATTATCAGATACCTTAGTTCCTGGCACACTGTCAAAAGCAGAAAAAAAACTAACTATGGACATAGTGCTTGTTTTTGAAATAATGTCATTGGTTTAGCTATCCTGACAAAGGAGGTTGACATTCTCAGTCTTACAGCTACAACCTGGGCACAAACAGAATAAGAGTACTAAACATTTGTACATAAGTGGCAGAATAAATCAGATTTTAATTTTTTTTTCACCCTTTTTAAATATAGGTCAAATTAGAATATAGCTCATATCTTCAGGACTTGTGATTTTGTTTAGAGTGGTATTACATATTTTCACTTCAAACTCTGTATCCTTCACGCAATAAATGATAAATTCAAATGTTACACAAATAAGCAACTCAGTCATAGTTTTAAGAGCAATATGGCATCATCTTCTCTTGAAGAACAAGCAGACTATTTTGAGTCTTCTTCTGATGCTGTAACTGGTTCAATATAGCTGAACTGCAATGTGTGAAGGCACTCCTGAATATTTACTGAAAAACCCTGCCTGACATTTTGATTAAGATAAAAGTGACAAATTTGAAACTTGAAGTAGGGCTTCATAATTCTTTCTATAGATAAAGGAATGATGTAAACTAAGACTGATCAGAGGTCGGACTAATTTTTGGACTGCAGCTGAACAGCAGCTACACTTTTAGCATGCATGAAGCTTAGTGTCTTTCTTATTCTTCCTGAAACAGAGTCTAGAAGATGCTTTGAAAAAAGCTCTGAAAAGCCACCTAGAAGATGTTGTTGTGGCTTTGCTCAAAACTCCAGCTCAATTTGATGCTGAAGAATTAAGAGCTTCTATGAAGGTAAGGCAAAATCTTCAGAGAAGACCTTTCCTAGAGAGCATCAGTAATTATTGAGGCCTGTAAATTACACTGGATGTAGATTTCAAGGCTTGTGTATTATCTTTATTTTAACTTCATTTTGTAAAATAAGTCTGTATTGGTAATTCCGTTTATAAGAACAAGGTCCAGTAACCTCTGTTGAATTTCAGAGTTGGAGATTCTTTTGTGAGAATGAGCTCTTTCTGCCTTCTGAAAACTGGTTGCTAATGGGGGCCATAGTGTTTATACACGTATTTACATAGGAGGAAGAAAAAAGGGAAGGAGGTATTTTTCTTCAAAGATTTTACATTCCTATCTTTTATGTGCACAGTTTGATCCTTTTAGCACTTCTTTTAGGCACCAGTATATTAAATGTGATAAAAATTTACTTCCAAAAGAGCTGAAATTATAGTATTATATGGAAGCACATTTTTAATTTTTATTTCTCATTCCATGTGGTGCCTTCAAAGCCAAGGCAATAATTTTCATCTTATTTCTCTTATGAATTTTAAGTTTGCTCTATTGAATAACATCTCTAAAAATTCAATCACTTTTATCAGGGGCTTGGAACTGATGAAGATACCTTAATTGAAATTCTGGCCTCAAGAACCAACCAAGAGATCAAAGAAGCCAACAGATACTACAAAGAAGGTAATTCAAAGCAAGAAGGAAGTATTAATGGTATAACCCTATAGCTGACACATTAGAGTCACGGCCTCTCTTCTTAGTGTGAGGAGCTGAGAACAGTATAGAAGGCAAATGAAGCTTCACAAAAAATTGACAGAGTTGCTGGGAAGGGAGGTTGTGTTGACTTTTGCTGACCTATGTAGATCCCAATAGTGCAGGAAAAGGTACATCACCACTGCTGGAATTGTAGGTGCCACCTTGAATGAGTCACACATGTAGATGCTTTCTAGGATGCATGCAAAACAAAGCTGATTTTCTTCCCCTGTAACTAAATCTTGGCTGACATTTAAGATAAAAGGATAGACTTGAAAAAAAAATCTTACTGAGTTAGCAACATAGACACGTTAGCAGTAGGAGCAACCAATGAAATACAGTGGGAAAATATTTGAAGAAATTACTAAAATGTAATGTGGTGTCTCTCATGTATGTCGAGTTTACTGTGTTGTCTAATTAAATCTTTTTTTCTGAGATGATGAGGTAACTTTTTACCAAGACATTTCTTCTTAGATGCCCATATTAATAGCTTGAGTTTTTGTGAGAGTTTTGTTTGAGTTCAGTACTGAACAGCCAGAAATAAGAACGAAAAAGAAAAAGGGTCAGAAAAAGGTTTTTGAATTTCATAAGCAGAAACCTGAGACAGTGCTACCCACAAAGACTTAGAGGATATTTTTCAGTACATTTTGGTTTTAACCTCCAATTTCACAGCACATCTCAGGATTTAGAGGATTTGTTAAAAATAAACTCCTTAACTTGAAACCAAATGAGAGAAAGTAAGAAAACTACATTTCTGGTGGACATATTTAAGTGGGAAATTAAGAAAATACTCAAAAAGATCATAGAATTGTTTGGAAGGGACCTTTAAAAATTATTTAGTCAACTTAGTTGATACAAAACAAACTATGATTTGATTTCAGTGCTGAAGAGAGATCTGACACAAGACATCATCTCTGACACATCTGGAGACTTTCAAAAGGCTTTGGTTGCTCTCGCCAAGGTATGCTGTGCTTAAGCATTTTGAGTGACAATATCTATAATCAAAAATCAATGTTGTCAAGTCTATTTTAGAGAGACATGCAATAAATAAAGATTTAGGTAATATTTATTTCTTTGCATTGCTTTTTTTTACTTTCATATCCTTGACCATTAGAAACTGCTCTTAAACAAACTATAATGAGATTTTTCTCTCAAATGCCTTTTAAAAACTTTATTGTTTATTGTAAAACATATTTCCTTTTTATAATTATGCTTTCAAGACTTTTTTCGTGCTATCTTTAAGGACTAGAAAAAGTAACAGGCATAATGTCATGTCGAATGACTAGAAACAGAAAAAGAAGAAATGTTTGAAATTAGAGAAATAAACTGTTTTTTCCTGTTAAGGTATGTTTCTAGTAGGTAGATGATGGGACAAGGGCAGGGAGTTAACAAGTGGACAAACTGTTTCGTAAATTTACATTCATATGTAGATAAGTTCAAACATTGAACCCACCCAAGAAAAAGACCCTTTTAAAATTACTAAATATTTGATTTTTGAGGATACGTATATGAAGCTTGCACTTGCACACAGGATAATTTTTTAATGCATCCATGTGTATGGTTTGGATTTTCAGTTTTAACTTCCAAATCAACTTGAAAGGTGTCTATTGAATGATCATCAGGGAGCAAGTCACAGGTTCTAATCCTATAGTTTTATGTCAAGCAATGAATACTTCCTGTGGATTTTTAGGTAGGACTTCAGAAATAAGTTGCTGATGGATGTAGAAGTATGTTTTCTGATTACAAATACAACAGTTTTATTCACAGAATGGTTGACATAACTGCACCTGTTTCCAGTTATATATTAGTTTATGTATGAGAGTGGTGCTGCATAACTCTAAAATGTTGAGCTTTAGTGAACTGAATGATTGCGAGTACCAGTGAAATTTTGTTTATTTCTTTATGTAGGCTGATCGATGTGAAAATCCTCATGTGAATGATGAACTTGCTGACAATGATGCCAGGGTAAGGTCATACATGGCACTTCGCAGAACTTCTTCTGACTTACTTGAGATTATACTGGCTGTTAAAATCCTGTATATTATTTTGATGTCATACAGCAGTCATTTTTGAGGAGATAGTCTTCTACAAAGTTCATGTACGTTCATTATATGAAGGAAATTAAATCTTCACGCTAATATCTAGCTTCAGAAATGTTTCTGCAAGACCTCATCTAGTTCATGTGAAGCACACAGACCATTTGAAGTACAAGTCAACAAGTGGAGGAATCAGACCCAATCTTCCTTCTGTTTATAAAACAGTTCTTGAATTAAGGATCAAGGGTGTGCTCATCTGTGTGCAGAATTAGCTACCCTACATTTACCAGTGTGAACTCTGCAGTGTATTAGATACAGCTATTGCCTTGCAATGATGAACCATTTAAGATTATTGGTAAACCTCGCAGTTATTTTCTTAATAATTCTAAAATAATTATCTAGTCTTTTTCTTATTTCTTTCAACATTAGTGGGACTATTTTTGCTAAAATCTTGATCAAACTTAGCACTCTTTCCTAAGTTTTCACCTATAAAATGTTACATCACAGTTCCAATCTAAATTTAGATTACTTCAAATTGATTTTTAAAAAAATCCAGCCAAGAAAAGGCCATTGAGAAATACTGCTTCAATTACAGCTACATAAGGAGTTTAGTTCTGTTATCAGCCCTGGATATGAAAGTAAATGAATACTTTGTCTAAGCTCAAAAGTTCAGTACTGTTTATCTTGATGCAGAGTGTTAAATCTTCGTGCTGTGTGGAGGTCTTTAATTATTACTCTTAGAGAGCTTTGAGGAGGTGAGGAAAATGGAGGAGACGGATTAGGCTTTTACTTTCCTGGAAGTAAAAGTCACTCCTGGAAAGATAAGGAAGTACTTGGTGCATAGGCTTCTCCTGCATATTGGACCAGTTAGTTGCAGAAATAGGTTTGTCAGTCTTAAGAAATCCTACCAGCCCTGAACTTCCATGCAGACTGCTATCATGACAAATCAAAAATAGCTTCATTCAAAGCTGAACTATACCTAGGAAAGCTAGATGATGATTGCGATATGTCTGAAAATATGTTTTCTAGCTGCATAGCGTTCACTAGGTACTATTATGACATAGGTGAAGTATGAAGCATTATTTAACAGAGCTGGAGTTAGTCTGAGATAGGGTGGAGTTTTGATCTGGATTGTGTCAAGGGATAGTGTTCATTACTAACAAGCAATAGCCCTCAAAAGACCAGTATTCCTGTTTGAGTTTTATTGTTCCCATTGACTTTGCCACCTTCTTTTCTTTACGACAGGCTTTGTATGAAGCAGGAGAGAAAAAGAAAGGAACAGATACCGGTGTGTTTGTTACTATTCTTACTACAAGAAGCTACCCACATCTTCGAAGGGGTATGTTGAACAAAGCTTCATGCTTCTCTGGGGTGATTTTTGAACATGGCCTGCTCGTGAATTGGGAGAATATACAGATTATCAAGGCATGACCCCAACTGGAAGCATGCTTGCTGATTAGGAGTGTGGTTGGCAGCCTGGCTGTTCTTTCCATAGTAGAGATGAGCAATATCACTTGAGCTGTTAACAAAACTGAAGTCTCAACTGGGTCGTGATCACAATGCCAAGCAATCACTGTGGCAGAGGTTCTGAGAGCTCCCCAAAATGGTCTTGCTTTTTAGCCAGTTTTCCCTAGACAGAGGGCTATCACACAATGTCACAGGCTCTGGTGTAGTCAGTTGGCCACCTCTACCCCTACCAGTGGGAAATGAGCCCTTCCGTCCTAACAAAGTCCCATTCTGTACGCTGACTCCACCAGTCTGTGCAGTAACACTGCTCTACACTGTGCTGTCTGAAGAAAGTGAGAAAGGGGACCCTCAAACAGTCCTCTGCTGCAGCAGTGAGGACAGAATAAGGCAGAGACAATGCAGGGAGAATACTGTTTTCTTCCCTTATTTAGTCTTTCAGAAGTACACCAAATACAGCAAGCATGACATGAACAAGGTACTGGATTTGGAGCTGAAAGGTGATATTGAGAACTGCCTCACTGCCCTTGGTAAGTGGTTCTGCAGATTTAAACCTACTGTATGTACTAACTAAACTTAAACTTTTACTTCTGCCGTAATTGGTCTGATCAGAAACTGTTGTGTACTTACCCTGCTTCATTGAGAAGTTTGCTAAATAATAGCTTGGAAAATCTAATCCAATCATAGTGACTTAACTGACATCTAAAATCAGTTGAAGTTGATGAATGGGTAGAAATACCTCTCCTGATATGTGGAAAGGTCTTTCAAGGAGAAAAGATGAGTTGTCAACATAGAAAGAACTTTAAAATAAATCAATATGCCAAAAAGAGCTGTCAGAACAGGCATAATTTTTATTAAAAATCCAATAGTTTTCAAACTGTCTTCAACCAAACCCAGTCTTCTCCTAGTTTCATGTTGCAAGGATACTTATAATATACGATTATTTAAAAGATAACAATTTTCCTTCTGTGGTTTTGTTCATGAAAATATTCATATAAATTTAGTGACTGTTGTTCATGTACAATAAGGTAAGGAAGAGACTCTCTCTTACCACTGGATCAGGGATGTAACTGGGAGCCAAACACTCATCTTGTTCGTAGCTTCTTTATCACTGTCAAGCACATTTTGGGTAAAAGAATAATTTCCATCAGATCCCTCTTATTATCAAAATTGAATTATAACTTGGTTTACAAAATATCAGATTACAACCTCCGGCTCTGCTATAGAAGGAACAAATGCTTTCATGTTTTTCTCCTTGGGAACTGCAACACCTTCCTTAATTTTGTGGCAATAAACTAGGGAGACCAGTGTTGTTTTTATAGTAACTGGTCTCCCCTGACTGAATTGTAAACAGAGGAAAGGAACTTCTTGTTCTCATGTATTTTGAAGAAAGGTAACAAAGAAGTATATAAATATGGTCTGCGGTTAGGAAAAACGAGACTATTTTTAGAGTGTTTTATTGCTAGACTTTTGTTACATGTATAGCATTAGTGACTTTATCTCACTGCTTCATTACAGTAAAGTGTGCCACAAGCAAGCCAGCTTTCTTTGCTGAAAAACTCCATTTGGCAATGAAGGTAATCTGAGTAAAGATCTCCTCTTTGTAAACATGAGATGTTTTATAAGCTGGAAAGTAAAAAGCTAGAGGTCTCTAGGCCCTTTGTGTGATAGAAAAGGACTGCACAAGGAAATTCAGGGCATTTCTCTCACTCCTTCTGTTCCTTCCTTTGAAACCAGAGTATTTTCTATTGGAGGAGTTGTGTGTTTGCTGTAGTGGGTTCAGGAGGGCATCTGTCCATACATGCATATTTTTTACCATTACAGTGACAGGAAGATGACGGGAACTTTTCTTACTTATGAAACAACAATTATAGTAAAAAGGAAAAGGGCGAGCAATTATAGATATCGGCAAGAACTTTGTGGAAGCCTAATCTTTAATGAGATATCCATTATCCTTCTGGCAGAATTGGAACCCAAGTTAGCGAGTCAGCTGGAGATCATTAAGCAGTCTAGTATGTAGGTATTGTCATAACTCCTGTGACTTGGTTAGGAGCAATATGTGAAAAATTGAGTGAAGCATTATGAAAATGCAGATCATTGCACTATCAAAAAGGTAATGAAAAAAGGCAGTGAAGTTTAGGCTGTCCGTAATGTCTAGCAAGCACAGTGAAGGAGATGACTGTTTTTATGAAACAGCTAAAAGCAATGTTTAAAAATGTTAAAAAAACCCCAACCAAACAGGGTGGAGGTAGCCTATCAGAAGTGAATTGTGCTCAAAGGGAACATAAGGCAGGTATGAGACCTCCCCGTTATGAGAGATACTAAAGGAAAAGGGAAGGGTTATGTTCATCTATAAAGAAGTCTGATGGATTAACACACAGAACTTGATTAAAGATATTGCAGTGATGTAAGTAGCATAATTATTTTCCCCTTTTTTTCTCCCTCTTTGTTCTTTGTCTCTTTTAATAGGGTGCTGGGACGCGGCACAAAGATCTCGTCCGTATTATGGTTTCGCGCCATGAAGTGGATATGAATGAGATCAAAGGCTATTATAAGAGTTTGTACGGCATCTCTCTTCGCCAAGCCCTTATGGTAGGTTTTCTCCCACCTGACATATGAAATGCAAAACAACTGGATGATTTTTGAAGTCCGGTAAAGATCCATTCACTTTTCTGCTTCTCAATCACCAGTTCATCCTGCGTGGCTCATTGCAGATGAGTAATTCGTGTTTCCAATGGCCCACAGGCTGGGAGAACTGATTCCTTTTCCAGGTCAAAATTTTTGTCAAAAGAACTATAGTAATTTTTTAATAGTGATGCATGTCTCAGGATATCATCTTAGAGTAGAGGCCAAGAGCTGAATGGAGAGTACAATATCCTGAAACTCCTGTACTTAAGCAGTACATTGGCAGGAGAGTGGAGATGATTGCCATGACAGTTCTAACGGAGATATTTGACATAACTGGATATTGGTTTTTAACATTTGGGGTACTCCAGCAAATGAATGTTTAATTTCATTAACATTTATTTGGCCTGTTTTCCCTATGATCTAACCTAAATGAGTTAAACTAACAAAATGACCACTCAATGTATTTTCCAGAAAATTTAAGCAGTGAGGGACTTGAAGAAAGCTAAACTGGCAAAGGATCTTTGTGGCGAATAGTAGACATTACTGGAAAAAAAGATATCTTGATTGGAGTAGAAACATACTCCCTACATGTACGAAAATGCATTTTCGATTTTTGTTGGTGTCTGCTATGTCTTCAGTTAGGTGCCAAAGGTCACTTTTTATCTTCTCTGAAGGGTGTGTGTGATCCGTAATTTGATACGTAATTATACCACCTCATCATGTTCCAAAGTGGTGATTACATTCAAATGTCTTGAGGCATAGCTTGGCTGCACTTAACAATTTGTATTTTTCTGAGAACTACGTTCAAATTAGAGAAAAAAAGAAATGCATGTCATAATTACACTGCATACTTAATGCATATTATTCATTTTTACCAAGATTAGTAAGCAATCCCATGGTAAGTAGAGCGTCACTGTACTGTTAGCCTTTGTTGGAGATGCTCCTAGAAACAATGTGTACACAAAGTGCTTTACTATTAATGAGCATTGGACATCACTGATCAAGAAAGAAATTTTCACTTTCTTTAGAGTAAAAGCTTAAGCTCCTGGGTAGATAAAAATCTTCTGTGCTTCTCTTCTTCACTTATGCCACTACACCTCCCAGCATTTTTACCAGCCTTGTCTACCTATTCTCCACTCTGGAAATATGTGCGTTTTGTTTCTAGGTCATACAAATAACTTCAGTGAGGGTACTCGGTTCCAGCTCAGTCTGTGGCTAAGTGGTGTCTTATCAAGTGACTAATTTATGTAGATGGAGCACTGATACTTGGTCAAAGTATATTGAATATTAATTGAAATTTATTTTACTCAAGACCATTATGCTAACAATTGTGCGGTTTTCATGCTTAAATTTACAGGATGAACTCAAAGGGGATTATGAAACCATCCTGGTGGCTTTATGTGGAAGTGATAATTAAGTTTCATGTTCCTGAAATGCACTCAAGCCCAGTTGCTGAAAGTCCTTATACTTGCATGCCTGTATAAAACACAGGCTTTACACATGGAGGTTTCTGTGGAATGGTACCTAGTGCATATGTATTATGTTTAAAACCTGTAACCCAGAATGTATTTTTTCAGTATCCTTACTCTGAATGGCTTCAATATTTCTGGTTGCCATTATTTATCCAAAGTGAAAGAATGTCTCCAAGTTTCTATTTGCGTATGAAAATCATAAAGTTTTAATCTATGCTAAGCAAATAAACTTTTTAAAATAAAATTCAGCCATATGTATCTTTGTATCTCTTTTGTTGCTATTCTGCATTTAATTTCAAGTTTTGTGAGTACAGCGTTTGAGGGAAAAATTGGTAAATAACTAAATCAAAACATAATGTAATAATATCAAATATAGCTGAGTCTGTACCTTTCAATTCCACTTCAGCTAGGGTTTGTCTAAGCCAGATATAAGAAAAACACTTAAGGATCTCCTGTTAAAAAAATTAATATAAAAAGCCCCAGTGATATCTGTCATGTTCTTATTTATATTTCAGAGTTAATAAACCTGTTATGTTTTGTACATTGGAAAAAAAAATTAAAATTCTTCATAGGACATTATGGGAGACGGAAATGATAGAGGTTAATGGCTCAAACAATTGGCTGTTTGCAAAAGCAGTGGGTGCTTTTCTGAGGCCAGGTTTGTACCCCGCCCCAACTTAAAAGGGGAGAAGGAGGAGGAGAGTTTTTGGGTGTGGAGTGGCAAATCCTCTGATCTGCATAAGACTTCTTTTTGGCAGAGTGCAAGAGGGTCTCAGCAGGAACATGTTCTTTGTGAGACTCCAGCCAAACTATTCAACTGCAAAATGGGAATGAGGGAGCACTTAGAATTTTCATTTAGAGTAAAGAAGAAGGTGGTATAAACATGTTAGTAATATAAAAACAGTTGTTATCTGATTGCATGGTCCTGCAAAGCCCCTGTAACAGAGGAAATGTTTACTGTGCATTGCTGTATTCTAAGCAGTTCTCCTAATTTTAAGGCATTTCACTATCTTTTAAAGTATTGTATGTATGCATCTTTGCTAGAGGCAAGAGTAGTTGCATTTTGATTGTATTCTATTTTTGTCTACTTCTAAAATGCAAATGCTGGTTGTTTTGAAGAGGAAGGATTGGTTTGTCTAGTGCTGTAACAAGGAGAAGTCATAGTTTTACTGCAAGCTAGCTCAATCCCCTGAGGCAGTCGCTTCTGCCTGAGAGGCATAGGTTTCCGCACAGTTAGGGAACTACTTCCTTAAACATTTAAAAAAACAGAAGTTTGTAAAAAAATTCCATTCATATGGCTATTTCACAATTGTTTTAAATGTTATGATGCATTTGTTGCCATGGAAAGTTGGGGCCCATTATTATGTTCTGGAAACTTTCATACTGCAAGAAATAGGACTGAGGTTAATGCTTGTGAAACAGAGCGACTGCACCATCTATTTCACTACCAGAAGGCCCCATAATGGTCTGAGTAGAAGTGAGAGATGTTTCTAAAAAACAAAAACAAAACAAAAAAAAACCCAAACAAACAAAAAAAATGGTTTTCAGGTATGCTAACAGAAGTGGAAAGACCATTTCATGGCATTAAGAAGGACAGTTCTTGTCTTAAGGAGCTATGCTGCACAGTAAAGGGGAGAGACAGAGAATTAAACGGACCAGCACAAATAATCATTGTTTTCTATGCAACTTAATAAGAACTTCAGCAGCGAAATGTAAGTGAAAGTCTAAATATGCTGACTCTAGTCAGGTTGTCATTAAGATAAAATGGGTTACCACAGAAGACCAGTAAGCCAAGGTTATTTGGATATTGTTTGCTCCTATCTTTTTGCATCAAAAGCGAAAAAGTCACATAAAATCACTGCAAATGAGTTTTAGTAAGTCCCTAAGGACTCCATTCAGTAGCATTCTTCTCTGTGTGCTGAGCTTCGAGCATGGGATGAGTCCACAGATTTGTATGGGGGAAGTATGTTTACAAATTTTCTGCAGCTGTTTTCTCAACCAATATTAGAAATTAAGTACCAGTATAAGGGAAAATAAGAAAGGCAAAATAAAATAGGTATTTTTCTAAACTTATCTCAAAATCAAAAAGTCCACCACGACAAAGCCATACTAGAAAGAACTTCTCGGTGCTTATTCAGTCTGTTCAGAGGAAGGCTTGCTGGGGCACAGTCAGTGAGCTGGGATTTTCACCACTATTTTAGTGAAACACAACTTACGATTTTTATAATCCATCTCCTGAGATGGGGCAGGTATTTCATAACACCCTACAAAAATAAAGAAACCTTTAATCAAGTGTGAACATGGAATAGAAGGAATGCAGCCTCTCATGTTTCAAAGACAGTAAGATACGATTTTATTGGAAAGTCATACATCAGAATTTGAATTGCATTCGAACTTCTGAGGAATGGTCACCCACTCAATGGGGAATGGCCATCCAACCATTTAAAGGTAATGGAAGGGACGTGAGTGGTGAAATCAAGACAAAAGGAAATGTCAGTAAATATATTACAGAAAAGGCCATAATGAAATTCATGAAAAGAGCTTCCTTGCTTTGTTGTAATTTGGTGGGAGTGGAAGAGAAAAAGGGTCACAAGAAAAACAACAAGGAGACTGAAATATGATATTTTTCATCATTGTACACTTGTAGTCTATCAGCAGAAAACTACTGTGAGGGCATAGATTCAATACAATCATATAAATGAGAGTATCACCCTGCATCTTCAGCAGGAAAAGCTTTCTTAAGGGCTGGTCATTTTGAAATAATTTAGAAAAGTATTGGAAAACCATTCCTTCAAGTAGCACTAATTCTTTCACTACTGTTTGATAAAATACACTGGAAATGCTACATTTGTCACATTTAACTTATTATTACTTTATGATCAGCCATCTGCTGCACG
Source organism: Eulacestoma nigropectus (assembly GCA_013397775.1). Taxonomy (NCBI): domain Eukaryota; kingdom Metazoa; phylum Chordata; class Aves; order Passeriformes; genus Eulacestoma; species Eulacestoma nigropectus. The sequence continues at coordinate 267,330 of VZTE01001749.1, forward strand.
CATTGGACAGATTCTTCAAGTTCTCTTGTACTGTGAATGCTTTTCTGACCCTTTTGGATTTGCCCTCGCAAAACAAATAATGAATGTACTGGAGGCTGGAAAAAGGCATACGAGTTTCCAAATGGCGTTCAAAAAAAAATTTGAGCTCTGATGCCACCTTGTGACTATCGCGAACATTGGCAAGGAAGAGTATTAAAACAGAAATTCAGTCTCAAACAGCCGAAGGTCTTACACTGACACTGTTTCTGGGCTGATAGAATAAAGAGACATAAAATAGTTCAGCATATTATGTAAAATGGGGATTTTTCTATTTCCCCCCTGCTCCAGCATCCCTTTTTTCACACTGGTTTATAAAAGAACAAGTAGAGAAAAAGAACTGGCTGATGTTTCCTTAAGGGGAGAGGCAAAGAGAAGTTTTTCACAGCACTGAGACAGACAATTAGAATATGAAATGTAGAAATGTAGAAATGTAGAATATGAAAAAAAACCTCCAAACCCAACAAATCACCAAACCTTTCTAAAACCATAGCAAACGTGTATGGGTGCTTACAACAATGCCGGTACTTGAAACATTCATCCACCATGCAGCATGTCTTTCTTATTCAGCAGATTTGGGCAAATAAGGGTGAACTTCTAATAGATCCCATTATAGAAGTTGCTATGGCAAGGTGATACTGCTAAAAAGATAAAACGACATAAATTTATTTTGGGAAATTAGGCTGGTTTTCTATCTCCATTCCAGAGGTGGCCTGTGCCCAATTCTATCGACTGCTGTGTGCTTTTATTACATATAAATTTATTAAATATAATTTTATTATATATAAATTATATATATTATATGCTCATTTTGCTTCAAATGATTGGAATAATGTAGACAAAAAGTTACTTAAAAATCTGGGCTTTAGATTTTGATGTCTTGATTTGCAATCTATTCAAGTGCCTCCTTCATTCAACAGGACCAAATAGAGAAAAGCTAAACACACTGCTTCTAAGTAGTTCAGATTTACAAAAGTGATGGCAAGCCATCATAGTAGGTGCCCATCACCGTATTTGTTATTGTTTTCTATGCTATTCTTTACAAATCAATGAATCATAATATTTCTAGTGTTGTCTGAATAAAGAAGGGCAGAAATTAGATCTTGTATGTTCTTGGATTATGCTATGCAGAGCTGTACATTAAATTGTTCACTAGGATACTAATAGAGGTCTCCTGAGCAGTTGCAGTTAATAAGTGTTGTATAATATGCATTTTTGAATGGCAATAATAACTTACCTTGGCAATTAAACTTATTCTGCCTATTTCAAATTCTGCTTAGTCCTTCCCTCTTATCCACATTAAATAATCACGGGTCATTACAAAAAATTGCCAGTTGATTTTTCCAAATAACTGATGAATGTAAATTAATGTATGAAGAAAAATTTTGAATTTCTTACCGCTCAATTTTATCCATTTTAAAATTCAACACTTTCTTCTTCTTCCACAACCACCTCTTCCTATATTATAACCTATGCTAGAACTTGGCTGCTAAACTACTGACAAATTTCTTAGAAGCTTCTTGGGAGATTATGTCAGGCTTCAAGAAGTCCAGTTGAACTGTAGGTTCTTCTGCTATTTCTGCTATGTTACAGCAAAGCTCTTCACTCTTTTTGGAGTCATGTATGTTTAATTATGGGGATGATTAGGAGATTTTAAATTTATTTTTCTTTGTATTTAACATTTCAATTAGTGTGAGTTTATTGGCAAATTAATGCTTTTGATACCTGAATTGGTAATATTACTTCCAATACTTGCTTATTTCGAATAATAACTGAATATAAATAAATACCATGCATTGCTTATTATTCCAGCTAACGCTATCTGGTTCTTAAAAAAAAAACCAGGAGGGTTGTGTGTGAATTTTTTGTTGCCTAATCTGAAATTATTATTACGTGAAATTCTTTGAAATAATTAAAGATTGCCTCTAATTGATTGAGGCAAATGCTTCTGGAGTATCTGAAATACAGGATACTCGATATTATGGAAAGTTGAAGAATTTGTTAATCCATGGTTTATCCACCAGGTCTAGAAACAATGTTACAGTTAAGTGTTTTTATCAAACTCTGATGTGAACATGTGCCAAGGTATCTGAACTTGTTTAATTCCACTCCAAAAAATTTAAATCTTAGGATTTGGAATTTATAATTCCATTTTATCTATATGTATATTTAGCCTACTATTAAGGAAAATACACAAATAAAATATACAAAACTCCTACAAATATACAACTCAAAACTTAAAAAAAATAAAGAACTCCTAGTCTCCATATATTTATTAGCACAAAATGAACAGGGGGAAAAAAAGTACTTTCAGTGAAGTATCAGTGCTGCTGCAAAGCTCTACACTGGAGAAGAATTTTACTTTTCTGTTTACTGCAGAATACAAAATGCTTTCCTAAGACATGATTTGGCTGTAGATAAATTGTCCATACTGCCTAAAACCACTAGAGGTAGCTGTTGATGCTTGCAGCAGGAAGAACACACACACCCAAACACACACCCACAGCTGCCTGCCCCCCTCCTTCTTCCCTTCCCCAACTGGGTATTTGTTGGCTCATGGAAGTGATGTTCTGGATTTTTACGTTTTTAAAGCAAATCTTCATGTTATGGCTTTCCTTAAAATATTACGTAGGTCTTTTCACAGTCTCTGAATTTATCAGTTCCTCTTTCATTAGACATGATACAAAAAGGTAGAGTGTAAAACTTAAACATGACATGACTGTTGATGAATTAATTATAAAGTAATGATCACTGAAAATAAGCTAACATATATGCTTCCAGCAATTGGCTTGACATTGTGACTAGCGTGTACAGCACTAGAGCGGTTTCTCTTGCAGCATTGATGCATTTTATGTAGCTGGGATGTAGCAGTAATCTGATGAGCTGCAATTACCACAATACCAGATGGATCCCTGAAAATAGGAGTCCTGTACTAATCTGTCTAGATTATTGAATTCAGTGGCCACTTGGCAATTTATCAAGGAATGCTTGTAGAACTGAATCAAAATAGATCATGAGGTTTTATTTTCAGTTACATCTATAAATGTTCTGTGCCCTGTTTTACCATTTTGGAAATGCAAATGCATATAAAAGGTTACTTGACTTTCTATATTGCTTTTTAAAATTGGGGATATTTTATCAACTACCTGTGCCACAATAATATTTAAAATTGTATTGATGGTGCTGCTCTGTAAAATTGAGCTAGAATAGTTTAATTAGGGAAATTATGAACTTTAAAACATGAAATAAAATATGAAATAAAATATGAAATAAAAAACCCAACAAATTTCCTTATCAATAAAAATAAGGTATACATGTAAGCATATACAAAACTTTTTGTACCATTTTCTTCTGAAACAATTAAGATAAGTATGTTTTCAGGCACATGCACTTGCATTGAGATGCTCTTCTAGAGTGTAATTGTAAAACGTATATTTAGGGAGAAAGACAGAAAACACGGATATGGCAGTGCAGACAGTCATGCATTTTTCTGGTTGTCAGACTTCATTCATGTGAATAAAGAAGTACTGAAGCTAGGGGTCTGATGTTGCTATTCATTTTTAGCTGATAAATGAAAAAAAATTTAGTATAATTAAGTGTCAGTTTTAGAAGAATGTTAATGGCTGACTGTTGACAAGCACCCACACCTGTACATTTATGAATATTGAAGAACTGGGATAGGTGCATGAATTTTCAGGTTTAGTTTACTGTTAGTGAAAGTGTTTTATTTGTTATTAACACAAGTTGGGTTATTCATACAAATGACTGGTACAAGACTGGCATCTACACTCCTGCCTGAATGAAGGTGAATACCCTGCAGATACAAAAGATTTCCCATATAGGGTGTCATGCACTCCGTTGTGCACTTGCCCTTTGAGCCCATCTCCAATTCTCAGTTGTGCTTCTGTGACTTTGCACAGATTTTAGGGTGACTGCTGTGGTGTACATACACTTACATCAACATTTGTATATCTGTATGTGGTACTTTGATTTCATGGTGCACAGCTGATTTGTACAGAAGCCCTGATAGCTTGCCAGACATCATGATAGATTGTCTGGACATCCCATGGCAAAGGCGGCAGCAATGCAAGTACATCATCGGTGCATCATCCTACCTAATGGTCACAGTGAGAGGATTATACGTACTTAAGGAAATCCAGAAGCAAAGCTACAGGAGTTTTGCCATGAGAAACTCTATAACTCAGGGTAAAATTAATCCCTGAAGAATTACATTAATAATGAAGTACACTGGTTTCTTAAGCATCATTCCCTGCTCAGCCAAGGCAAATTCACTGCAGTCTCTGAGTCAGGAGAAAATCAGCGGCACTTTTACCCTTTCTAGTAACCCAGTCCCTTCTGCTGCTACCTCAACACAGTTTTGCCCTCTCAGTCTCACAAGAGAGGTTGTTTCCCCTCTCCTCTTCTTCCCTCCTATTTCCTCCCCTCCCCTCATATTGGGGGTAGCTGCTGCCATTGGAGAATCTAGGTCTTAAAGGTAAGAGCTGCATTACAAATTGTGTACACAGGCCAAAGAACGTGTACAGAAACTACCATAGAATTGTCTACCAAGCAAAAAATGTGAATCAGGGTATAAAAAGTAATTTTTTTTACTTCTGTTTCCCCTGTTGTACTTGCTTCATAAAAGGAATCTGCTTTCCTTGAGTCATGAACTCTGTGCTGCCCCTCACAAAGGTACAACAAAAAAATTCTAATTTGTATGTTTATGGTACAAAAGGTCATGAAAACAAGCTCTCTACGTTTGTACCATTTTTGTATAGTCCATAGGATGATTGAAAGTCTAGGGTGCCTAATTTTCATATTTACTTTAGATACCTGGAAGTGCAAACAAAACAAACCACTGCAGTTTAAAAGCTGCAGCAATGACTCAGTCATTTGATATAAAAAAAGGGAAAAAACCCCGAATGTTGAAACCAATGTCATCTGCTTTATAGTGACTTTACAGTAACCTTACAATAACGTTTTTTTTAACCAACCCCATCCAAAGGTTTGGGGGAGGGAGGGATTTTGTTTGGCTTTTTGGGGTTTTGGGTGAGGGGCATTGTTTGGTTTTTTGTGTATTTTTATTCCCATTGAATTAAGAGGAATTCATTAAGGAATTACAAAGTTGATTTTGAAACTGAGTTGTTTGCTGCCACACAAAGGTGTTTACTTGGAAAAGAATTGCAAATACAATGCATTACAAACATTCTTGATTTGTTTAAACTGTCTGCTCTCACTTTGACTACTGACTAAGAATGCCTTCAACACGTTTTAGGCTGCTATGATTTCAATTAATTGATTGATCCAGTTCAAAACAGATGTTGCACTGCGTTTCATGTACCAAGAAACAGAGAAAGTCTGAACATGGCTGAAGGTCTGCTCTGTCTGTTGTTAACTTTCTGGTCCTTGGGCTGGTGGAATGGGTGACCCTTTTCTTCATGGCACCTGCAATGTACAATAGGAATCCCAGTTGCATTTATATAACTCACAGTCAATGCTTAAGACTGCTGGTGGAGAAAAGTAGGATGCAGGTAGTGTGATCTATTTACAGATGTCCCAGCTTAATAGAGGGGCAGCTGCATCCAGCATCAGAGTTTCAATAGCCTTTTGAGGATATTGTAGGGAGTACTAAAGTGACTTGGTCTGAAACATGGGCCTGATCCATTGTGATGAGCCTGACCCTTGATAAAAAGTTTGTGAGATACAGGTCAGTATAAATGCTTTCAATCTGGAGAACCAAACAGAAATATGGGAATGGTCTGGGTTCAAAAAGCAGTCCTAAATTACAAACCTAGACTACTGTTATAGTCTCAAATAGCCTGTTGCTACGTATGCCCCTTTTGGTTAGACCTAATAATCTTCAAGTAGGTGAAAAGCCTTTTTGACCCTGGAAATTTTTAAATGCCTGTCTTGGATTAAGACAGTTCAAAGAGGCAGGCACTCTCCCACTTGAGTAACCTCCCTCTTGATTCCAACCAATCTCTTCCCACCAATGATGAATGAGACATGCGTAGATACAAGTGAAAAAATAACAGTTTAGTAACAGAGTGCCAACAGGCAAGGGAAGAAAAGTAAGTAACTGCTAGATAGCAAACCGCTGCAAACTCACCATCTGCCACACGGGCAAAGTGACCCGAAAAGCCGAAAATGCTCTTCCTGAGACCGTGCCCAGCAGGGACAGCCTCGGGCTTGTAGGACAAAGGGACAAGATGGCATCAGATCCCTCCCAGGAAGGCAGGAGCTCACGGAGCAGTTCCAGCAGCAGACGAAGACCCGATGGCTCACCCAGGGCCGGCTCCCTCCCCGCAGAGGGCGCAGCGGGGCGGGCACGGCAGGCGGAGCCGCTGGCCCGGGGCACTCGCTGTTTCCTGCCCCCGGCCGGGCGCTGCTGCTGAGCCACCGGCGGCTCGGGCCGGAGAGCGGCCGCTGCGCTGCTGCTGGCCAGTGCCTCGACTCTGGGCAGGCACCTGCGGAACCCTCTCGAAGGCAGCCCAAAGCCCTACTGAAGCC
>VZTE01001750.1:4577-38272 GCA_013397775.1 Eulacestoma nigropectus
TTTATTAGGATTATTAAACTGAAAAGTTTTGTAGCCAGTTTATCTTCCGAGTCTTTTAGTTCTTTACATTTATGTTCCACTTTCTTCCAAAACGTATGAGATTGCGCATCTTTGGGAGTTACCTCTTCAAATTGTTTGAAAATAAATCGAATTAACTGTTTTAACTGATATTTTGAAAACCGAATCTGATTTAATCTTAAGGAATATTTAACTTGGTAATAAAACTCCCTTTGTTCCTTCATAAATTTTATTCCCATCTCGATAACTAAATTGAAGTTGAAGGAACAAACACCCACCCAAAGTTTCCTGGAGAATAAAGAAATAAAATATAAAGAGCGGGTCGGCTAACTTAAAATGCTCTTTATCTCACTTTTTGCACACTTAAACTCTATGACTTCAAAATCTTTTTCCTTTAAACCTCTTTAAAATCTTTAAACTCCTTAAAATCTTAAAACTCACTTACTTTTAATATCTTCAAACTGGAGCCGCCACTAAACAAGGCTTCGGAAACTTCAGTCTCCTCGCTGGTCAACTGGTCGGTCGAGACTCGGGAGCACCGCCCTGCCCTCGCGGCGTGCTACGACTGAGTGGGTGTTACCGTCGGCGCTGTTAGTAGCTGAATGCTTTGTCCAGGGGTCGAAGGGGACACGCTGTTCGGGCGCCAGTTGTTGAGTTTCGACCCCCAACTTGGGCTGCTTCAACCAGGCTCGTGGCGCCTGGCGAGCTATCTGAGGTAGGTCATACCCTCAGACCTCGCTATGTCCTTCAATCTCCACCGGCCGGGCCGGTCATGCTAAGGGAGAGGGTGCAGCGGGACGCCAATATCTGGCGCTCTGAGGAGAGCCTCCTTTCTCAGGCTTCTGCTGGCACAGGATGGAACACTCGGAGACAGAGGAGTAAAGGGTGTGGGACAGCAACATTTCTTCCAAATGGCTGAAGAGGACATGTCCATCCCTGGAATCGCTGTGTCCATGTTTCTATTTTCCATCTATTTGTATTTTTTTCTACCTGTTTCTACCACAGTCTTTGACAGTACCAAGAATGTTATTATTCATTTAGTAGGAATATCCATGAAGAAAAGAATGGATAAAGAAAAGGATGTTAAAAAACTTAAACATTAAAAAGAATGATTCTCATTGTACCTTATGATGCTCAAACACCTGGATTTTCATGTAATAGCACTACACTTTAACCTCTTCAAAAACCCGAAAATGGCAGTTATTTCACATTAATTTATGCCCAGTTCTGGCTATAGACATAAAACTCTACTTCATAACTAACTCTGATGAACACTTGCAAGCTTCTGCTAGTGCCAATTTTGTCTACTTGCCCACTTAGTCAACATGCTCTTGCAGCAAATAGCTTCTCTTTTGCAGTATTTAGAGGTGGAATCCATTCGCTGTATTGTTGGCTGCTCTGAATCCCACTTTTTCTGCACTGCTTAATGGCAGCAGTGTTTGGGAGAAAAGGTTTGGCTTTCCAGCTATAGACTGGAAAGCAGTCAAAGCAGAAAGTCATCCTCTGAAGCTTCCTGTGCAAATTAACTTAGCAACGTATCTTTTTAATGGCAGTTTCAAGTTTATCATGCAAATATGTGTCTGCCACTGAATGCCTTACCGTTTGTCCAGTATTTTTTGCCAGTCCCATATAGGGCAGTGTGAGTGCTCACCTGAATTTTGCATCCTCCCTCCCACATGCATCTCTATGGGTTTCTGCCAAGCTGACATATCAGTAATCAGTCCCATGTTACTTTGTGCATAATATGTGTTAGCATTTTTCATTCATCTTACCTTACCAGAAATGAATGTGAACTTCTTTTCTTCGTATTCAAAATCTTGGGATTTCATTAAATATTCAGCTGGAGCAAATAATGTAGTACATTAAGTACTCTGAAACTTTGGAAGAATGAGCCTTTCAGAAACACACTCACAGAGTAGAAATTAGCTCTATGTTCAGGACTAGAGTACCAAATTAAGACAGTAAGACCATAACAGAAGCAACAACTGTCATCTCTTGCTATAGCAAACATACAGGTTGGTCTAGCAGAGAAGAAGCAATGGGAACTGTCTCTTCTTTGAAGAATAAAAAGGCATTGGGTTATTACACCTCATTGCTTTTGTTTAGGTCACTAGTCTGAGATATAACAGAACAAGTTTAGTCTCAAGTTGGAGACTCAATTGATAGTCTTGTCCCGTTCTTGTCTGTTTCTCTTAGGACCATAATGTTTCCTATAGTCCCATGTTAAGGGTCTCTACTCATTTCCCAAAGAACTTTTTGTTCAAAACAATGTACATTGACTCAAGCAGATAGCAAAAGAAAACCTTTTCAGATCTTATTTGTAAAACAAAAGCATCCTAGACCTACTTTCAGTTTTATTTTTAAGAAAGAGCAATTCCTGATTATAGGAATTCTCTATAAAATAAATTCTTCTTAAACTACAGTGAGGATTGCCATTGAAAGTCAGCAGTTTATCCATTCAGGGGTCTTCTTGGACTGGACAAGATTTATCTGACAAGATTCATACATGTAATGCTGGCTGGTACAGCATGACATCACAGTTCTAGAAGTTCTTGCCTTAACAGGAACAGTTAAAGGCCAAAAGCAAAGATACTTGCAGCTGAAGATCTCATTTACTCTTCTCCTTGTTTCCAACATACTATTACAATGACAATTTCATTAGATCAGAGAGTTTCACGGGAGAGTGTTTCACCCTTCATCTGTGTACAGAAAACCACTATATAGTGTTACTTGAAAGTTGGGCTGTAATTCACAGGTATGATTTTTCTTTCATTGTGCTGCTGCTGATTCCATTCCTAGTCATTCTCCTATTTATTTGGACACTGACCTTGATTATATGGGGCAAATCTAGACAAGCTAATGTCAAAAGAGTAAGCAGTTTTGGGTTTCAGTACCAATGGTTTTTGACTTACAATTTTAATTTTGCTGTCTTTGCCTGTTTCACATTCCACTCATTTTTTTTCATGAAAGAATAAATCAACATCAGTAAGGATGGCATGTGTGGTAAGTGCAGAATGAGTGATGAGATATTTGCTGTCCATTAGAGAGGGAGATAACTTCCTAGTCTGTCTCACTGTGTCTGAGTTGTGTGACTTTTTGCTCTGATACTGTGTGTATGGCTTGAGAATGAAGGGGCTTACACCAGCGTTTCACAAACAGACAAGGAAATGAGAGACACGATCAGTCAAAACATGAAGGTGATTTTAAAGCTTTAAAGTACCTGTGTTCCAAAAAAATTCTCAATTTCCAGAACCCAAGCTCACATCCTAAGGAGTGGGATGGATGCATGTGTTCAAATACAGTATCAAAGATAAGCAGATACCTTCTAGACTACTAGATTGAAGATTTTGTCACCCACTTCTCAAGGAACTTCTGGTCTTGACTGAATAAAAGCCAGTGGGACATGCTATTTTTGGCTCTTCCAGGTGGGTGCTTGTAGCTCTACAAAAAAGTTCGCAGTCAGAATGGTATTCTCTCTGTGTATACTTTGCAGAACACTTTCTACTCATCAATCACCTGCAGTGTTGCTTTGGCTTTGAATTAAGACTTGGCTTGCTACAGCTGAGGTCAGAAGCTGACAATGATCTGTGGAAAATTAAAATTAATTTAGAGTAAACTGAGGATGCTTGTGAAGGTGTGCAGAACACAGAGGGTGCTGAAAATAAACAATCAAAACTCCAAATTCACCTGCATGGAACAAGAGAGCATATTCTTTTGAAAGTACTGGCAAACTCTCAATCTGCAGCTCATAAACCTGCCTCATGCTGAGGTTTTGGAAAGCAAAGTCAGAGAGTGGATGTCAAGGTTACTCAGCTCTAGTATGTGGATGCATTTTTTTAAGCATAAGATGAGGTCATTAATTTCTGGTGAGTTACATTGCTTTACCCATTTGAGTGAAATGACAATAGAACTACTAACTAAATAGAATTACTAACTGAAGTAATTTTTATAGGAATAGACTTCATATAAAGATAAGCAATATTCTGAGACCTGCTTGCTATTTACAGCAGGAATTGGGAACATGGTTCAGAGCATCTACCCTTCCTGTTCCATTCAAATTACCATTCATATAGTTTTAGCCCAGTTCATCTACAGCTCTGGGGAAATCTTTAAGACCCAGACATAAGTCACACACTGGGGTTTTTAAATAAGGATCTTTTTTTTGTGTCGTACTTGAATTTTCAGTCTTTATAGGATCTCAGTAGGCCTCATACTTTAATAGGAGAAAATTCAGCAAAGCATGCACTTTTGTCTGTAATTATCTCACAGCAAAAAATAGGTTATTTCAAATGAGAATTCTAAAGATTTAGCATATATGTAATTGATGTTTTTTCTAGCCACAGAACAGCTATCACAACTTTACTCCAGGTGTCAACACAGGCTGGGGGATAATTGAGAGCAGCCCTGCTGAGAAAAGGCATTTGGGGGTGCTGGTGGATAAGAAGCTGGACATGACCCGGCCATGTGCACTCAGAGCCCAGAAAGCCAAACGTGTCCTGGGCTGCATCCAAAGCAGCGTGGGCAGCAGGGCCAGGGAGGGGATTCTGCCCCTCTGCTCTGCTCTGGTGAGACCCCACCTGGAACACTGCATCCAGCTCTGGGGTCCCAGCACAGGAAGGACATGGACCTGTTGGAGTGAGTCCAGAGGAGGGACAGAGAGATGATTAGCGGTATGGAGCACCTCTCCTATAGGGAAAGACTGATACAACTGGGATTATTCAGCCTGGGAAAGAGAAGGCTTTGGGGTGACCTAATTGCACCCTTGCAGTAGGGGAAGGGCTGCTACAGCAGAGGGAGGAGGGAAGCCTACTGGAAAGAAAGGGAGCCTACAAGAAAGATGTAAAAATACTATTCGAAAGGACATGTAGAGACAGGACAAGGAGGAATGTATTTAAACTGGAAGAGCATAGGTTTAGATTAGATATTGGCAAGAAATTCTTTGCTGTGAGAGTGGTGAAGAACTGAAACAGGTTGCCCAGAGAAGCTGTGGAGGCCCCATCCCTGGCAGTGTTCAAGGCCAGGTCGGATGGGGCTCTGAGCAACCTGGTCTAGTGGAAAGTGTCCTTGCCCATGGCAGGGTGGTTAGAGCTACATGCTCTTTATGGTCCTCTCCAATCTAAGCCATTCTATGATTCTATGATATATCCATTTTCTACATCGTTGTAGCTTCTGTCTTTTTGTAAAGCTCTAAGTAAAATTCATGTGTTCCTTGTTTCAGAAACACAATGCATGCACATCAGTGGCAAATCTTTCAGCTGTAGAAAATGTCTTGATTACTTTAATCCCTATTCAGTAAGGCATTTATGCATATGGACATATGTGCTTTGCTTTAGGCACATAAACTATCTTCTTTAGTTCAGCTAGGGTTTCAATCTTGCTCAGCCAGATTTCAATCTTGCTCAAACTTTGTTTTTCTAAATAGAAGCCTCAGAATATAAAAGATTGCAACACAATCAGCTAAGTGCATCCCAGATGAGTTATGGGTTAGAGGAGAGGTATGAGACTCTAGAGCCATAAATCCTAGATTCCTAAGCCTAGTCCATACTCTTCTTCAAATCATGTTTTTTTCAGTATTTATGCAGCTTGCTTATTTTTAAAAATCTTTCTTGTCTTAGATACTGCTGTGGCATCTGAGTGTTTCATAATTTTGTAATATATGATCATAAAAAGATTTCTTTCTCCTTATATCTGAGGACAGAAGGGTCCCCAGAAGCAGATTGTTTCTGAATGTGTGCATGTGCTTAGATGAGCAGTGTGCTATCTGGATACCTTGCTCTCTTCTGGGAGAATGTCTAAGGTAGATGGGATGGTCCCCTGGAGCCTTCTGCAGCTGCCCTACCTGTTTGTTCTGTGACACTGTCCTACATTTTGCAGAAACCTTCCTCTGTCACAGGTCATGTATCTGATAATATGAAGATCAAAACCCTCATTTTATTTTGACCTGAAGCCAGGGAAAAGAGCAAAGCCCTGAGTTGCTCTGTTCTTAGCCATCTGTGTTGCCTGAACAGACGGTCTGTTGTGTATAAAACCAGCTGTGAATGTTTTAAGGGGCATCTGTTCTGTACTGAGGCATAAGAGTTGATGGTATTTAGACTTGGCAGTCAAAGGTGCCAGGTCAGCCTAGCTCAGCCTGGATCTGACAGGATGGGTGTGGTTTCTTGCTAATCATCAGGGAACAGCCGTTTGAGTAAGGAAAGGAAACAAGAAAACCTGCACAAATGCCAGCCTTTCAACAAAAGGGAAGAGCACCTCATAGGAGCACCCTGCTATAGTTAGGAAGAGGAAGGATTCAGTTAGTTAAGTATCAGCTTTATTGCGTGACTTTGGCAAATCATTTGTTTCTTGATATTTGATAGATCAACTGATAAACTGAGCTCAGTTTTTGGCCACTGCTTCACTGGAAGAGGCAAACTGCTTGGTGCTTGTATAATACAGGCCTAGAAGGAAGATGGTGAATGGTGAATTATTCAAAGTGCTTCCTTATGCAGTCTGCCTTAGTCTTCCCGAAGATTAGCCATCTGCTCTTTCAAGTTAGCTCGACTTTCAGAGATGGTAGATTTAGCTGCATAGCAGGAAGCATTGATGGGAGGAGGCTGCTGTCAGCTTATGAACGTGACCAACACTTTCATGATCTGCTACTGTAACTGTAATGTTCATGAACAGGCTGAGTGGAGCTCACAGAACTAGAACCTCAACATGGGAAGTTGAGGATCCCCTCTCTTCATGAAATATCTACTTTTGTATTTTGGACTGCTTGTTTGTTGGCGCTTTTTTTCCTTTTAATTTGTTTTAAAAGGACTCTATTTCTAGCAGCTACTGTTGGTGAGAATTTATGGAGTGGTTCAATCGCTTCTGAATGAAGATGTAAATAACTGCTGTTTAATGACATGATGGCTTCTCTGAGGGATTTAGATGAGGGATTTCCTCTCTCAACATTTTGTACTACACACCCAGTCTCCATACTACATGACTATTTAAGTTTCACAGGCTTACCCAGTAAGTGTAGCTGAGTAGTATCTTAGGTTGTTTTACACAGCTGGCCTTCGTAGAACTACTAACCTGGTAAATCAACAGTCCCAGTCTTGTCTGGTTTAATTTACATTTTGTAGATATGTCTTCTGCATGCCTACAGAGCAGAGCATAGGAAGAACTGTAAACTCCCTCTCTAGCAGGTCCCAGGTCTTTTGTTTCTCCTTAATGTTTTCAGGAAATAAAAGCCTCACTAGGAGTTTAGGTGAAGCCGTTTTCTCTCTGTGGTTGCAGCTTTGGACATCTAACCCCAAATTGATCCTTCATTGTGACAACAAAACAGAAACTACTTGAGATGACCCGACACAAAACAGCATTACTCGCTATTCCCAGTTTTTCTCAGCGTTTGTAATACAGTGATTCCTGCACATCTAGATAAGTGTTCTGTTGTGTTTGGCTTTGTAGAGACTAGTAATAAAAACCGATTGCCAACTCAAAGATCCTGCAGTGGACAGGCAAGAATTGTTACTTCCCATTACAATGTCATAAACAGATTAGGTGATTTCCCATGAAAACAGAGGAAACTGGTGTCAAAGTTTGGGACTGAAACCCTTCAATGTGTGGGAACACCCAAATCCTAGTTAGATACCAAAGAGCACTGCTCCCAGTCTCTGAGGCTCAGCTTCTGATACACAAGGACTGCAATAAGTAAAACAGCTCAGGTAGCGTTCGTCTCTAGTGATCCTGTGCTGTGACCTGACATGATAGTGGGTCTCTTGGATGCATAGATATTAAAATTCATCACGTCCAAAAAACAGAAAAGTGAAAAAAATTAGGTTGAAAAAAAGAGAGATTTCTTGATTTGTGTGTGTATTCATTACAGTCACCTTAGAAACAGGTATTGCAAGATAAGTTGGAAATATGTAGGCCATTCAAAATGTGTTCTTCCCTAGTATGGAGGAGGTTGTTGGCTTTTTTTTCTGCAGTTAGGAGATAGGGCAAAGACTGACAGAGTGGGAGTGGAAGTGACGGGTGATGAAAGAGAAAGAGAATCAAAGTCACTATAGTAACAAAGCCTTTGAATTAACAACAGATGAGAAAACCTTGAACTAATTCAAGGCTAAAATATATGAGGATGTTTGTCTATGATAAGACAAAAGCTATAGCACTGTGCAATTAAAGCTGAACATTAATTCTGCAGGCTGGACTGCTCATTTGTTTTGGAAAACAGGATGATAATGAAAGATGAACAGAAAGTATCCCAGGTCAAGCCTGCATCTTAAGCCGTTTGTCTTCTGTAATATTGCAAGCTTCATCTATGACAAAATGAACTCACTTCTTTTCATGAGTCCAGTTCACAATACTGATAATACTTCTTAGAGAACTAGGCCCAAGTTTGCCCTTCAATATCAAAGGCTAATTATCAAAGTATTAATACTAGCTGAGAAATGAGCCAGAAAGAATCAGAGCAACATAAATTTCTACACCTGTCTTAACAACGTAAGGGCAACCTAACCAGATATAATAAAACCCCTGAACTTCTACTAAATCAGACTTACAAACAGAGGGTCAAAACCCAATACCTGAGCATGTTTCTAATTTACATTTCCTAGCACTGTGCCATTTCAGCTTTCAGCAGACGGGTAGCAGCTCTAGCAGCAGCACTGTGCTGCTGGTCCCTTCCAAGCACGTTAGTTCATGGAAGAGCTGGCTCACTAGCCCTTCCACTTGTACCTTGTATTGTCCTTCACACCTGGGTGAACAGGGCATAAAATGCTTCCATTCCCGCTTCAAACCATATCAAACCTACTTGTCATCTCTTTACACAATTGAGAATTGCTAGCAAAAGTAGAAGGCAAAGCAGAATAAAAATTTCTTAGCAGAATTTTTAATGGCAATTTTGTTTCAATTTGGAAATGATACTGGGAGAAAGACATGAGATGTTTGGGGGTTTAGGTGATGGAAGAACCTTTCATTTAATTTTTTGACCTACAGAGGATGGAAACAAACCCAGGGAGACTGTGAGGAATTGCCATCCAAGCAGCCAAGGGTCAGGTTAGGAGATCTAATCTGGCCAGGGACCTCAGAGGACTAGAAGAAAATCTTCTATAGGTATGCGGGTGATAAAAGGAATACTAGGGAAAATGTGGGCCTTCTCTGAAAGGAAAGGAGAGACCTGGTTATGTGAGATGTGGAAAAGGCTGAAATACTCCACAACTTTTTTTGCCTTGGTCTGCACTGGCAAGTGCTCCAGCCAGACCACCCAAGTCACAGAAAGCAAAGGCAGGGACTGTGAGAATGAAGAACCACCTGCTGTAGGAAAAAAAGTCATATTTGAGACCATGTCAGGAAAGGTGCACAAGTCCTGATGAGTTGCAGCTGTGAGTAATAAGGAACTGGATGGATGAAGATCATACTTGAGAAGTTGTGGCCGCCTGGTGAAGGCTCCACTGACTGGAAAAGGGGAAACGTGACCCCCATTTTTAAAAAGGAGAAAAAAGGAACACCCAGGGAACTACAGGATGGTCAGTCTCATGTCTGTGCCTGCAGATCCTGCTGGAAACTATGCTGAGGCATGTGGAAAACGGAGAGGTGATTTGTGACAACCAACATGGCTTTGCTAAGGGCAAATTGTGCCTGACAAATTTGGTGGCCTTCTATGATGGTGCTACAGAGGTGGTGGATGACTGACATTATTCTACCTGGACCTGTGCAAAAACTGAAGAGACACAGATTTGACAGACAGACCACTCGATGAACGAGGAATTGGCTGAACGGTCACAGTCAAAGAGCCGTGGTCAACAGCTCAATGAACAAGTGGAGACCAGTGACAAGTGGTGTCCCTCAGGAGTAAGTATTGGCGCCAATACTCTAGAATATCTTTGCTGATGACATGGACAGTGGGATCCAGGGCACCCTCAGCAAGTTCACTTATGACACCATGCTGTGTGGGGCTGAAAGTCAAGCTGAAAGGAAGGGATGTCATCCTGAGGGACCTGGACAGGCTTGAAAGGTGGATGTATGCAAACTTCATGAAGTTCGATAAGGCCAAGTGCAAGGTCCTGCACCTGGGTCAGGGCAATCCCAAGCCCAAATACAGACTGGCAGAGAATGGATTGAGAGCAGCCCTGGAGGGAAGGACTTATGAGTGTTGGTGTACAAGAAGGTCAGCGTGAGCTGGCAATGTGCACTTGCAGCCCAGGAAGCCAAAGGAATCCTGGGCTGCATCCAGAGCAGCATGGAGAGAAGGTTAAGGGAGTGATTCTCCCCTCGTACTCTGCTTGAGTACTGCATCCAGCTCTGGGGCCAACAGCATGACAGAGAAAGCCACTAAGATGGTTAGACGGCTGAAGCACCTCTCCTATGAAGGCAGGCTGAGGGAGTTGGGGCTTTTCAGCCTGGAGAAGGGCCCAGGGAGACCTTAGAGCAGCGTTTCATACCTAAAGTGGTCTACAAAACAGCTGGAGAGGGCATGTAATGATAAGACAAGGGGGAATGGATTTAAACTGCAAGATGGTAGGTTTAAATCGGATATGAGGAATTCCTTCTTTACTGTGAGGTGGTGGGGCACTGGAACAGGTGTCCAGAGAAGCTGTGGATTCATCTCTGGAAGTGTTCAGGGCCAGGATGGATTGGGCTCAGAGCAACCTGGTCTAGAGGAAGGTGTCCCTACCCTTGGCAGAGGAGGTTGGAACTGGGTGATCTTTATGGACCCTTCCAACCCAAACCATTTTGTGAGTCTATGGTTCTATGACTCTAAATACTGTTTGATGTGTTATGCCATGCCATGCTGCAACATGTAATGTCAGACAACAGAGATAAAACAGATCACTTCAACCTAGTCAGATATGTGTAATTCCAGAAGGGATTTTTTTCGGATTTCTTTTACCGAAAATAATTTACTAATACTTGTTGCTATTTGGGAAGAAAAAAATTCTAAAATATCAGAAGTTTCTGTACATGGCACTGCATTTCTGCATTTCGAGCGCTTTTAATGATGTAGAATCTTGTATGCTGAGACTTAGACTAGAATATCACAAATGCTACTAGACTGGTGCCAGCAAAACACCCAAACCAGTTTGACTTCTGTGTTGTATGATTCTCCCAGTTCTGGTATTTTTTCTCCTCTTTCTGTTTCCTATTTCCTGATTAATCCTTTCTTGTGCTGGCATAAATGTCTTACATAGATCAGAGATCTGGACTGGGTAATAGTTAAGGAAAAAGAAGGTATAAAAATCACATATACATACACACATTTCAAGATATCATGGACATTTGCTAAATTATAAACATGTAAAAGAGAGTCTGGCTTATCTTTCTTCATTGTCTAAATTATCTCAGGTTTCCAGAGAGCATAAATCTTGATTGAGGCCTTCTAAGCTATAGCCATCATTGCATGTAAAGCAGAAGAAAACTAATAGCAAGTAAAAGCTAAATAACTGTACCAAGATAGCATCTTGTGCCTGAAGTATTAGTAGCTTTGCCAGTACTCCTTGCTCTGTAAGACGTGGGGTAGGTCTTATAGTGCAAACAGAATGGTAAAGCTAGAAATTTTCTGAGAACTCTTAGTTACTGCTGTAACTAGTGGTTGCCCTAGCTGCATAGAAGGCACACGTGGGTCCAAGTACCACTGTTGTTCGACTCATGCAAATAGAGGACAAGGTGGTCTTTACTGCTGTAAGACCTTTTAGGGTCTGTCAAAACTGAGATTACTCCCCCTTTTACAGAAACTTGCACCAATCCTTTGTAGTTATTGTTGCCGTGCAGATTTACACCACTTGAAGGTTTTCCTCCTGTATTTGTAGATACAACAAGATGTCATATCCTCCAAAAGTGGCTGAGGACAGTCTGTTCTTTTGCTAAGCTGTAGGTCCTCTCTTTGCACCTCCAGCTGTTATCTGGAAGCTTGCTGCCCAGCTCCTTCACTGGGAGCTGCAGCTTCCCCATGTGCTCATGGTCTTCACACACAGTAAGACAGAAATTTTAGTTCCCAAAAGCAGAAATGTTTAAATTTTTCCTCTTGCCACCTTGCAGGTAAATCAGCATTGTAGTGGTACAGCTTTCCAGCTATTGCTCTGTGGGTTGTTACTGTGCTTTCAACGCAAGAGGCATTGCTTGGCTACTGAAAATTAAAACTGTGTGTCTGAAGGTGTGCAGGTGGGCTGCTTGAGCCTTGGGCATGTACTTCTGAGACTCTTGAAGAGACACATTTCCATTTCGAGCTGGAATACTTGGATACTCTTAGAAGGTCAAGTCATCCATATATGACAACAAGTCTTGAAATGATACCACTCTTCTCCCCCTGGTATTGGCACGTTTCAGGTCCAGTGCAACTGTACTTGTGGTCTGAACTTTAGATTGCCTTCAAGCTCGGATTTAGTGGATGTTCACTCCACTAAGTCCTTAGCTTGACTCCCAGCAGCTGCCTAGCTCTTCTGCAGGCTTTGCTTGATGGTACATGGGATTAACCCTGTCCACTTCCCTCTTTCCCTCACCTCTTGGCAGGTCATGTTTGAAACATGCTGCTGTGATTTGTAGTCAAGCAAAGAAAATCTCTCACATATTACTCTAGCTCCCAGCTCTTCAGTGAGCTCTCTTGTGTTCATCTAGAGCCAAGCCCCATAGTGGGGCTGGTGTCTAGTGCACTCTGCTCAAGAGCCCAACACAGAAAGTTGTATGGTGAGAGTTAGGTGTGGGAGGAAGATACAGTTCATGTGGCTCAGGCAGAGAGAAGGAATCTGTAATGTAGTGCCAAAGAGATGATCTGAAATGCTGATGGCCTTTTTTCTTGGTTCTATTTTGAAACAAACCATCCTTTCAGACTGGAGGAAGAATGCCAGTTCTGAGTTAGGCCTGGGAGCTTTCAGCTTTTGCCTAATTGTGAAGGGAAATACAAAAGCAGACTGTGGCTTTAGGTCATAGGTACTATGACAAGTTCTCTTAATACCCCAAAACTCAATTAAAAAAAAAAAAAATTAAGAATGCCACAAGCCTTGAATTAACAACCATGCAGAAAAATGCCTCCCTGCAGAAAGTTTTAAATATGTTTTCATCTCCTTTCAGAGACGGTATTTTTTGCAGATGTCAAATCTGCAGTCATGACAATCTCATGTAATTACATCAGTAGGTAGACTACCATGCTGGAGGATCATGTGCATTTTGTTTAACTTTGCTAGTTTATCAAGTTATTTAACAAAAGCAGTTTAGAGAGAGATATGTGATGCCATAAATGATTGCCACATGGGAAGAGAACTGTACTGGGTCGGCCTGCAAGCTCCATTCGCCTAATTGCTTCATAGGCAGTGGGGTGAGTGATCCCTGAAGCAGGTCAGATGGGTTATAGCTTGAATAAAGACAAAACCAGTGAAGAGAAGTAAAGTAGGATTCAGTAAAGAACAACTGACACTGCTCTATTTTACTTCAGTAACATTTGAAGCTATAAATTCTCTGCTTCTTTGGATACCATATGCTAGGAAAACAATATGAAAAACTTGAATTGTTGGTAAGTCTTCATAAACAAGCTGGCAACAGGAGGAGCAAAATGAGCATCTTTTGATGCCTGAAACATTGTTATTTTTTCAGATAATAAATTGTATGGAAGCCTTGCTAAGCCTGAAAGTTGGTCAAGGGCACAGTAGTCTCCCAGGCCAAATGCAGACCAGAGGAAAAGAGATATGTCAAGGTTGCCTGGCTGCAGTTTTTAGATATTAGGCCCACACAGCTACATCTGCTGGAACAAAGTTCCTTCTGTTTAGATGCTCCTTTGCCATATCAGGCCCCTTCATGGTACAATTTAGATGTGTTCTAAATCTGTGTAAGCCTTAGTACTTACTTGTAAATCAGGGTTCATATAGATAAAAGGCTGAATTCTGTTGGCCTGTGTTCACACCTATACCTATAAACTGCTTCTGCCTGACCTGAATCATCAAAGTAGACTGTTCATTCTATGAAAAGTCATTCATCAGGGGGAGGGGTGGCGGGGAACTGGAGAAAACTGGGCTGTTTGTTTTCCCCTTTGTTGGAGATAAGGGACATTCCTTTTTCTTATTTGTGTTTAATGATGTGTGTATGCTTTCCTAAAAGTAACCATTTCCTACAATTTAGATTTCTATTTGCCACATAACAGCAAGAGGATTAAGAATAAGGAAAGTTAAAAGGGTGTCATTTTTTTAGTGACTCAGGAGTCTTCTGCCTCTCCTGGCCAATTCCTCTCTTTAATGGTCAGTAATGAAAATGCATACAGAGGTCCACACACAGAAGGATTAACAGGAGCTTAACTTCCTTCCTCGGAGCCTAACTCCTGTTGGTTATAGTTTTTAATTTGATATATGTGCAACTCTGCTGGTTTGCCGAAGTCTTTTGAGAGATTTTGTTAAGCCCTTGTTGTCATAAATGTTTCGTGAGTGTAAGCACCAGATATACTAAAAATGGTTTTTTTCCTTTGTATTCCTTACAATCAGTAGTGACTACTGTTTATGACAACTCAGAAAAGAGCGGGGTGGCTAAACTATATTATCTATATCTCTGCCATGATTTCATTAGTTTTAGCATCAACCTGGCTTTGCCCATTTTATTCTTTATAGAAACAGATACATTTCTTGCATTTCTCACCAGATTAGTTTCACATATATCTTGAGGCCCTGTAACTGTTTTATATTTTTTCATTTTGGTGAGACAGAGTTTATAAGAGATGGCACAAGGTCATCACTTCAGCAACATTCTAATACTTTTCTCTAAATATTTTCTCTAAGCATTTTTATTTTCTTTCAATACTGGTTTCCTCAAAAAGACCCCAACATTTCAGAACCCAGATCTAATCACAGTGGAACTAGAATACTTCAGATGAAGCCAGAACTGTAATGCTCCTAAATATTATAATATTATGAATGGTTACAGCTGAAATCTAGAATGAGTTAGAAGTAAAGCTAATAAAAAAAAAGACTGCTTCCATTTTTTATAGACCTGAAGTTTTTTTGAATCTGGATTCTGCTTGAAAGAGAACAATTTTGGGAAGTTTGAGCAGAAACAACTTGATGCAATGGAATTACTTTATTTCTAGATTTCATGTTTATAAACAAAGGTGTATTTTTTAATGTGTAGACTAATGCATCCCAAGATGAGGAACTGGAAACCTGAAACCTGGAATGGATATAATCCATTAGACCCAATGAAAAAAAAAAGCCAGTTTGGTTTAGCCAAATCATACAGAATTACATTACGTACCTTGACTGTGTGTGTTTTAGCTGATACATTGCTAAGAATCCTGGGTCTCATTTGGTGTCTAGCAGATGGATTGGATGTTGAACTAATGAATGAGGAAAAGTTACACCAGGAGCAGTAGCACAACAGTAAATGTAGTCCTCCTTTTTCATTTGCTATGCAGAGAATGTGTGAATAGGTATTATTGTATTGAAGACCATATTGTAGTTGTACCTCATTGGCATGAAGTGGCAGAGATAAGAGCTGGGGCAGTGGGCCTCTGCACTCTCCACTTTGCCATCCTATTGTTCTGCCCGTAAATCTGAGCACTTGCCTATCAGCATTGTTTTGTCAGCTTTGCCAGCGCTATGTCAGAGTTACATCAGTGAATAATCTACCTAACAGCCTCATTAGAGATCAATACTATATGAATCATCTTGTATCATGCTTCTATTTAGCCCCTGTGCCTTACCTGCCCTGGCATGGGGTACTGCACCTAGTTTAAGGGGCCAGTCTGAATTTGTTTTATCTGTGAGAATCTTTATTTAGTTTGATTTAGGAATTAATCAAGCTTTGCCATGATTAAGCTAGACACTCAATCAAGCATGTGTCTTAACTTGGAAGCATGTGAGTTATCCTGTTGAAGTGAGAGTTTAACATGTACTTAAATAACTGCCTAGACAGGGGTTGTAATTAAAGATCTAGAACGGTATCATGGAATGACTTCTGACTTCATGACTGATACTAGAATTGCATCAGATTGCAGATTCAGCTAGACTTAGAATGCAATTATGCACTGCCACGTCCCTAAGAGAGCTCTTATTTTAAACCTGAATGTGATCCTTCCACTTCTTCCTTCCATTCTACAGAGAAATAAGAGCTATTTAATGTAGCGCTCATTCGATTTCACTAGTGTCACGAGTAGACTGCCTGTGCTCCTTCTAGTATGCTACAGGCTTTTTGACAGAACTGTTTGTCCTTGTAATGACTCTTCCACCTTTGACTTGTGCCAAAGAAGGAAAAATTATTAAAGATTATCTGTTCAAACAGAAGGAAAGTGTCAAAAGGAGTTTGAGCTATGCTGTGAGGATGTTGGATTTGCCACATGATCTAAATGAATGCCTAATGTAAATAAAACAATATTCAGAGTTCACCCTATTTTGGAGCAGCAGAAGCACAACATTAAAAAAATTTCTGACATATCAGTGAGCAATGAATTACCATGCAGTGCAGTATTGTATAGACATAAAAAGCAACTCCCTACTGGTGTATGATGTGTGGCACATGGAAGATGGTACATGGAATGAAACAAGGAATAGCTCCTTAGGGGATAGGATACTTCAAGCCTGATCCTGAGGTAGTGTAAGAGGCATACGTCTCCACTGAAAGAACTGAAGCTCAACTGATTTACAGCAGCTTGGGTGCCAGCTCTTTCTCATTAGTGAGCAGAGATTATGTTCTCTCTATTGTACCTTTTTCTCTCCAGCTTAATAAATTTACTTCATTGGCAATGTTAAGACGTCTTCACGGTTAGCCATCTGCTCCTAAGGATCATCTTTCCAATTAGACTGGTGCACTACCATTCTGATCCCCAGTCTTCTGTGCTGAAACTTAACAAGCCTTTAACTGGGAATGTATTTTGACAGTGTTTTCCAGCTGGTGGTCCTCAACAACTTGTCAGGGGGCTGCAGAAACTTACTACCTGTTCAGAAAGTTTAAATTTGCCTTAGAGGGATCTGTACTTTCAATGGAAAAATAGAGATACTGCAAATTGATAAAGGTTTAATGCCAGAGTCCTAATGATTGACATTTGCAACTTGAATGAGATGACAGAAATGCGTGGCAGGAGGGTGGGAAACAAGCATAATCCAACATAGGAGAGGTCTAGATTGGTGCAATGAGAAACTGTACCACCATGAGCACAGCCAGCCAGTGGAGCAAGTTGCTGAGAGAGGTTGTGTCATCTCCATCCTTGAGAATTTCAGAATGTAACTGGACAACACACTGAGCACCCTGGTCTGATCCCATGGAGACCCTGTATGAGTAGGAGATTGGACTAGAGATCTCCTGTGGTCCCTTCCAATCCAGATTATCTCATGTTCCCATGACCCTTACTGGGATTCCTTTCATGCTGTTTTTAACATTTTGATGGTACTTCTGTGTTTAAAAACATAGTTAAGTAAACAAATACATAGATAGATATACATACATATTTTATTAATTTCTGTTAACAAGGGCACGCTAGTACAGACCTTTCAGCTCCTTGGTGTGTTGGCTGCTCTGACCTCAACGGTAGATCTTGCTGAACCATTTCTTATTGTAATTTTATTAATGTTGTGTTGCCTAACTGCTAGAGGCATTGGAGCTGAATCTGAGTTACACTGTTGGTGCCTGTTGCCTCTTATTGTGCCCAGTTTGCATATTTGACCAAAAAAGATATAGATACTATTTAATGTAAATTTTATTTGAATAATTTAAAAAATTAAAAAACACAAACAGAAATAATTGATTTGACATGTCCCAACACCCCCTGGAAGTTACAGTAATTAGCTGCGAGCAAGCACAAGGTTAGTAGGTACAATTTTCAGAAGATGTTCTTTCTTTAACAAAGACTCCTGTATTGCCTGTGCATTCATCTACAGTTATTGCTTAGCTGATGTGTTTACAACCAATGCAATGTTTGCAAAATCACAATTAAATGCAGAACATATGCTATTGTTGTGTATGTGGCTTCTCTGAGAGGGCATTTATCAATGGGTGTTTTTGTCCCAGTCATGGGGTTATTCAAGTGCAATAGAAGACACCCAGATAAACAACTGTTTGCAGAATTGTGCCTCTGGGCAGTGCCAGCCCAAGGAGAATTTTTGAACCTGCTTGTATAGTCCATGCGAAGTGAGTAGTGGCAGGCAGAAGGGTTACCAGAGTTCACCAAAGGCCTGCAGAAAGCATGGGTTACTCAATTCTTACAGAGCTTTGGCTGCCAAATGAACAGGAGCACATTGTAGGATAAATAGCTCTTATCTGCATTTAGGGAATGCCTTCCAAGTGAGATGGAAGGTGCTCTGCCTTACGGGATTATCTGGCTGTTCATCCTGTCATGTGAAACAGCCATCCCCTGGTTGTTATAAAACATGGGCTGTCAACATAGGGGCCCAGGATGGTTCCATAAAGTCACAGGCACCATTTCTATCGTTTTACAGAAGAAGGCGGAGGTCTTAATCAAAACATTTATTCATTTAGGTCAAATAACATTTGGGTCCACAGATACAGGAGTTGTTTGGAAGAAATTGAAGGTTTCTGTTTCTAAACAAATCCAGTTTGCAAGGTTGTACACAAAATTTCTGTTGCTCTCTGCTCTGAAAATTTCTTGCTATTTATGGCTAGAATAATCACAGAGATTGAGATTCTGACATGGTTTCTCTCCGCTTCTTGACCCTATCCTAATACAAACAATACATGATGGGTGTTCCTGGGAATAAACAACACTAAATCGAACCTGATGGGAAGTAACAGTTTACCAAAGTTGATGACAAATATTTGACTTTTGGCTCAAATATTCAGTTAGTGTATACTTGAATAGCTTCTCTGGTCCTGCATGTTTTCATTACTAATTTTTGTGGGGGTGGAGCATGATCAATGGTAGCAGAGCAGATAATGATGAAACTATGGCATCCACAAAAGCATCAACATGACTCACCCACATGTCTTTATCTATAGTTATTATACATGTTTGTTGCTTTGGAACATACTTTCCTCAGCCTTTACTTTTATTCTCGATGTTGCCCTATCCTATTGCTATTTTTTTAAATCTTTCTTTGAGAAGAGGCTAGGAGAAAATAAGAATTTAGATGTTGTCTTGAGTTTAACTTGTCAGTTGGATGAAAAATATCTCACAAATGATGTTTTAGGTAACTCCTGGCAGTTTGACTCTCTTCAGTGAATGTTTCTTACTGACTTAGTCTGAGGCAGGAAAGGCACAAACCTTTGCCACTCTTCTGTAATTTAGCACTTCAGTGACCAAAGGTCAGCAGATTTTACCACTTCCTCTTTTACTGGGCCACCACATGTCCTTTCATAGGTCACACCATGCAACCCAGCAAGCTCTCTTGCTTTCCATCAAGCAAAGGACAATATTTCCTTATTCTCCCATTTCCACTTCCTAATGAATTCCACGTGTAACCCACTGCAAAAAGACTGGTACAACTCTTGCTGCACACTCTTGTTACAGATAAAGAAAGCCCTCTGCCTAAGTACCCATTACTCCAGCATAACATCTGTACTGCTGTTGACTTAAAAGGCAGATTAATTCTAGAGTGACTTGGGCCATTTTTCCTACTCATTTATTCTGGTGTTTTCTTGGTTGACTGTGCTCTGAACTGGACATTTGACTCAAGAACTCCAGAGGTCCTTTCCACCTGAGTTATTGTGTTATTCTATGATTAAGAGATGTCACTGAAAGATGTAATCAAATTTCAACCGATAATCTTCTTTTTATGCTTCCACTGTGTAGTGGTATATAATCACTAGCATAAGTAAAAGAGTGTGATGGCAAGCATGGAAATCAGAATGCTTTGTCCTGAACAATACATTATGGGTGGGTTGGTTGTTATTTTTTTAATGTTGATTATTCTATGTTTTCAATGATATTATATCTTCTGTGGAAAACCATTTCTTGGGGAAGTATTTAGGGGTTCCTGACAGTTCCAATTCTCATACCACTTGAGCTTAGAAGGTTGATAGGCTCTTACTGCCTTTGAAGATTTGCATTTGCCAAGGGAGAATATATTCCACCTTTTTTTTCCACCTTTTGCTGATGGTGTAATCACAGGGAGCTGAAGCACATTTTATCTCATGGCACAGCTAGTTGTTATTTTCAGACACTAAATCATTTATTTGGAGTTATATTCCCTCTTAATTATGGGCAATAATGACACAACTGACATCTTTAAGAGGGCGAGATCCCAAGTCTAATCAAGGGTGTTGGTGAGGATTTACATGAGATCACTAATGTCCTCTCTACAAGTGCCTTAACTCCCATTGTTTCTGCTAAAAAGGGAAACCTAGGATCAATTTTATGCAAATGATTAACCAAAAAGTAAGAAAACCCTTTTCTCAAAGCTATTCTCCTTTTGATAATACTTATTTAAGATTAAAGTAATGCACGTACCAAATCAAACTTATGTCAACAGGTTAACACCAGCACTGGCTGGGAATAAAAATTCTCTCCAGCATTAAGCTATTCCATGAACATAGCATATAAATCCCAGGAAGGAATTCAAGGAAGAATCTGGTGACTCCAAAATACTGACTACAGTATTTTACCAAAGGCAGTCAAATTAAAGGGTCAAATAAGGAAACCAATATAAATTATGTGTCTGAACTGCTGCATTATGAGTGGGTGTAAAGCTTCCTGGTAAGCTGTCTGGTCTGCTACAAATTTCCTCACTAGTTTTTTCTGTAGGCCATCAGTGATGCTCTGACAAATGAAGTTTGGCAGCTCTTAGATGGCAGTTTATAGCTCAATGGTTTTTACTTTTTCAGAGCATGGAGAACGTGCTTTATTGAGTACCTGTATGAGGCTGTTTAGGACTCTAGAGTTTCTCCTCTTTATGGATTTTTTATACTACTTAGATATGCATAGAACAAGTTATATTTTTATACCTCTTATGTCTCCACTGGAAATTTAAAAACCAAAAGGGGTTGCAGAGGAGGTCTTGCTCGAGATCCTCCATGGCAGCAGTTTGGTTCCAGTTATCATGAGGAGTTTTCAGTTTGTCAGTGTCACCACCTCTCCACAGAATAAAGCCCTCAATCCCTGCTCAGTCTGAAAATAAAGAATACAAAAGTTAGCTTTCTGATAAAGCTCTCTCCCTCTCCTCCAGCTTCCTGTGACTGCATCCTGCCTGACATGTTGCTGGCTTGGGGAAAGTTCACCCACAAACATGCAAAAGTAGGAGGCAGCAAAGATACAGCTGCTTGGCACTTAAGTTTCAAGATGTAAAAGCAGTATGAATATCTTATAGGCAGTTTGCACAATTCTCTTACAGAAAAGGAGTTGATTCTGCACTCAAGGGAGTCAGGAATTTGCTTAATATTACTTGTCTGCAATCTCCCTATCCACTTTTTTCAGGTTTAACAGGAGGCAGGTACATTTGTTTGTTGATGCTGCCGTTTCCAGTTTCTGAGGTAGTAAGTCTGAAGGTCTGGAAATGCCACTCAAGCCCTTGTCCTTGATCTTCAGTACCTCTGCCCTGTCTACCTTGCCCATAACCCTCAATGGTCCTTCAGGCCTCCACTGTAGCAGGCTGGCTGGTCACAAGCCCTTTTCAACTTAGCAGAGTCCGCATCTGCACAACAAAAGAAATCCACATCCTTCTCCCCTTCCTCACTGTGGTGTAAATACCAAGTCAGTCCGCTTTCTTGAGAAAGCAGTGTGAACATATGGGCAGATGGCACTATTCTGCTTGCCATCTAGACTACTCTGCAGCCTTTATATTTAGGTACTTAGACCACAAATCAATCAGCTCATCTTT
The DNA here is from genome assembly GCA_013397775.1 of Eulacestoma nigropectus. NCBI lineage: Eukaryota > Metazoa > Chordata > Aves > Passeriformes > Eulacestoma > Eulacestoma nigropectus. The sequence goes on from VZTE01001750.1 coordinate 26,297, forward strand.
AGATGTCCATCCCAGTAGAAATAAGCAGATGGGTAGCCAGTGGTTTAGTATTGGCTGGATTTTATTAGGAAATTAAATTTAAACTATGCAAAGTTTATATAACAGCTGCATTACCCTGCACATTTTTTTACCTCATGTCACACTGCGGAGTTGTAGGATGGCAAAAACATCAGAGAAATAGATGGAAAGATATAGAAATAGAAAAAATGTTTGTTAAATCACAAATCCCAGCTACTTTTTCTCTTTAATTGTCCCATAATAAACAGAAAACTGGCTAGTTCTGTTTATCCACAGCACACTGGGCTAGTCAGGGGGAAGCATTTGACTCACAGGGAGAATATCTTCCAAAAAGATTGAGCTGGTGGTACTGTCACCTTAGCTGAGTTGTGTCATACCTTTGGATCATTGTAGAGATGCAGGCAAGTAGTGTTCCTCTTTCCTGGCTACCTCTGATGATCTGCATGGACACAGGGAATACAATATCAGTGAAAGGCCCATGCAAAGGACGAACAATTCCAACATGGAATTGTAGGATTTGTGTTTCTTTTGAACAAAGAGGGTTTGAAAAATATTTCCTGGATTTGTTTTAACCTTCATTTATATATTTACAATACTGCACTAGGAAGAAATTTGTTTTAAAAATCTAACTCACTAAACATGTGAGATTTCAGAGATGCCCTTTCTTCCTCTCCATTTTGGGATTCAAATAGGGAAAAGCAGATAAAAACCAGAACAGATATCTCCTGAGTACACTTAATAAAACTAAAATGAAATTCAAGTAATAATAATGTGAAAAGTGAAAGATATTGTTGGGGTTTGCATTTGTAAGGTATAAAAGTGCTAACAAATCAGAGAATCCATAGCAAGAGTGCATGTTGATTACCTGGATGGAAAAACCACATTCCAGATCATGATCTAGATCTTTTTGAAAACTTCTGGAAGTAATCCTGCACAGTTCTGGCAGGAACCTAAAGATCAGTGGTACCATGAGAAATTCTGTTAGATGGGAAAGGAAATGGAAATGGAACTAGCAAGGCTGAACATATTGTATCCTTAACTGCTTTTTGAAAAGATCATCAGAAACTCTGGAGTCATGTTATGTTCTTTAGCTAACACTTTATCTTAGATCTTTATTTTCCAAGACTCCATGCAAGGGGCACATTGTGGAGACCTTGTTATGTTCATCTACGTCTCAAACACTGTAAAAAATGCTTGTAGGTGTACTTAGGAAAGAAAAGGTTCAAAAGTGCTGAAATCCAGGGCATTCCAGTAACTAATCTTTTTAATGCTTGTGATTAAAAGTTGACCAAGCCTGTGCTTGTTTCTGTTGAATTGAGTTGGTTTCCCAAATAGATATAAAATGTGATGCTGACCCCTTTAGATTCTATTTCTTGAATCAAAATAATTAGTTCTAGAAGTAGCACAATTCATAAATCCTAATTACTTGGGATTTACATCTTATAGTTGCTTGATTTTTTTGTCATATCAAAGCTGTTTGGTTGACTCACTCCTTACTGGACACCAGTAAACAGACTAAAGAGTGAGTTTTTCAGGTTAGTTCAGTACAGCTCTGACTAGAGCTCTCCAGTGGACAGGGAAGCAGCAGAATCTCTATCCCATGTGCATCTTTTGCTGGTATTTTGTGCAGCCTTTTCATTAGTGAGCATGCTGATAACTCGGAGTCACTCTTCCAGCCATTCTCTTGTTTTCCTAAAATGTGAAGCAAATCTCTATCTTCATGATTTCATTCTTGGTCAAATTTGACTGTAATTGGACTATGGGTTCAGAAGTTTTTTAAAGAAAACATACACTTCTGCAGCAGAAGACTGTTGAAACTGTTTCCCATAGGACACCACTAGGATATATAAACAAATACAGACATACATGGGCAAAAGGGTTTTCTACTCTAAAGTGGGATACTTTGCATTTGGGCACACTTCCAGCTTCAGCCCAGCACTTCACTGCCTTTCCAGGGCCTCCACATCTATACCTTGATCTTGTAAACTCAGCAGTGTGCTTTGGACTTCAGTGCTGTTAAAAATCACCTGTCCTGTCCCTGCCACTTTTCATGCCTGCCTGTAGTCTCTTTGGTCAGAACTCTGCTCCTGCTTCCAAGAAGGAAAATTCTTGGGAATCGTTGGTATCTGTGGGTATATAAAATAACTTCAAGCAGAACAGGCACAGCAGACTCAGTCTGCAGGCAGCTGCCTCATGAAGTTGTCATTTTGCTCACACAGCAGGTGTGCTGTCAGAGATATCGAGCAAGAATACAAGGGCAGGTAAGGGTATCATGACAGTATTTGGTTGTAATGAGATTTCAGATAAATTTTAAGTGGATGGTATCTTTTTAGCCCGCATACGAATGATTATTTACACCCTCAAAAGGATTATATCCTTCATTTGTTTCTTAGTTCAGGTGAAATAGATGATGTAAGCTAGGAGAAAGCCTATGTTGAGAGAAGAGCTAGTGGCCTCTTTTACAGGTAGATGCCAGGAACTCCTCATCAGTATTTGTACAACTCACCATTCCTGTCTCCTGCTCCTCATAAACATGGATAATAATGGGTACAGCACATATCTTATTGGAATTCCTATGAAGAGCAATTAAAACTTTGAAGATGTAAATGTTTAACATTGTTTATCGTCCACTTAGAAACAGGAAATGCCAGAAATTACATAAGTTCTCTCGATATTAATAAATCCATGTAAGCATCTGCTTCTCTTCTTAATTGTTTGGCAGTACCTTGCACAGAGGTACTTATCAGAGCATAAGGCTCTGATTCTGAGTGGTAATCAATGGGGACTGCCTGATTATAAATGACACTAAATGATAATCTGAACTGTTGGCATTTTTAGTGTATCCATAGCCAGGGCTGTAGTTCCCCATCTCCTTGGCATTTTTCTCATATTATGGGAATAGGGAGGGAGGCTCTTTCTCTGGACATTGTGTTTGTTATTTCCTTATTTTGTCCTCTAAGGAAAAATAAATACAATCCAGAGCAAGTATGCATTTTCTATCAAGGGAGAACATCAAAAGGCAGCAGCAAAATGAGCATTTTGCTGTAGTTCTCACAACAAAGGAAAGGATATGTTGATGTTTGTCTGATGATGGGGCTTTGTCACAGGGAGAAGCATTTAAAAAAATGTGAAACAAAAACTGTAGGAATTGGTGAATGTTTGTCAGGACTGGACGAAGTTTACCTGGGAGTTCTTACAGAACCAAGGAATAAAATAGCTATACTGGTAACAAAAATTATGCTCTTTATTGTTCAGAACAGCTGCTTGGCTGGAGAGTCACCCATATTATATTGTTTTTCTGAGAAAAACTATCTGAAGGAAATACTCTGAAGCAAATCACTAGAGGTAGAATTACATAGCATTGTGATGTTAACAGTATGATAGGGGTTGAAATAGTCCTGCCTTTTTAAATCCTCCTGAAATTAAATTATTAGGTAAACTACTGGACCGGATTCTTGGCTGCTTTCTAACCAATACAAAAGAGCAGAGCTCTTGACCTCAGTGGTGTGAGGCCAAGATGCATAGGCTAGAGGATGAAAAAGACCATTCATGATAAAGACGTAAGGTTTACTAAGTATGTCTAAGTTTTTTAAGGACCTTATTAGAAGCTATTAAGAAAGCCTGAAATCCACAGGTGGAGGAAGCTTTGAGAAAGATTAAAATTTCATTACTAGCTGGAAAATAAAAGTCCCTTTCTCATTAAAGCAGCAAAACCTGCTGAAAACACAGATTTAAGGTAACCTGTACTAGGGGAGACTAGGAAAATTCTAGGAGAGCTAGGATATGATATGGTATACTATGATATGATATGATATGATATAATGTAATATAATATATATCATACTGCTTCCCCTTCCTACTGCTGACTGCACACTCCTGCACTTCTTTCTTGTGCTGACACAAGCAGTGACACAGCCTTTATGAACTGACTTGGCTTATTATAAAAAGAGAAAACTACTCCAGCAGCAAATCCTAAATATAAATGGAGCAGACAAGCTCTGACTAAGGCTGGAAGGAAAATGACCACAAGCAGCAGTAAAGGCAACCTATATATTACCACTAGCTTTGAGAAGAAATGGAATGGTCCTCAGAAGAAACCTTTCGTGAAGACATCTTTTGTTGGTGCAAGGTGAGAGAGGAGTGATGCAGGGAGTTTTCTTCAAGAGTCACATCTGCAGATATAAATTATTTCACAAGGTACCTGGCTGAGATCTACAAACTTGTAAGACATGGGTTAAGCTGTGGATGAGCACCAGAGATGCCAATGAGCTCCAACCTTTTCCTTTGCTTTGAAAGAGCCTGGATCCTAATCACTGTTAGTTTGTATGTTCAAACTGCTTCAGGACTGCAATTTATTATGTACTTATGGATTGTAGTATTAGCAATAATCACAATATGGCCACAGCCATTTCCAACCAAATGGTAGCCCTATTTAACTATGGTAAGCAGGAACCATCACAGGTACACAGCTCTGACCCCACAAATCCCAAGCCTCATGCACAACTGGGGAAAGTCACACCTTAATTTTGAACAAAGCTTTCATAACATGTATGTTCTGCAAGTCAACATGGAGCCCTGGACACTGGTTTTTAAATGTAAATCATTCAATGGGAAGTGGATGCTTATGTTCAAAGTGAGGCTGACCCAGACCTGCTTGTTGATCAGCAGGCAGGCAAGAAACAAATATCACTGCTGGTCATTTTATTTCTGAGATGAGAATTTTGCAAGAGCTGAAAGAGTTACAGACAATGCTGTCATTCTCCAAATACAACATTGGTAAAACTAGCAAGTGTCACAGGTTGAAAGCTCCATCCTTTCCTAGGCATTGAAAATTAGCCCTGTAGCCAACACAGATGTAGCACTGTCAGCTGCTATTGTGGCTCATGCCCTGAGTCATACTGTTTACAGCAAAATAATTAACCAACAAAAGAGATGCCTTCTTTCTGGTGTTGTCCTACCCTTTAAGAATCACAAGCCTGTTCATTGTAATGAATATGTTGTTCAAAATCTCAGTTCTCTCACCTTAAGTTCTTCCTGAGAATAGTAGGCACCTAACTTTTTGTGTTTTCCCAGAAAATTAAGAGTTGACAACATTACTGAAGCTGAAGAAAAGGAGATGGACTCCATGACCAATTAGAAAGTATTTTAAATTTTAAATTAGTTTTTAAAAAGCCCTTTGGGGATAGCTTAACTCTGATTTTTTTTCTATTTCTTACCTTTATTATTCTGTATTCATGATATATATAGAACAACGAGTAAAACTGTGGTGTCCAGGGTCTGCACCTGAAAAAATTAACAAAAGCAGTCTGATTTCCAGATATATGTACGTTTCCAAAGGAAGCTAGTGACAGCTACATGCAATCATCAGCTCTGGAAACCTGTCCTACTTACAGAGTTTTAAAAAAAGACTTTTTATTTTCACTGTATTTATGTCTTGATACTTAAACACACAAATCAGATATATTTATGCAACCTTCAGTGTCTTTAAATAGTATATTTTGGTCATTAGCTCCTCTCTGCCAACAAAGCATTGTCCAAATTTGCCAAGTGAGAAACATGAAATGTTTCAGAAATGCTTGCTGGTAAAATGTATTACACTTAAAAATTATAATAATAGTTAAAAAAACCCCCAAACTCTAGCATTCAAAGACATAAAAAAGGTTTGAAAAATTGGTCAGTCATCTTGTCTTATAACTGATGTACAAAAAAGAGGAAGAAAGCATGGCAGCTAGGTTTGCTCACCCTTTGCTTCTGCATTTTGTAAATCTAATGTGAGCGGTATCAGCCACACCCTGGATTAAGCAAGGAGTACAGGAGATTAAACTAATCTTTTCTTCCAACATTTGCAAAGCCCAAGGACAGGTAAGTGTCCCTGCCGTTGTAGATAGGGTTTCCCCTGTCAAAAGACAGATTGTTGAAAGTTTGAAAGTGAATTGCTGAGCTGATAAGTATTTGTTTCTTTAAGGGTTTTGGTCTTTTGTTAGAAGCTGCATTGTAAAGAAATGGATTCAACATCAGAGATTACTAAGGCAGCATTCATATCGAAGTGAAGTGATAATTTCCTCCCAGTTTAGCTGAGAAGATGACAACTGTCTTATGTTGGGACAAGGCAGGGGGACAGGAAGTGTTCACAGCAAAGAGCTGTAGACACAGATAAGTAGCTTCCAACATACCTTTTTTGTTCACTTCGTGTGTTGCTCAAAACATAGGTCACAAGGTAGCACTGTGTTGTGAGTTGTTTTGAAAACAAGAACAACTAGACAAGGCCCAGCTTTGGAACATTATCAGCAAAATGGGTAATACCTTATTTGTAAAGGTGTGTCTAGCATCAGGTCCAGTTTTACATGGAATTATAGCAGGGTAAGCCCTTCTCCATTTTGTTCAAGTAAGGTACTATGAAAAGATTAAAAATTCACTGAAGCACAGTACAGGATAAATAAAAAAGCTTATGAAAAATGAGGGAATAACCAAACCTTCAGGAAACATGACCTGAGAAGTAAGAGCAAGAGGACACTAGAGATTAAACTACAAAGCCAAAGAAGGGAACTTCGTGTTAGTCTTAGTCACTAAATGACATAATACTCACCGTACGATTGCCTCTTACTTGCCTAAGCCTCTTCCTTACAGAGCACATGCATTAAAAAAAGTGTGCAGTGTACCTTTCAGCAGGGACTGAATGGAGAAACTGAAAGGAGAGAATGAAAGGTCAGTGACTATGGTTTCAGGTTGTTACGCATATGAGAAATGCCAGTGTTTCACTGTTCAAAGCGTATAAAACTGAAGGTGTGCCAGCTTTGTGGACTTACTACCCAGCACCCATCTCTGCACAGAGATGAAATAAATATCTTGACTCTGTGTGTGGATCAGCTTCTAGCACACCGTGTGAAAGAACCCGTATTTGGGACAACACTATGAATATTTGGCAGTGCAGCACGTACACGTGTCACGTGGTGGTCATGCTGCACCACCCCTACATGCTGAGAGCAATTTGTTTAAATTTCATTAGATGAATTAATGGAAGTCCATCATGGACTATTAAACACAAAGGTGAGGATACAGGTTATTCTTAAACCTCAAACCACTGAAAGACGGCATTATATCAGCAAAGATTTTTTAATGAATGGCCTGGTTTTGTATTTTTTTTTCTAAATCCATGTCTTTGGCTAGTGTCTAAGACAAGATTCGGAATTAATGGACATTGTCTGATAAATCTCGTATTTGTAGCTGTACTTAGAAGTTAATATATGGCACAGTTGGATTGTTGTTGACATGTCATCTTTTGTAGTGGTACAGTTTTGATTATGGTTTCTGTAGACAACTTCTTTGAATGCGTTGTGCACTTCTGGCACATTTCTTGTTCTTCTGCTCTTTCCAGAAAAGTTGTACGTATGGAAGATCTAGTGCACTTTCTCTTTGTACCAAAGTATTTTAATATATAGCAGTTTTTACTGATTGTCCTTCGAAAGAGACAGAAGTTCAGGCTTCTCCTTTAGCATTTGTCTCTGTTATGTTATACTTGTACTGTACTGGGGAGATTTGTGGCCAGATAACACTCTGAACTGGAGCTCTCACCTAGTACTGGCAAAAATAATTATGGTCAGCAAGTAGAAAATGGAAAATAGTTCCAAATCTGGGTTGAGTTTGAGGAAATATTTTGGCTAGAAAAACAACAGCAAATGTTGCAACTTGTACTTTGCATTTCAACATGAATTTGCTAACTTACCAACATGTCTTTTGGTTTGGATTGACCCAGTGTGATTATTTCCTCAGTTTTTGGTGTGATCATTAAATAAAAAGTTCACTACTTGTTTTCCCTGACTTGGAAGAGAGCGGTCTAGTTTCTATCTCTGCTAGTACTTTCAGTGCAACCTTGAACACTTCCTTCCATAGTCAAGCCTCTTTTTATAAAATGAAGGCAATGTTTACAGTCTCTTTAATAAAATGTTTTGAGATATGTGGATGAAGAACACTGTAGGAGATCTAGATTGCATGTAGTCATCAAAGGGAGAAGAGGATTCTTGTAAGTGGCAGTCAGTTTTCACTCATACTTTTTTCCTGAAGATATTTACAGCTCTTTTGATAGAGAAAGCTTTAGAGACCCATGAACCAAATAGAATAGAAAATCACAGAAACCAAAACCACTGGTAAAGTGCACGTCATTAGCTACAGTCCTGCTGGGTATATCTCTGCTAGTATTGTTAATCACTACTTCATTAATCATCCTTTAGAAAAGTAAAAACAAATCACAGAGTGATTGCAATTATATCTTTTTCTTTGATGTTTTGATGGAAATTGATTTGATGTAGAGTGAATAATGTGTTCTCCATTTCCCAGGAAATAACCCTGCACCTCAGATCAGGGTCTGTCTCTCTAGACTGACTCTTTCTTTCAGACCAACTTCATACACCTTACTGCAGACCAACACATGAACTTGAGACCTGGAAGACAGCCATAAATTAACCATCCTCCCACTCTGCAAAGTTATCAGAGAGCTGATAAAGACCTTTTAATACAGCTCAGGTCTTTAGGTCAAACCAGACCTGACGTACTCTTTCACCGTCATGTAAATATGCTTTTTTTAACGTTTTCTGTAACTCCACTTCAGGGCCAGCTTATTCTCCTTGATGTTACAGGTGTAGTCCATAAATCCCCACAAAAAACCACTTCCTCCTGTAGGGGCCATATATCGGTAGGAATTATTACTGCAGTGTGTGCTGTGAGTAGTACAGGCCTAGGCAGTTTTCAAATGCAGCCATCAAGCCAGTGAGGATCTTCTGGTTTTAGAGTATTACCTTAAAACCTTTTTTGTTTCTTTTTTTTTTCTTTCCCAATCTTACGGAGACCCTGACATCCCTGAGTTTTAGGTCACTGGAGCCTGAGAGTTTATCCCAGTAATATCAGAGCTCAAGTACCACTGTATGCTTGCCCTAATTTACCTTTAACCTTGGGCCTGCTACTGCCCTCCAGACACTGAGTGAGATGGTGCTCTGATCTTACTGGTGCCAACCATCCATATGTGCTTCTGTTAACACAAAGACTGGGGGGTCTTCAAAGTTCTGATCTGAACTGACTGGCACAATGGCAAACTAAGAGTTACATTTTATTTTCTTGTCCCTGGAATAAACCATATTCTGAACAGACGAATACACTAGGTCATTCCACACTAAAACTAAAGCTAGCAGAACCAGGAGACTACAGACATCAAAACTTTGACAGTAGCAGCTGCAGCTTCACCTCTGTATGTACCACCTCAATAAGTGCGGAAATACAACATCAAAAGAAAACTACTATTAAGAAATGTGCTTTGAGTCTTACTGTTTCTACTTTGCTTCAGCAAACAAGCCCCATAGTAAAACAGGAGATCAAGTTCCCCTTTTTTCCTCCAAAGGATTGAAGTAAAACCTGATATGGTTTTATCCTGGATACAGTTTAAGCTCTGAGACTTCCATTTCCTCTTCAAGCAGATTCTACAGCACAACACAAAGCTCAGTGTTCCACTGACTTTATTACAAAAGCACTTGAGGTTACTGGTAAAGTTCAGCACTACGATAAGCTTGATGAAGTGTCCAGTCAGTTGATAATGGGAAGAGTTATTGGCTGTATATCCTTGCTAGCTGCATCCAGCTCCCAGCCTTCAGTTCAAGTGACGTGGAGTTATGTTCAGAGTTGCTGAGGATTCTAGGCCAGGGGGGTTATATCCACACTGCACTGGTGCAGTGCCCTGTGGGCATAAGGCAGATACTGCTTTCTATGGTAGTCGGTGTTTTTCCAGCCTGGCAGCATAGTATTTTCTTATGTGCCACTGAAATGGTATGTTGCATGCCTTAGGCTGTAGCGTAAGTGCACGTACAGCTGTTTTGAATGTGAAAAATCATCTTGGATATGACTAAAAGATTACAGGTAGCAGACCTGATACTGTTTTATCCAGACTGGCTTTTGAACAGTGAGCTACCTTCAAAATTACACTTAGGTCTTATATTAAGAGGGAATTAGTTTTCTGTCTCGAGGGGGAAAAAACCAGAAATAAAAACCCAACAACAAAACCAAGCAATCAAAGAAAAAAACCCTGCACAAGACTAAAACAAAACAAATCCATACCCCAAAGGATTACATAAATTAACGTTTATTTAATAGTGGCATCAAGGAATCAGGAAAAGGAACTGGCTAGGGAGCTGAGCAATTCAGCCGAGATCTGTACCAGCAGAGAGTTATCCCAGATATCTTTCTGGGAAGAGGAAATAAGGAAACAGTTACTAGATGAATAGGCTTTTCCAGGGGATGATTTGTAAACAGAAGAATACTGCAATCATTCACATTAATATAAGCTGAAAGCAAGGAGAACCCAGCCTCTTGGCAACGTGCGACACGTAACAGTTTTCTTGTGGTAGAAAAACAGAAGGAACACACCATTAACGATGGAGGATCAAAGAGGCAGAGTTTTCCAGGGCTGTTCACAGGCAGAAGATAATACTGATCACCAGTATCTGATTAGGCCATTATAGGTGGAGTTAGGATGGGTTAGCCTATGGACCTCAAGGCAATTCAAAACTCACTGAAACACTTCTTGGCTCGTTTCATGCATTGTGTGTGGGCCTGGATACCCAGCAGTCTCCACCTGTGCAATATATTACTATCTGTTGTGCAAGAACTGCACTTAGAATGCAGTCTGTTCAAGGACTTAGGTAGGTCATCCCTTGCTTAAAGACTTTGTGGGTAGAGAGGACCCAGGTTCTTTCCTTCTAATCAAGCACAGTAAAATCAACTCACCTTTTAAAATGGCATGCATAGCGATGATTAAAATTACAGGCTTTACCAAAATGAACCTCTCAAGACAGATTTATCCCTCTGAAAAGTTTGAGACAGGCTAAAAACTTGGATTTAATTGTGAAAGAGTAAGAAGACCCAATTATAGTATGTCTTCAGAGGAAAGATTATTATTTTATTTTTTAATTCAGTAACCACCATTATCTCATGGATGACTTGAAGAATGATTTATCTTTGACATGTAGACACAAGGTGAATATTTATCTGATCTTACTATTCTCATTCAAACGAATAAATAGATAATTGCTTGTTTCTGTTATTATAAAATCGTCTCTTAATAGACGTGGTCAAATAATTTCATGCTAAACTCTATGGTGAAAAAGTAGAATCAAAACAAAAAAATTCTCTCCAAATATGTCAGCTTCTGTACTATATTCTGTTATTAAAAATCTCTATTTTTTGTGGATAAATTTCTTTATTCTCTCCACATAATATTTTTTTTACAAAACTGTGAGTTTACTATTTTTTGCAATTTTATTCAATACCAACTTTCAGTTTAGAGTTATAAAAGCAGTTTGAATATGCAGTACTTCTAAAACTGAAAAAGTGAAATATTTGATAGGCAGTATTATATGCAAATAAAAAGACAGTGTTTGCATTGATCTATGTCAAACAGAAGACAGGTGTAAAAATTTTGACATATGTTCAGACTAAATGTTTGCTTTTTAGAGACAGACCAAAATCTCCTGAGATAGTAAATTAAGGAATAAAAGTCATTTTAGGAATACTAATAACAGGTAAAAGACAAAGCTTAAAAGGAAAAAATTTTCCTAAGCTTTGTCTATTTGTTCAATGTTTTCCTCATATGAATCCATTTTATGAATCAAAAGAACCACCTCCAGTTTAGAACTTCACCTAACACATCATGCCATGCAGAATAATTCATGTAGGAATATTAATCCTAAACCACCTTTATGGAAGATGCTGAATTTTGTGATGGTTGTAATATTTTTTATTTCCTCTTTTCCCTAAAGAAGCTGTAAAAATCTCTTTGCAGGAGTACAATAGTGAAAAAAAGTACAAGTATTTAATGCACATAAAACAAGTAAAGCATAGCAAACTCTGATTTAATACAGAGTTGTTGACCAGTGAGGAAAGAATAAGGTGCGAAGCATTGTATAAAACATGTATTGG
>VZTE01001750.1:38313-54458 GCA_013397775.1 Eulacestoma nigropectus
GGGGGGGGGGTAGGGGAAGGAAGGAGATTAGGAAAGAGAAATCAAAATCAACATGGCAAAGGAATTTGAATGCTGATGATTTACTCCCTCTGTTCTCCTCCAGCTAAGTGGAAACCACCTACATTAGGACACAGAGGAACAATAGAGAGCAAGTGTAACACCAGGAAAAAGGACAGAAAGTAAGAACTGTATGTCCAATATTTTAAACTTTATTATTATGGAGAATTTTCTCCTCATTGCATTCTTATTTTTCTTTTTTACAGTAATAATTAGACATGGATTGATAATAATTTTTAAATTAACCTATTAAGATTTCATTTATACTATTGATAAATTCTTATCTTTATGTATAAGGCGTATTTACTTTTTTCACATAAGAATTTGAGCATAGCATGGGTTAGGCATGGCTTCTTAACAGAATTTCACACATTGTGCCTGGAGCTACCTGTTGGTAACCTCAACTATGTGGCAAGGTAAAGCTATGTTGAGACTCCCTGTGAACTCCTGGAGCTCCAAAATAAACTCCTTAGATACAGGAAGATCTTTAGTCTATTGGTGGCTGACAAATGCAACTTTGAATTGCTTGCTGTGGTAAAAAAGGAGGTAATTTAACATATGCTCAATGTTATAGCAATATCCTCTCATATGACTCTTCTTGATCTCTACTGTAGCTTTTTTCCTATAAAGCATTATGAAGGAAGACTCCCTGGAACACATAAAATACAAATCAGAATGTAGATAGGTTTCTGTATACTTCTCTTTGGTACTGGCTCTATCTCTCAGAGTTTCCTCAGTTCTCTATTTAGTTGGCAGTAAATTCTGAATTCTGTTTTCCAGGTACTGCATTTGTACATGAGTTTTTTAAGCACTGTGCAGGGATCTAGTACTTTGATTTTCATTAATCAGTTTTGTGGCTAAAACACTGAATGAGAAATAGCCCCAAAAATGAAAATATGTCTTCATCCTAAACATTCAGTTTATTAATTTTTCATAAAATGTTATACACAACTAGAAAAAGACTGAGTACCACTGTTTCTTTTATTATTTAGGGTTACTAGTAATACAGAGAGGCTTTTAATTCTTGTGGTCTATCTTAATGGCATCTGTTTCTGTGGAACATTGAAATAAAGTTAGTCTCTCTGGTATTTTCTCTCTGACACTGATCCAAAACAATAATAAAACTATTTCCACAGAACGTGGAAATAAATGTCTCTATGATTATATATATTCTCTGTATATAGGCCCATTAGAAAGGGCCTGTATAGAGAAGCCCATTAAATAAAACCCTCATGGTGCTAGCTGCTATAGAGAATAATAAGATGGCGCCAGTCCTGCTCAAAGGGGATGGGTTGGATAGCACACAAATGTGTGACGAAAGATAAGGAAATGAAGTGATATCCATGGAGCCTTTGGGTTCTCAAGACATGCAGTTCTGTGCTCTATGTTTTGACTTACCTTTGACTTACCCCCATGTTCCTAAATCTTTTCTCCTGAAACACCAGAGGTGAATTAATAGCCAGGACAAAGGAGAACTCCAGAAATGTATTTTCAGGGTCTAAGAAAAACTAATTTTTGACACATTCACAGCCTTTTTTTCAACACTTCCCAGAAACATTCTCACAGTTAGATTTTCATAGTGTAAGTACTTGTAAAATCTATGGTTTGTTTATTCCTCACAATGGAAAATTAAAAGCTTGAGGATACAAGTAGTCCAAACTGTTCTCACAGAATATTAGTGGGCCTGCTTACTCCTGATGGACATGGATGAACTTACTTTAATGCCCTATATAGGTATAAAATCAGGAATCTGTTGTAATATCTGTTATAATAAGCATGAATCTCTGCTAGCCAAAAATCAGATTTTCAACTCATGTAAGATCTGAGACAAATGTTCTTGTTGCTTAATTGTAGAAGTTCTCCAAGAGAACATGTGACTCCAACAGACATGCAAATATAAATTATTTGTAAAACTACTCTATGGCATTCATGCCACTTGTTCCCTCACCCTCATCCCCCTCACCCCTGTCCCCAAGTATTCTGGAGACTGAATAAAACTTTGAAAGATGAAAATGACTTCTGAGGGTTAAGGACAGAAAACGTGCAGAAGCTGAGCTCATGAGCCTATTATTTTTCACAGAATCAACGCTGTTGGACGAGCATCACGACTTGTTCTCTAGTGCTCCCTCTTGTTGATGCCACAAACTGTGACTTCAGGGAAAGCACATTTGTAACAGGAAGAGGAGGGATGACTGCAACTTAGATGAAGTGAAGGGCAAAATGTGAAAGATAATGAAACATCCTGAAAAGCCTAAGGTATTACTTTCCTCTGGAAATAAATGATCCCAACAGGAGGTGACATTCAAACCTGCTGAAGTAGAATGTGCTCCAGGACTAAACTTGACCACACCCACACATCTTTAATGTATGATTAATGAGCCATGATAGACATACATCAGGTCAATGAGGCTGACACTAATAGATGGAGCTTTTTTTAACAAACTCCCTGAATAATGATGTGCACATGGTAAGTGCTGCAGACACTATATTTAGATAAATGCAACCAGATATGAAGAGTGATAGGAATTTGCTTTAGGGGGCTGACTTATTTATTCAGGAGAAGGAAATTATTATAATCTATTCTTTTTATTTAGTATTCATAGACATTCCAAGAACTATATCGTTGTGTTGGGCAAACCTATTTATGTGCTTTACACTCATGAAATAAGCCAAGCACATGGTGGGGCAGAAGAGAAAAAAAGCACAAATCCATGGGAACTTGTTGCTCAAGGCAGCTCTGGAGTTTATGTTTAAGTGGCTCTATTTCTTCCCACCTTGATATGTAGCTAGAGGCTCTGGCCCTGTCTTGGCATGCTTCTGTGCTGGCAGATTATGTTGGAGAAAGGAAGGTTATGGTGCATGCTGTAATCCCATAATGCATATACGTGAAATAGAAAAGTATCAAGGGACTGAAGCAAGGGCCAAACCTTCCCTTATGTTTGCTAGCAGTTACTTGGGTTTTGAATAAATTTGCTTTGTTTGGAATAAAGAGACTAACTACTCATCTTAGCACCAGGACATTATAAGAGATGTTTGCACCTTTCTCCCTGTTCCGGCCTCCTGATTCTCTACCAGTGTTTCAAATGCTTATTTAATTATAAAACCCACCAGCAATGGCCAGCTGTACCAATGCAGCTCAGGCTGAAGGGTACAGGGGAGTCCTTCACAGCCAAATTGCAACAGCATGCCATCACTACCCACCCTTGGCTGACAGGCAGAGCTTTACGGCTCTTCCCTTTCCACCATTCACCAGTGTGTAAAGGCACTCAGAGAAGCACTCAGATGTTGGGACTACTGGGTATTGTCCTTACACCATTTAAAGCAAGGGGGTTTGGAACTCAAAGGAGAGTGTTTGGCTGAGGTGAAGGCAAGGATATAGGTCAAATGATTGTGGGATGCCACATATGAGTCTAGCAGGTAAAACCAGTCTCATCCTCTTCTGTAGACAGTGTGCCATGGTTGTTTGAATTCAACTCCTCTTTGCACTGTTGAGTTCAGAGTCTTTGAACTAAAGTTTAGTCTCAATCTCAAAATAATTAAGGCAATGCCTGTGACTGTTGCACTCTTGAACTTCTTGGAGAAAACAGCTTCTAGTTCCTAAACAAGGATCAGGCAGCTGGCTGCAGGGTGCCTTCAGTCTTTGGAATCACTCTGCCCAGCAAAGCAACTGAGCTTTCTCTAAACAGTCCTCTCCACAAATCCTGTTTAGTTTTCAAAAGGCTGTCCTTCTAGTTTGTTTGCAAAATCACACAGTGAGAAAAAATCTCTGTAGGAAACAGCTGTTACTTTGATTTGGTAGGTCTCTGCCTTCATCAGATTGCTATTAGAAAATGCGGTCAGTAAATTTAGGGCTAAAATTCTGCCTGAGGTGAGATTAGGTGAACATTCATATTTAAAAGTCCTTCTGTTTCTACCTGGTTTGTTGCTATTGCAAAACAGGCACTTCAAAAGCCTTGGGCTCCTAAACTAGTTTTGATTTCATTGTAGAGGAGAGCCTCTAAGACACTGACAGCCTTTACAGGCAAATGAAAACCTACAAGCTGTTGTGTCAGTAAAGTCCTGTTGGTTCACTCACTGCAAAACTCTCAGCAAAATTTCCTGAAAGCACTCTTAAGATGAGCATCATGGGATGATACTGCTAGTACACTAGGGAGAACTACAGGAACACATTTGCCAGAGTATCTCCATATCCAGGCTGGAGAAACATATGTGCCTCTGAGAGGAAGCACAGAGTGCTTAGGAGTCTGAAGAGGCTGATAAGCTCTTTGGGAGATTTTCCATAACACTGAAATAGCTTTTAAAATTTGGCTCTTCCATCCCTGGAAAATTCCTTACATTTGCATCTAACAGCTAGATCATTAGTTCCAAAATGATGCCAGCATGTTTCAGAACCCAGCTGTACCTTGCCCCCTCTAGCATGTATTACCTTGCAAATCAGATGCCTTTTTTGGCTGTTTAATGCTGAAAACAGGGTTTTGTATTTCCCTATTTTTGTGACTCAAGGCAGGAAGATCTGGTTCTGCTGTGTGGCCTCTTCCAGCACTCATAATGAAAGAGTTCTCCATTGGGGTTACTTCAGTTCAAAGATATTACACAAATGCAGCATGCTGCTTTATTGCCCAGCAGAATTCAGCCACTTCTAGGCTGAACTGGAGGAAGTTCTTTAACAGTAGAGCATGGAGGATATGTAAGAACAGAAGACAGCTGAGTTAAGAAAGACAAATACCCTAAGTGTGCATAAGAGCAGTGCGTGCCTTGTGCAACAACAACCTGCCAACAGTGGCTATAGCCAGAACCAATAGAAGCTCAATGTCTATCTATCTAAAAGCAGCTAGTACCTGGGGGTTTTGCTAAGGAAGGATGAGGAAAGGCTAAGTCCTTTCAGTAAAAGCAAGCACTCTCAGTGAAAATGAGATCTCTCAGTCTTCTGGGAAGAACTTGGAAAGATCAGACATGTAAAAACACGAGGAGTGGTTTCAGCAGAGCAGATACTTGCATGCTAGATCAATGAGAAGCATGAAAGTACAGCTGCTTCTAGTGCAGCATGTATGTGAAGGTCACGGAACTGGAGAATTCTCAGTGCACAGTGATCCTTTATACAACACATTTTGTGACTGTCTGACAGGACCTTCTGGTATAAACTGAAGATAATTTAACAGAGCAGCTGCAATTATGGTACAAATACTTCAGGGAAAAGGTAGAGACATGCTTCCTTGACTTGTTTCCTGAGTAATGCTACAGTGAGCAGGCATCTGGAAAAAGCAAAGTCAGGGCAATAGAGACATTTTACTTAACACTGTCATCTCCTTTAGTTTGGTCACTTGCATTCCACTTTCTTCCCTATCTAAAGTGTCATGGTAAATGTAGCCCATGTAGCTGCAGTACTAGGAACATTGTACATTAAAAAAAAAATAAAAGCAAAAAGCAGATGCCTCCAAGAGATATTTCGTAAATGGGTACAATAATCCTATTCTACACTGAACTCACTGGAGATGAGATAATTGTCTCAGCAAGCACGGACTGGGGGTAGGCTGAAGAATATGAAGTGCATGTTCTCACCAGACTCCACCTATTTGTTTCAGTCAGACTCCATCTATCCATAACAAACAACAAGATGACAGTTTTGCATCTCTCCAGAGTGGAAGTACCTATCTTTCTTCTTTCACCAGCAATGGGATCCCTTTCACTAGGGATATGGGTTACATCTGTCAACTAATGATGGTGAATCTGGTCCCTTGAGGTGACCAGGGTGTGGTTTTGGAATCTGGTTCTCATTTGTCGAAACTATAAAAGATAAGGAATCCATGTAAATCCTGGGATATGACAGATGACCATTAAAGAAAAGAGCTGGCCTGCTGAGCCACTACAAACTTGTCATGACTTTGGAGATAACAGCTCTCTAAACAAAAGGGAGCTGGGGTGACAAAGCAGCAGTAGAGGGGAAAGTTATAGCTCCCCTAAGGAAAGAGAGATGCTCAGTTTCATCTGTTAGTTCAATGGGGAGAAATGTTTGAAAGTAGATACTGGTACAGTAGTATTGTTATACACAAGCATGGTGTGAAAGCTTAGCCCCTTTCCTCATGTTTTTATATGTACAAGAGATACAGATCCGCAAGAATTTAACCAAAGCACATGTAGGAGATGCATGACTCACCCCTCTTTTGCTACAGAATTAGTTCTGTGCCTGTCATGTGTCAGCCTGTTCTGTGAAACCACTTCCTTAATTTACTTTGTCTCGATGTCATGGCTTAATCACTTGGTGTTGAAACCAATCTGGGGTTACAGTAAGTCATTCACCTTATGTTTGAAAGCAGGCGGTATGCTCAGAGCAAATTAGAGGCAAATTTTCAGCCTAGCATCCATATGACTTCATCAAGAATAATGTGCTGTGTTGCAGAATACATTTACATTATGTAGGACAGATTTTTTTAACAACTCAGCACTACAAAGCTCCAGAGAAATGAAATTGCCAGATTTGCCATGCAGCTCAATCCCCACTGAGCAGTAGGCAGCTGCATGGTTGGGGGGATATGAAAAGAGCTGCACCTTCTTCTCACAAGGCAGTGAGCAGAAGTCAACAGGGCATGAGAATCTAGGCCTAAAATCCAGCACTTTTATGTTGCCAGATGTGAACTGAGGCCCTTATTTAATTTCCATTCTGCGACTCTCTTGCATGCTTACCTTCCTTTCTCATGCTTTTCTAAATATTCTTCTGTGACTGCCTGGCTCAGTTTTCCACATAAAGGACAGGCATATGAGTAGATCATCCTTATGTTCCAGGGGCTTTCAGTGGGAAAAGTCATAGCAGGAAGAAGTAGGTTTGACAGAAGGCAAAATCAGCAGCACGACACTTAAGTAGCTGCAATGAGGCATGATCCATCTTAAGGTCATGAAAACAAAGCTGTGTTTTAACTAAACATACTTAATGGAGGGTCTAATTTTAATGGGAGAGGTCAGGCCAAGCTTTTGCTGTGTAACAGGGCTAACAGGTCCTAACAGTAAAGTTAGATTGCAACTTTACTGGTACCCAACTGGTAAACTACAATTCCTAATAACTGAGATTTTCAGCAGTAAATTGGGCGAGATCAACTCCTCTCTCACTGGCTTTGGTAAAAATTTAACCGTTCATTCAGGGAGCAAAGCAAAGTGAACACTTGAAGAAGTTTTTTGTAAACCTAACTCTGAACCAGCATCCTGAAATGAAATGCTAAAATGTCTGCCATTTACCACTTTGGACTGAATTTAACATCACCTTCTCCAGTGTTAGGAAAATGGACTGTAAACACTTCAAGCCAGAACTTACTTTCAAATTGTTCTGTGAGGTATCTAGCACTTCTGAGGGTGCTGTAAAACAGAAATGGTATGCTTTTAAGAATGTCTTTGTCCAAATGCCTGGACAAACACTAAGGGTTTTGAAATAATACATTCTTTCCTGAACAATTTGAAGGTTCATACCAGCTTTATTTTTCCTCCTCTACTGAAATATAATTGAAGCCCCCCTGTGCTATCCTCTAGGGCAGCTGTGTTTGTTTCAGCATGTTCAGGTTGTGTGAGAGCACTTTATTCTGCGAGGTTAAACACATTTGTCTTCCTTAGGACTGGCATAGTACCTGGAACAATTGTTTCTGAGGCATCTGCAAAGAAGACCAGTACACCCAGGAGTGAGAAAAGCCAAGTGTGCAGTGAATTTTCATTATAGAAGAAGCATGGTCATGTCAGTCTTGGAAAAACGTAGATGATCTCTCTACACTTTAAACAGAAGATGGAAGAAATTCACATAGATGTAATTTATGCACAAGTTTAGAAACCTACTGTATTGAGTAATGGCATAATGTTTTCTACATGTTGTTGCTGTCACCACACCTATTCAGTTTAAGACACATAGTTAAATCAGGCAATGGCCTAATATGCAGTCAAATGCACATTTTGAGGTGAAATCTGCCCAACAATCTCTAATACATTGTGTTTACAAAGGGCGGAAGTGGTGATGTAGAATGAACCCACCAAGGTTTTCTCTCATACAGCTTTATGTACAGCTGTAAAGCACCTGCAGAATTCCTGGCACTGTATTTTTGTTTGGTTATAATAATCACTATCTCCTATCTCTTGATATTCTCAAAGCTCAAAAAATATTAAACACCAGTGCTCTTTGTGCTCTGTAAACAGTTCTACCATTTGAAGCTTGCAATAGCTGCAGTAAGTTAGTCACAGTTTGTAGGAATTAAATTCCAGAGGAGGGAGAGGAGATGAAGACAGACTGTGCAATGCTGCAAGCCTGTCTCTATTACAGCACCTGTGCTGTGCTAGTATTGACAGTAGCAACTCTCCTCCTAATGTTTTACAGAACAAATGCCCCCTACAGCGCTGCGTGAAGAAAGAAAGCAAAAAAAGCTGGAGATTTATTAGCGTCCCTGTGGGATTTTAAGTTCCTTGTGTGGCTGTTTACAGAACAGGCAGCTGCCCAGCTGGAGCGCTCCGGTCCTGCCCCGGGCAGGATGCTGCGTCGCCCCAGTCACACCTCTGCTGGCTGGCCCTGCGACAGCACAGCAGCTGGCCCAGAGCACCCCTCTCCCCAGAATGGTCTTCAGTCCCTAACCGCAGTCCACCGGGTAGATGCTTAGGACTATGAAGTCTAGCACCTAAGAAGCTGATTATATACATAATCATACATACACACACTATTACATGTATATGAGAGTTGATGACTCTTTTTCACATACTGGAAATTAACATGGAGGCCAGAGCCTGTCTGCGTTAGCAGCAGCATGAATTACCAAAAGCTCCTTAAAGGAGATCATAAACAAATTTTTAAAAAGTCTAAAGAGACGCCGTTTGTCTTGTCTCTGTCACCTTAGAGACGAAAATCTGTTCAAATACCACTAATTTATTAAAGATACTAAATACAGCCTTACAGCTAGTAACAAAGGTCTACACAGAGTGGCTCATAAAGGAAAGGCGGCCGCAGCTGGTGCCAGGCTCGGCGCAGTGCGCGGCCGCCCGGAGGCTGGGGTTGGGTTTGGGTTTGAGCGGCAGCAGCACGTGTGACCGAAGCACGACTTGTGTCTGAGAGGGACGTGGCAGCACCCGACACTTCTGCAGCCCGGACCGGCGGCAGGGCTCCCGAGAGGGGAGCGGGAGCGTTGGTAGGGAGTCGGTGGAAGCAGAGCACTGCTTCCCTTTGTCCGGGGGGGCTCCCTTTGCACCCCTCGCCCCCACCCCAGCAGCTCGGGGACGGCTGGGAGCAGGAAAGGGCAGGCATGGGGCTCCGCTACGCCCATCTCCTTCTCCCCAGCAAACTCATGTACCAACCACTTTTTTTTCCCCCATGGACGAGGCGTTTCGGGAGAGGAAGGGGATCGACAGAAGGAGGGGGCGCTGGCTCCTTTGTGCTACGATACCAGCACCCCCTGTTCCGTTGTCGCCCCATCCCCCGCCTCTACCGCTGTTCTGCCCCCCAGCATTTCCTGCTCCCACCCCGGGCAGCCCCCCCCGTCCCCGCGGGCAGGCGGGGCGGGGGAAGCGCTTCCCGCGGGCGATGACTCCGAGTTACTTTTCACCTACTTGGCGGCTGCGCGCCCTGCGGGGTTACTGCCGGTCAGGCTGCCCGAGTCCCGAGCACTGCCGCGCTCCTGCAGCCTGCTGCTCCGGCCACACACCCCGAGCCCATCTGACACTCCAGTGCGCCCCAGGCCCTCAGCCTTTCTCCCGGGAAGCCACGCAGATGGCAGTGTCACTTAGCAGGGGCGCGGACTCTCCCGTGCAGCAGGAGCCCGTGCGTGTTACATTCGTCAATTCGTGTCCCACTTCGCTCCCACGACCACCACCTATTTTGCAGCCGAAAGGTTATGTGTTCTCAGGACTCGCACTGTGGATACCCTGGAGCTTGCTCATCCCAAATGCTGGCAAAGGGAGCGCGTGTTTTCGCTGCTCGGCGAGGGTGGCTGAGAGCGGGGTTACTGCCGGTCACTGCCGCAGGGCGTGCGCCGCCTGCGCCGCTCGCCTTCCACTCCTGCAGAGCGCCTCCGAGCCTGTAGACCATACTTCTGCATTTCCTTTAAACGCTGCTAGCAAAATGGTAGCGCAAACCCGTCCTGCACCACAGTTACCTTGCAGAGTAATTTTCAGTAGTCCCAGTGGTAACGCTGCCTGAATGAGTCTTCTGTTGGGCACAAAGCTTGCAGCAATACTGTATGGATTTTAGCATGAAAGGATTACTTCTACTGAGAATTTTGATCTTGGATCAACCATAAGTGCTCAAAAGAGACTTACAAAACCTCCAGACCAACACCAAACCATTCTTTTCTGAGCTTGCAGTAAAAGATGGAGAAAACAGTAAAAATAATAGTTTTCTGAGGTCTTTTCTAGGAGCGAACTGAAATGTTTGCTCACTCTGTAAGAGCTGGATATCTCTACAGTGTTAAAACCACAGTGGTGAGGCATGCACAGCAATTTTTAAAAGACCTAAAATAAGTATATTGTAATGTGTTTACTGAGACCAGACTTGTGAATCCTGCAGCTGGGTTGAATTTTGTGCTTGAGGAGTCTTAAATACATGCTTCCTCTAGGTAAAATTTACCCAGTCTCAACTTGGCCTTTTGTATTAATTCCATAATTTACCCTGTGGTCATTAGCCAGGAAAATCAGGTGAAGAGTTTTTTCTTTTTTTATTGTATGTAGTTACAACATGGCTGTTCCTACCTATGTTTCAAGGACAATACTGTAAAGAATGGTAAAGGTGACTAAGTGGCCTGTGAACTGAAGATGTGGATTATCCATGGGGACTTCTAGCTCAGTTTCAGGAGTGTTTGTAGATATTTCTGACATTGTAATTACTTTTTTCTTTTTGACTGTCTTTACAGAAGGACAAGCTCTCAAACCACAACACAACAATTCTGTTTTGGTCTACAAGAGACCAAACTGAAGGAAATTTAATGCTGTGAGCAGTTGTAACAATACACGTTCACGGTTTTTGTATACCACTCCATAAAGGAAATTTAAGTACAGTTTGTCATTAAACACGAAAGAAATTAATGAATATTTTTATTCTTTCATAACGTACAGATTGCTCCTATTTAGCTATTTAAGCTGTGGCATACACTCGCAGAAACCGTGATACTGGACAGCAGTGTAAAATTAAGCAACAAAGAGGAAGAATGTCTCCTCACTCTTAGAAGCAGCTTTGCGATTTGCTATAAACGCTCATAATGTTTTCCCCCCCATCTTGTGGGGGTTTTTGTTTTGTGTTTTTCGCTGGAATCCCACCCATTGTCCCCTTACAGACTTTCTTCTCTCCACTTCTAAAGCACTGATTGGCTTCTCTCTCTCTCCCTCTCTCCGTCTCCCTCTCTCCGTCTCCCTCCTCCCTCTCTCTCTCTCTCTCTCTCTCTCTCTGTACTCTGTTGTTACCAGCTTGCTGATGAAGATGTTTACTGGTCATCCCTATGCTGCAAAAAGGCACAAATACCATGAGGAGAAATATTTTGATTTGCTATAGGAAGTGAAGGGAGGTGGTAGGAAAGTAACTATTCTATCAGCTTTACAGTCTTTGATGTTATTTTCCCCTCCCCCTCCCCTTGCATTGCCCGCAGCTGTTGATGTAGATTTTCCACCTGCATTTGTTTTCTTTCACTTCAGAGATATTTAAGGGAAACTGCACAATTGCTATTTACTAAGTACTGACCTGTCTGGGGCCCATTAAACATAAAAGTGAATATTTTGACTTCCTGGTGAATACAAAGTTTACTAAAGCAGTAATTTTTGTGTCCCTAGTGGGATAATGAGATTATCGGACTTACAATTATTCACACAATTTTGTTGTCTCCTGAATTTTGTAGTAGCTGTGGATTTGCATGCATACCAGTGAAGAAACAGTTTTTATACTTTAAAAGAAGTGTCAGCAGGCTTGGGAGGACAGAATTACAAGCCAAAATTGGTGTAGATAAAACAATCTTTTGAAGAGTAGCATTCCAGAGCTAATATTGCAGTCTCTGTCAAAGTACCCTGCCTGTCATGGATTGTCTTCTGGGTTTGTGCTTGTGAGTGTTTGTATTTTCTGTGCTTCATTTCCATTTTTCCTTTTCATCTGCCCTTACTCTTTGTCCCTCCTTGTGTCACTTCAGTGGTGACTCAGATTTAGCTAGAAATCCCAGACTGCAGCAGTGGAAAATGTTGTGCTTCAGGCAAGTGCATCTCCCAATCCGTCTCACGGTGATTGTGTTGAGACACACAGCACTTTCAAACGTCATTCTGGTCCTACTGTATTTTAAGATGGTTTTACATTTCTAATTTGGACAGCTTAAACTGTAAGAGAGCTGTTCTTGAGAAGGATATTTTATACCGGATGGTAGAAAGCTCCTGCCCCTATGATGTTTCTGACAAGACTGGACATGTCTCATCAGCTTGGAAACCAAGCCAGTTGAGCTGGAATTTTATTGTGAACTGCATTGTCTTTAAAAATAGCACAGATTTCCAATTCAGTTTCCTTGCAAGTGTAATTGAAGTCCTGTTTAATGGAATATTCATTAGCTGGCCTACAAAGGCAAGAACTCCAATTATAACTGGTGTAGAAGTCCTGTGCAGTAAACACAGCAGTTAGGATCTTTAAGTGTTCGTTTTCAGCTTCCCTTGGAGAATTAGGAATTTAGCATTAGGAACTAGAATGACACATTCTTATCTCAAATGTAGGATGTTTTTGGTCAGATTTTTTTCCCCGTTAGCAGGAATATCCCCATTAGCCTCTCCAGGCTGAAATTAAGACTTCAGTCATGTAACTGAGATTTTATAATTAGATTTCTGAAATGATTTAATGAAATATATGAGGCTGGGTATGGAACTAAAGGGACTTAATTTTTTATAAAAGTTCACAGTTTGCAAATACAGTGCTTCAGGTATGTGAAAAATTCTTATATCCTGTAATAACTGTCTTCATATTTGGTGCTTACACAGTACATGACTACTAGCTGGAACTAGTACTATAGTACAAACAATAAAATGCCTTGTGGCAATTACACACGTAATAAATGAAATTATAACAAATGCTTTTGCATCAGGATGGAGGTAAAATAATAAAGCAAAATATCATGAAGAATGTGAAGTCAAAAAGAAGGTAAGTGGAAGTCAATTGTTGTAACAGTACCTTTCCTCTCTCAGAAAAATGGAGTTCTCTGTTTCTTTGTTTTCAAATGGATGTCCAACATATCATTATGTTCACCAACTAAGTGGTGAACATTTCTCTGTATGTGCAAGAAATCTGGGTACTTTTCTCAACTGAGTTCTCTTTAAATTTGCTTTAAATGCTCAGACTGTCCCACAATGTGCACACAGATGCTGCAGACTGAGAGCCTGCAAGCACACATGGACTTGCATTTGATTGCAAGAGCAGAGCATTCAAAGAATGTCTTTTGGTCATGCCCAGCTACTGTTTGGGGTTTGTCAGCACAATCATTGGCACTGTACAGGTCTGAAATAACAGTGAACTGCAGAAGCTTGGTTGTGGATGTGTCTTACCTTTTAAATAATTCTAGTAATACTGTGCAGCTTTTCTTTTTTCATGCCAGCATGGTAACATACACTGATGAGCACAATGAACAAGCTAATTTCTCTGGCACTAACTGTTCCTTACAGCTTACAGATCTACACTGTCTAAACAGCGTTGTGCTCTGAACAAAAGCCCTCCTATTGGAGAAGTAAGTATTTTTGACTTCAAGAGCTGTGCTGAACTCAATAATCTCTTCCTGTTCTATGGCTGAAGAATTGAGAGGTTTAATACTGAAAGAAAACAAAACAAACCTCTGCAGCATAGCAATTTAAAAACACATGGCTAGTTCAGTAGCAAAACAAATGTGGAGACCAGCCCTGTGCCTAGGGAAGCAAGCACATTCATTTTTATTACAGTAAGAGCAGGATTATTGCTTTACATCATACGTTCATTATTTAACTTTCCCTTTGGAGCCTGTAGCATGTTCTGGGCACTATATAAGTAACAATTCTTTCTGTACAAAAGAAATGCTGTTCTCTTATTTTTTTATATGGTTACCTGTTAGCAGTAACTGAAAGCCTCTGCCTGGGTCTGAGACCTAGCTTTACAACCCCAGCAGGTTGAGACTCTAAAGACAATAAATGCAGCTGTCTCAGAGTTGGAAATGTGTGGGATATGCCTGGTAAATTTCTTTCTTCTGATTGCCATTAAAATATATAAATTGAGCATTTTAATATTGAACTGAATAAAATTCAGAATCATATGGCTGAACCTCTGCTTTTTTAATTTATCCCAAAACCTGCAATGCAATACAGACCTTATCAAGCAGTCTCAAGCCTTCTCTTTGTTCCCCTGATTTCAGTCATCTTGACACTGGTGTGAAGTCATCACAGCTCGTCATACCTTACCAGGAATTGTATTAGTTCAGGTATTCCTAAAGGAAATACTGGATAGATGAAATGAAGGTAGAGTGCCCATGCCACAGAAACACCATTTGTAGGTTTAATGTATGATCTTCCTTTTTCTCTTCAATTGTTGTGGCAGGGAGGGATACACATTGTTCCTGCCTTTACATTACCTCATCATATGGCATATGAATCTTAAATGTGGTGCTTGATATAGATCAAATGCAGGACGTGGGTCTTGGGTAGCAGAATTGTCTTATGTGCTGATGTCTGTGGCATTAAAAGAAAGGTGAAGTATATACATTTTTCCATATTAATAACAAATATATGAATGCAAACAGATGCAAGAAGTCTGGATTTGGTTGCTGAACTGTGTACTGTGATCCTATTTAATAAACAATGTAGAGGTTCTCTATTCATGAGTGATTTTTGGCATTCTTGACTTGCTACCAAAGCAGTTCTCTGAATTGGCCTCTAACATGCTAAGAAGAGTTACGGTAAAGTACACAAGCAGCTTTTACAGCTGTGTCCCCTTTGGAGTCACCTGGAACTTTGCAGAATGTAGGGAAAAATCCACTTCCTGAAAAGAAAAGAAGGGAAGAGTTTTGTGGAGATGTTTTGGTAGCAGTACAACTTGCCTTACCTGAACATGCCTGAAGGAAGAAACTGATAAAAATTTCTCATGAGGGGTAGAGGAGGGGCAGACACTGAACTCTTCTCTCTGGTGCCCAGTGACAGGACCTGAGGGAATGGCCTGAAGTTATGTCAGGGGATGTTTAGGTTGGATATCAGGAAAAAGTTCTTCATCCAGAGGGTGGTTGGGCACTGGAACAGGCTCCCCAGGGAAGTGATCACAGCACCAAGGCTGACAGAGCTTAAGAAATGTTTGGAAAATGCTCTCAGGCACATGGTGTGACTCTTGGGGACGGTCCTGTGCAGGGCCAGGAGTTGCAATGATCCTTGAGGATCTCTTCCAACTCTACTTATTCTGTTATTCTGTGAAGCTTTTTTCTGTGATTCCTGCATATAAAGAAGGATATTGACTTCTGGCTGGGGATATGGGTAATGCTGATTACAAATGTTGTCTGTCAGGATGATTCTTCACTGACAGAAGGCTATGTTTTTGTTTCAGTAGTAGCCTTACACACTTTGTAAGAGAAGTTCTGTCCAGTTCTAGGTCATAGGGCCATCTTGAACCAAGTGGTGCCCAAACCTTGGGTGACAGTAATGTTTTGCATTTAACAGCGTAACATTTTTTGTTCCATACATACACCAAACAGAAAAAAATAATTTGCTTTGCATGTCTTCACCAATTCTAGGAAGCATTCAACATGTTTCTGCTCAGTCACTGTCAGAAAAACAACTAAAAAGGCTGTTAAAAATAACCAAAAAATCTCACCCAAGAACAGCAGCATTTTCAGTTTCGTCTGCTACAGTGGAGCCTTTGCTACCCTCTGAGTTCTGTAGTGCATCACAACATGAAATCCCTGTGAGAAGGGGAAAGAGACCTACAGTTCCACACTACAACTGCACCTCCTCCGCTTTTCAAAAACAGTGGCCTTGCCCAAGGCTTAAAAGTGCATGTGCACGGGACATAATATCCTTTCATTTCTTCCTGTAAGTTATTTGGAACTATCTCTTCATATTATTTTTAAATTTCCCTTGTTTAGCCTGGGCAAAGTGTTGGTTTTGTTTTCTTTTTTTTT
>VZTE01001750.1:54531-172216 GCA_013397775.1 Eulacestoma nigropectus
TTTTTTGTCAGGAGTAAGGGTGTAGGGGACAAGGGTCTTTGTAAGGATAGACCTAAACCTATCTTCTTTTACACACTGTTAAGGGATCTGCACTATGCCTAGGGCTCACTTGTACCACGGCTTTCCTGGCAGAGGAAATCAGATTATGTTCATTGTAATTTATCTCAGACAGTTTCTTCTGTCTTTTTGCATCTAAATGTACATGCAAATCCCAGAATCACAGGGGGTCTGTGTGGGACTCTAAGAATTTGTGCTAGTCAAAGTCTAGTGTTGGCAAGAGAGCTCAAGCTTTATCTTATTACTTACAGATCACTCAGAAAGGCAGCTCCATGTGCAAAGTGTTCTTGAAATCTGAGTCCACATACTTCGAAGCTGTCAGACCATTGTCCTCATGATTCCAGACCTCTATTTTAAAAAGCAATAATTAAGGCCTGTGTATACATAAAAACAAGATTATTGTAACTTGTTTTTTGTCTATTTCCTCAGCAGCTTAGCTAGGATTGGAACTAGACTTCATTTGTGATGCATATGCAATGACCAAAAAAGTGAAGTCAAAATTCATGCTAATTTAATGTTTCCGTGTCTAAGTATTGGATGAGTTGCTCTGGGTAAGAATGAAAACTTCTCTGTAACTGATACAACTGGAAGAGGGATATTTTCAGACCATGCTGCCATGTCTTGAAATTATCCACTTCCCACTGAGTACTGGTCTTATTCTGTAATGTTTCTGGAAGGTTTAACTGCCTGCCTTAGTCAATGTTAAGTCAGAAAGGATGGGACATCAAATGGGACAGAAAAGAGAAGAGCTGTTGGGTAGAACAGTTAAGCTGAAAATAGAAGAGCCAGACCAGTAAGAAGAGTTTAGTTGACAAAGAAATCCTGATGTAAGTTTTAGGAAAGGGATGGTAGAAGGCCAATGGATTTTGCAGCACAGCATGGAAAATGAAATGAAGCACCAGGAAGGCTTCATTTTCCTTTTGAAAATGTAACGGTTCTGTTAACAGCTGCCTGACTAACAGCAGAATGCACCTCGTGTGTGTCTGTGTCTGTGATATAGCAAGAGCCTTTGCCTAGGCTGCTTAGGAGTTAACTTTCAAGCAATTAACCTGCCAACTGTTTGGCAAGCTGCAGAGGCATATCAAGAATGGATTACTATGGGTAATAAACATAACTTTGAAGGAATGCTATGGTTTTCTTCTAGCTTTTTTCATCACTTTTTAAAAACTGCGTATTTCAGTATATTCAGCTGATTAGTCTTCACTAGATCTCACAGGTCTGATCTATATTGAATTGGATAGTGTTCAGGGGTGGAATCCCGAGCAAATATTCGCTTAAAGCTTGAATGAGCAGTGGTTTATTTCATGCACACTGAATGTATCCACAGAAGAAGAGTACTCAGCTGTAAATTAACTTCTCCCTTACTAAGAAGTAGCTTCCTTGTGTAGACAAGCTCTGAGTCAGTTTGTGTTTAAACCAGCAATATAACGGTCTATGGAGATGGAGGAATGTCGTGCAGTAATTAAGACATATTTGCAGCCCGTCCCAGCAATTCAGTGATTTGCTGACTTCAAAAAGCAAACTCCCCATGTACATAAGCCAGTCTTTCACAGTGGTCTGGAATGATGTGATGTAGCTAAGGGCACCCTGGTTTATCCTTTCACAGAGTCCAGCTTTGTATGCTGCTATTAACTGGTGAGGGATGTTCGTACAGGCTGGGCATAGGCAGAAATGGAGTTCGTTTTGCAGGGAAGAAGGTTGGAGGAAAGTTAAGGGAGGGTGAGGGCTGAACTGGCATAAACAATAAATCACATTAGTTATTCTCTCTCTGTTCACATGGAAGCTTGTTGATATTTGCTTTGGTACTAAATTTTTCCTCAGGATAAATATTGATTTGATGGTTTAGAAACCAGTCTTGTCAAAGAGAAAAAACAGGGTGCTTCAGGTAATTTGAATAGTTGCAATAACACCAAGAGATGAGGAGTCATCCATTTATTTAAAGCTCATTAAACAGTGAGTAATTAATTAAGCTCCTGAAAATTTTAAAAGCACAAACTTCGCTATGAGAGATTAATTTTTAATCATAGCTAATATTGTCATGCAGCCATAGGCATGCAGGATTTGGACGCCATTTTTATATGGCAGAAGGAAGCTTTTCACTTAGATTGGTTTGACAGAAAATTTTGAAAAGCTTTTCCCTTTAATATATGCACGTGAGGCCCAGGTTCTCTAATGTGGATCCATATAAATCAGGAGTAGTATTGGAGTGGATGAAACTGTTACTTCAAATTAGAAGAAACTACTGTCTTCTTGACGCATGAATAGATGAAAGGCTGAAATGAAGTTTACCAGTGGCTTAGCAACTGAACTTGAACTTGATTTTGTAGGAAAGATAAAGGCTGATTTTTGTCCTCTCCTTTATTTTGCGTTTATATAGAGCTGAGCATAACTTGACTTTGTCTGTAGCTGGTCTCCACTGATATCACAGAATCACTTCTCTTATCTAGGGCAGCAGGGAGGAACTTGACTTAGAGGCGAGTGACAGTGATTTGTGAAGTGTCAGAAGTGGGGTCATTTGTGTGTTGCTTTGCAGCCCCTCTTTCCAATACTGGTTGCATTCAGCCTCTGCCTCATGGCCATCCACAGCTCCAAGTCAGTCAGAGCATCTCAAAGAAGGGAGAAAAGCCTGCCGTCTGCTCTGTACCACTGCTGCCAAAACTCCACAGAATACAAACAGCAAGTCAGAGCTTAGCTGCCGGTAGTTTACATCCTCCTAGGAGGTGCCAGAGACTGTAAGTGAAATGATGCAAACACAAAAACTGGATGTCTGCAAATCAGTCCCAGGAACAAAAACCTGGAAGAACCAGGGTTTTGAGATTCTTGGTAAAGTATAGGTAAACTAAGTGTATGCAGGATTTGCACACAGTTGTGATAACTCAGAGTGTGTAAGGGAACATGTAGTTTAGTGCAATTTATATTACTATTGATATTTGAAGACACAGGTTGAAAACTAGAGTTTACTTCACAGAATATTCTGAGTTGGAAGTGAAGGGACCCACAAGGATCATCAAGTCCAACTGTTCTAAGTAAATGTCCCATATGGGGATTGGACTCACAAATCTTTTTGTTATTAGCACCATGCTCTAACCAACTGGACTAATCTTAGTGTGAGTTGCTGGTTTTTATAAAAGCAGCCTTACTTTTTCTTCACCAGTTTTCCTCAGCAAACAATTTAGGCATGCGAGACTACGTGTTCTCAAATCTTAGACACATGCCAGAAAACTGGTCAATGAGGATGTTCTCTAGAATTGTAAGTGGCCAAGAAATATAGAATTGAAGTGACAAAGAGGTATGTTTAACTTCTAGGACATGCTAATACCAAACAGATGAATTCCATATATCAAACTGGTTTTTTGTGCAGGTCAACTACCAAAACAGAGAGAGCACCTGTGTACAGCACTGGATCATTCAAGTCTCCAGAATCAGTTCTAGTTGGTGAGGGAGACAGTGACTCCTGTACTGCTGCAAAGTCTTAACCTGAAATGCAGTGGCTTGCAAAAAGCTTTGATAGCAGTGACAGTAAGCAGTAGATTTACTCTGACATTCCCAAGGTGGTAGATACTGTGCAAAAGGAGGAGGTGACACAAAACTCCTGACTGCTTGTCCCCCTCCAAGCAGTTACAGCATAGTAAGAATTTTTTTACTATATATTTTCCTGTGAGAACAGGGGATCCAGCCATGGTGCTGTAGTTGGTTTGATGCCTCCTCCAGCTCCCTTGTGGCAGTGTGTGCAGCTGAGTGTGATTGTGATATAGCAGTGTGCAGATGTACTTTATAGTTATGCTCTGTTCCTTTGCAGGGATAGTAACATGGAAAGACAAGGTGGGAAGATCCCTTATGAAGTAATTTTTTTCTACCATGTTTTTCCAAAGTAGGATCTACTAAACATAAACTTTTCCTAATAGCATAGTTAGCCAAATTTCCTCAGAGTACAGGGTGAAAAATTGCCATGGGTTGACACAGTGAGGGAATTAAAGATACACTAACATAAAGGTAATAGTGTAAATCAAGATGGATTCCTGCTCTTACTGTCCTTCTGTGGTAGGTTGCAGCCCATTTCTCAGAGTGGCAGCATATAAGAAGGGCTGGAATCCTGTTGTAGCCTTCAGGGACACACCTGCACTGGGGCAAAAGCAGCTAAGCAGCTCAATGCGTAGAGGATGCTCAGTTCGCCTTGAAAAATGCCCCAAAGAAACCTTTGGAAAAAAGAAAATTTTTTTTTTCTTTCCTCTGGAAGGAGTTTGTTCTTGCGTAGGCAGGGTCATGCTGCATCCACCAATCACTGCTGTTTCTATGTATCCACAAGCAACAAGCTGATGAAGAACAAGCTAATTAGACAGAACTGACAAAAAAATTGGTAATTATTCTCTGAAGGCTCTGATCTATGGCTGATGCAAAAATGAAGAATTTGTGCTTCTTAACGTGTTTCCCGTTTGCTATCTCACATTCTTTCTAGCTCTTCCTAGATTTTCTTTGTTTAAGTTTCATTGAAATCATGGCAGCAAGGGCAGTGGAAGGAAAGAAGAAAGAAGCCAGAGAAGATGGAGTCCTTTTATACTTGAGTTCAGGGTAAGAATTTTTTTTTTTTTTATTCTGTAGACAGCAGTTAATTTTTCATTCTTACTTGGCTGGAAAACCCATCTTCCATTTTTAGAGGCTAACTTGGGGGATGGCAAAACATGACTGAATTTCCCAGTTATTTCTACAACCTTTGTTGTATCCATGCAGCCTGAGATTTCCCAGCTGTAGTACCCTACAGCTCACATTGCTACGTATGATCTTATACACAGGAATCTATTCAGGGCACAGTATTATCTATGCAGCATTACATGCTTGTATGTCTAAACTGTAATTGAACAGGGAGGAATATTGCATAAGCTTTTTGCTATCAGAGATTTATTTATAATGCATACTGGAACATGTATAAATAGGTCATTAATATTACCTTTAAACAGCACCCTAATCATTGTGTACATTGTGTGGAAGTAGAAGACAAAAGCAGGTGAGACATTGTGGCTCCAGAGCTGTAACTCTAGAGTGTCCTGAAGAAATTCTAGTAATTGTTGGTAGCTTCAAAGGTACTCATCTGTGAGAGGCTTATAAAATCTTTAACTGGAACTAAAAACAACATAGGGAAATGAAACCCAAATGTCCAAACTCAAACATTTCCAAAGCACTCTTGGAGATCAAGAACGAAATTCTGAACCTGTAACTCTGAATGGATTTTTTGAAGTGGCAAAAATTGGGACAAGCACTAAATTGAAGACTAAATCACTTGGCAGCATTTAAAATCCAACCTTAGTTTACTTTTCAGAGTCAGTGAACTGCTTTACCTTTATGTGCTAAAGGGACTGCAGAACATGCAGGTGAACTGCAGAGAATCTTCCTGTCCTGAGACAAACACATTGAGCCCAATGACCAGCAAGCAGGTTGAATCTGAAGAAGAGTCTGAACTTCTTCTGTAGAAGAAGTTTGTAAATGATAAACACTTATTGCAAATGAGAACTCTTCTGTATTTTAACAGGAATCTATGTATTTTCTTGTCTTTTTATGACCAAAAAGTGGTAATGGAATGGGGAAAAGAAAATGTATAATAACCAGGTGGGCCTGGTTCAACATGAAAGATACTCTGTGAACAAACTCTGTATCTGAAGTTAAACTACTGAAGTAACACCCATTTAATCAGAACAGTGTATGTTTAGAGGGAATAGAATCCTGCAGGAGTGGAAGAGACATAAAAGTCCAACTAATTTATTTCTAAAAGCGATCCCAACCACGTGTTAAATATGTGTGTGAACACTGAAGTTATATTGAGAGCTATAAAAAGCTATAGGAACTCATTTTCTCTAAGATTAGCACAAGATATGACATATAAAGTATTAAGGGCACTAATGGAAAAAGACGTTTTTACAGAAATGAGATTGTATAGGTTTAATATATAGTTTTCCTGACTGTAGCTTCTTATGAGGTAACATTGTTACTGGCACTTGGATTCCAAAAATTTGTCAAGGTAATATTTAGTTAATTTTAATAAAGAAAGCAAAATATGCCAAAACCTAGAATGCATGTTTATCTTATGGCTAATCTTGGGAGAGCTTTATATGATAGCGTACAAATAAAACTTGTCTTGCATCCTTCTGTATGGTCTGCATTCTCTCCTCTTAACATTATATACCCATTTTTCTCATGCCTTCCATTCCTTTATATATCTCTTTGGAAAACTAATAGTTTTGGGCTGATTGCTAGGAATCATTTTTACTGCAGATTTCTTCCTGGCAGGCTACAATGACTCAGTAGTAGATTACCTACTACTAAAGAGAAGTCCTGGAAATCTTAGTCAAAAAGGTTGTCCCTGATCATAACTGCTTTTAGAAAGATATAAATGTCAATACTGATGAGCAGTTTAGGGAGCAGCATGGACAGAGATCACAGAATACAGCAATTGTAATAAAATTCTTCCCTGAATGTGCAATAAGAAAGTGAACAAGTTTTTACAGCTATCAAGAAAAACCAACAGGTATCTCATTGCTCTCTAATTCTGATGGGGCTAATGCTGAAGACATTGGTTTTCTCAAGAAAAAGAAAATATTTTACTGGCTGCCTGGGAAAGGGCTGATCTAGTGGATCCTGACTTGGGGGAAAAAAATGACCAGAGTATTTTTTTCCTTTTAAGGTAGTAGAGTCAGTAAAGATAGCTAAATCCTGTACCATTATGAGTGATACTCTGATGGTTACGAAATGGAGGAATAATAGGAGAAATAAGAAGCCCCAGAATTACTACTTTTTGTGGAAGGTCTGTCTAGCACGTCCAGCAGCACGTGCAGCAGGAGAGAACGACTGTGTAAAGACATGAGGACAGAGAAATGCAGGTTGATTGTTTTGTCCTTCTCCAAACAGGGGCAGGTGGGAATATGCTGAAACAGAAGCAGGAAAGTGAGAAGGAAGTCTTCTAAGGTAGAGAGAAACAGAAAGAATCTCTTTTGAAGGAGGGGCAGGATCTGGATACTGAAATCGGTGAGTCTGGATGCTAGACAATCACGAGGCAGTATTTCACTTGGGCATGTCATGGTATAAAGAGGGAAACTGGCCAAGAATGGAAAGGACATAGCTTAGGCACTGGAGCCTCTGTGGAAAGGCATGATAGATTGTTAGCCCATCGAATCCCCAGGAAGTTTGTTGATGTCTTGACTAGTGGCTGCACAGACTCCAGCAACAACACTGGGGGCAGGTTAAAGGCAGCAACAGCATTAGTCTCTCCAACTAGCTCACGAGATCCCACAGTAATGGATGGGAGGGTTGAGGGTGCACCAGGGAAGGTTAAATTCAACTTTGTCCTTTTGCTGCAGATGCTAGAGTGATAATTAACAGACACAGAGAGTGATACCTGTTCTTCATAAAATGACAAAATGAGCAGAAGTAGAAATTGGCCCATCCTGAAGCCAAGAACAGGACTGTGACTGCAGAGCAAGCTGTCTGCACCCTAGATCCAGCCCCAGATGCCTGCAAGCAGCTAAAGAATGTAGAGGTCAAACTTCTGCCCTGATAAAAGTGCTGGAAATATTCAGAAAGTGCAGATATTTCAGTGGGGCAAAATGTAACAGCTGGCAGAACTCAAAAGTTGCCTGATTTTTTATGTACAACAACAGTGCAAAGCAAACCCCAATCTAAGCAATCAAGTGAGAGGAAAACAAGTTAGGTTCTACAGAGCAGACTGAAGATCGCTAAGTGTGGAAGTCGACTGGCAGTTCTAAGCACCTCAGGAAAAATTTGAGTTTGAATAGAGATCCTTCATTCTGCATTGAGTTTTTCTTGATGTCTGTGGAAATGCAAGATTTGAAGAGACACCTCTAAAGGTCACTTTCTGAATGTGTTTCTCTAGATGCATAAAAAGAACAGAAGCAGAACCTGGTCTCAGTCCTTTCTCTGTGAAAAGGAAGTGTAAAAGAGGTGGTTCTTGCCTCCTGGAAAGCAAGTCCTTGCTTGTAAGCATGGACGCAAAAAAGCTCAGTAATACAGAGTACTCATGAGCTCAGTAGAGTCCAGGAGATGGGAGAAGAGGAGGATATGGTTTTGAAAACAGCAAAAAAGGGTGATTCTTTCTTTGAGGGCACTGTAGTTTATGCTAGACAAGAGGCCTTTATCCTCCCTTCTCATAAACATGGGCACAGGTTGCACAGAGAGGTTGCAGAGTCCTTTTGTGGAGGTATTCAGAAGTCATCTGGAGACATTTCTGAATGACATGCTCGAGGGGACCCTGCTGGGGCAAGTGATGTTGGACTACATGACCTCCAGTGGTGCCTTCCAACCCGACCCATTCTGCAGTTATGTGACATGCTGTCAAAAGGACTGAGGCAGCCTTCCAGCCCCATGAGGGATACAGTGGGAGCTGAGGAAGCTGCTGGAGAGCCTAAAAACACCACTTCGCTTGTGTGGGGGCCACAAGGCTCACTGACCTGTTTATTGCAGAGAGGCTAGGTAAAAAAAACCTTCCAGGGCCTGAGGATGGCTTGCTCTGAGTGTCACTTTTAAGACTGGAGGTGAGGGACAGCACACTTTCCTCCATGGCCTCTGGTCATGCTGGCACTGAAGAAAGCAATACATTTACTCACTAGTGCCGTCCTGTCTTTCCCTCTGGTTTACAGGCTGGTTTTGAACACATGATGGTGCATTTTCTTCCCTTCTGGAATGCCATTACCTGGTGAAGGAAAAACATCACTTCCTAAAACTTACCCCCTTGCCACTAAGATTTGCACTGAATGTTGTTGTCTGCAGCTCTAAAGCTGTGGGTGAAAGAAGTTTTGTTAATCAGGGACTGAATTTATCTCCATTTAAATCTACAGCCACCACATGCAGTCAAAATCCCAGGTGCATATCTCCACTGACTTAATTGGGCTACTCAAATATACACTGTTTATATAAAAGGCTGAAGCTTTTGTAGGGAAAAACTAATGTAGGAGTCCTTATTCAGGAAGAAGTTGCATTGAGTTCCATGAGGATTGATTAAGGATCTTAAACAGGCAATTTTTGATTTCTTTTTTAAAAAAAGAGTTTAAGAAACTAAAGTAATGCAACTATGTGGAATGACATTTGGCTGACCTCAGGGAAATTTGGGTAATTGACCATTTTAACTTACAACTCAAGGGCTTAATTTGGTGAAGTTTGTAGCCTGGCTGATCCATGAAGATTGACCCATCAGTACCTAAACTGAGGTTGGATGAAAATATACTGCATCCTTTTATGCGGCTTCCTTCGCATTTGATCAGGTTCTACATCTACTGGGCTTCATTTCTGTTTTGTGATTAATTTTTGCTTCCTTGTTCCTTGCACTGGGGATATTATTAGCATATAAATTTATAATAGGAGATGAAGTGCAGAATTTTTGAAGCATTTCACATTGAACTTTAACATTCTGCATAGCTATCCATCCAGTCCCATGGCTTGCACAGAAACCCTGGCTCATTCAGGCCAGCCTATCTCTGTATCCCTGTCTGGCAATGCATATGTCATGCACACTGAAATGTGTTCACAGGAGTCCTATTTTGGGCTAATTTTTAGAAGATAGACATTTGCACAGAGGAAGGGTGAAAAGTTAAAAAAATGTTCATGTTGCATGCCATTACAAAGTATACATCTGGGGAATCTGAGAAAAGAAAAAACTTAAATTAAAATTGCTACCTTATATAAACTTCCAGTATTTTAATTAGCAACTCTCATATTTTCCTTGCTCTTCAAACTATAGGTTAGGTCCATGGTTGGGAAAATCAGTTTATTTCTGTCAAACTCAAAGAACTTTTACCACCTAAGTATTTGGCTGCATGTATATTTTATATCTAAAAAGTAGTAATTTCATTAACAGTGAGCTTCACAGCACCCTAGTTTTTATAGCTAACTGCAGATGTAATTTTCCTTACATTAATGTGAAGTGTTTGTGAGAAATTACAAGGCAATACTTGTGATGATGGTCTCTCTTCTTAAAACAATGTCAGTCATCTGGCAAATAACCCACATGAGAGATGGCTTTTAAATCACCCTCCTTAAAGACAAGGTAACATTAAGAAGTGTTTCTCCTCACTGCCTAAACTGTAGCTTGCTCATATCTGAGCTACAATATATTTATATTTTATTTAAAGGACTTAGAACCATCTTATTAATGACTGCTGCCAGTTTGAAGCCTATGTTTATGTTGAAAGATGGAGAGGATGAGCACAAACTCTTTTGTCCTCGTCAGGCACTGGGACAGGCCTGCAATATTCTTTGATTGGAAGGCAGCAACTTCCCAGAGTCACTTCTTTGCATGGCACAGATACGCACTTCAAAGCTTCCCCACTGCAGGGCTTAGTGGGGGATGTACTTAAACCTTCTGTTTCTTTGCAGGTGCAATAACTAAACAGCAACTCTATTACCTACTATCTCTTCTGTAAATAAGATGGGAATAAAAGTGTGTGTGTAAGGTTGCAGTAAATAACATGATGTAGCCACTTGTACTCACTGGGCTGCAAACCAGGCTGGAGTGACTCACACTTCCATGTTAGGATGTTCAGTGAGAGCCTAGGTTGCAATAAAGTAATAACAATGCAATTACTTCTTTCTGAAAGGTAGGAAGCTCTTTCCAAGAAGACCTTACAAAAGCTGTCACCATCCTCTGACTCAGGTATTTCAAATCAAGGGAAAGTAAACCAAGACAGAACAGATGCTTGAAATACAGAATAATCTTCAGTGTGTGTCCCAAGAGTGAGGAATCTCGAAGCTGTGTTTCTGCAACAAGAATGCCAAGTTAAAAAAAGAGGTGAGCAAAGTTCTTTGAAAAGTAGGGGGTTTTTTAATGGAAGTATTGCTAACCTGCTGTCTTTCCTGCTTGAATTTAGTCCAAACTAGATCATCTAGGGCTAAAAACAGCATGGATTTCCAGATGAAACCTCTTAAGAGCTGACAGCTAAAGGTGTATTAAACTGTGGCTTTCTTTATTGCTGAAACCTGTCATAGATACCTTTGGTTTATACCAAGACATTTCTTGGTGTGCTTGTCTAAGCCCACAGGATTCTGTAGTATCCTGACATTAGGAAACATCAATCTTTTAGAGCAACAATGGTGTGTTTTGCCTTATAGAAGTTACAAGTACAAAGAAACAACTTCCTCCTCACTTCCTCCTGTGAGAACACAGCATGTTTTCCTATTTTCAGTTCCACCTCTTCATTTCACTACATAATGTCTTTTCCATGAACAGCAATTTACACGTTCTCTGACCTCTCAGTAACTGGTGCAGCTAACAGTCCCTTTGCAGGTCTGTATACCTCCCTTCCACTCAGCCTTGGACCCTACTGTGGGCTGCTTGTTAAAGGCCAGTGTAACGAGGGAATGGGTTGAAGGAGAAGACTAGCTTTTGGAAAAAGACAAATGATCAGGTCTTATCTGAAAGTGCATGTCATGTGAACTGCATATTGGGCATAACTGGCAGGTCTTTAGTATTGGAAGCTGCAGGGGAAGAGGCCATGAACTCCTCTGTGCCAGTTACAGCAGCTGTCAGCCAGTTTGAAAGGGATGAAAACAACCTACTGCGTGCCAAAACCTCAGCTAGGTGAAAGCAGCACATGGTACTTCTGCTCAAACATATTTAAAAAAGAGCAGCCTCTAGGACAGGAGACACTGGAGAAAATGTGAGGATATCTGTGAAATGGAGGAAGTGGAGGAGACGTGCAAGGAAGAGACACAGTCTTGGAAGGAGCCACTCCATGCCAAAGAAGGGACACCCTGTAGGGAACTGTGGCACATGGAGGACTCACTGTGAAACAGTGGAATAGTAAGGCAAGAAACAGTGGAGGAAAATGAATAAGAAGCAAGGAACACCAAAAAGAACCATTACACACTGACCCCAACTGTCCACATTGCCCAGTGCCTGACAGAAAGCATTGGCGCAAAGAGACTAATCATAACATCTATTGAAAGAAGGGGTAGGAGAGGCGCTTAACTGGAGTTTGGGAAGGAAGGAAAAAGGCCTTTCCCTAAGTGTTTGTTTATGTCTGCCTTTTTCCTCTCTGTATCTGAATCAGTAGTTGAAAATTTGTGTTAGTTGTCAATAAATTAAATTAAGCAGGAAGTTCCATGTGAGACTGCTTTATCTGCAAAGATCTGTCATGCCTTCCACAGGACACAGAAGCCAGAATATTTGCTGTGCATGAAAGAGTTGGGAGGCATAAATGTTTTTGAGAAATCCATAGGGTCTACCCTTAAATCTCAAACCACCCAAAGGTAAGAACAGTTTTTCTTAGAAACTATTTGCAGTGTGGCTATTGACTTTGTGTTTGTACAGTCTATTCATTGGATCTAACTGTGCCCCCTTCCCCTGTCATCCTTCTTGTATTATTTGCCAGTGCTTGTCCCTCAATGATCTCACATCACTGCCATGCCACAAGGAGAAGCAAAACTGAAAAAATGATATCCAGTGGTGCACAAAGATTTCCCACCATCCTACAGGTATTTTAACAGAACAAACTAAATCAAATGCTCCATTCACTTCTCATGAACAGCTGTATATTAGCTCTCTTATTGGAAAATGTTGTTCAGATGTTTCTACTGTTGGCACCAATTTCCAGAATAAAAAAAAATCCAGCCTTCTGATGATGTTGCAAAAACTCACACTTTCCTTAGAGGAACCTCGGTTTAAATAGACATCAGTAGCAGAGCAATTGTCAGCACTTAAATGTTGACATAGCTCTGTTTCCACTGAAATTAGATCACTAATTATTTTAAAAATTCCATCCAGTATAACCTCTTTTTCAAACTCCTTTTTATGTGGGATGAGGCATAACACTTTGTTGATTGTAAACTAAATGTGGTCTTTCTCCCTGTGTTCTGACTAACCATGCAGAAATTCTTTGTTTTAGAATTTAAAATTCCAATCCAGCCCTATTTGGAAATGTGTAAAATGCAAAGCTCTAGCATATGGTGAAAAACACACAGCTGCATTTATACACTAAATAAAAATCTTGGTTTTACTTCAGTTTTACCACCAGATGAAGGTACAAACAGAATGAATCTGTTGAAGTCAGTGACATTATGTAGCAGTTACACTGGGGAAACCATGGACAGAATCAGGAGCTTTTTTATCTTGTCGAGCCCTTAGCCTGTTTGTGAGATGTTGACACAGAGGTACTAAGGGAAGGAGCTAGGGTCACTGTGAAATTGAAAGTGTCATCTTTTATTCAGTGTAGAAGGGTCTGCATTATTAATTTGAATATTCACTGCTGTCTGTGATACTCCAGTGCATTATTTCAGATCACAATCTGCCTGAGCTCTCTGGAATTTGCTTTCAGGTGTTTGTATTGCTGTGCCACTTGAAAAAATACCATGGCAGTAGTCTGAGCATGGAAATAAAAGCCAGGAAACTCGAAGATACGGTTCCCTCAGTAACCATGTATCATCCAGATTGCTCACAATAAGGCAAAGCATTAACAGCATGAACGATAACATCAACCACTTCACTGCAGAAGGGAAATGGCAGTGCATTATGTCTGTAGAGAGAACCATAATTTAGAGTTGCCTGCATTTCGTGCATTACTTGTTTTCATTCACAGAGCATTTTATGCCTTGAAAATGCACTGCTATACTTTCACAAATTGCACTGCATGATTTTACAGTACTCCTGACATATAACAAGCAAAAAATTTGGAAGGGTTTGCATGATGAATGGTTTCTAAGGGAGGACCCCATTTGGGAGGACACCTTCAGCCATCAGACAGTAGTTGCTAAGACCACACCATTTCTCTGGTAGATAAAACACGCTATCATTTATGGCTTTTGTATTTGGAGCGAGTCAGCTTGCTCACTGTGAACGGTTAAAAATAAATTGAGATTTGTTTTTATAAAGTTTGTGAACAGTTGTAAATTTCTCCATAAACTGACACAACTGAATTCACCCTTATTTGTGGCTATGTATCGAAGTGTTACCTTTCACAGTTCCTTGCCTTTTTATTGCCGTAAGTGACATGGAGTACAGGACGTCTGGTCCTGTTGAAACATGGATTTATTATTGATTTCTTTCAGGCCAACACTGCTGGTACACTCAGTACCTCTGCAGCTGTACAGCTGGGGACGGATCTGTGCCCAGTTCGTACCGGCTCAGCTCAGGAGATGCGAAGAGCGGTGCAGGCCTGGAGACGTGGGCGGCTGGAGCACGGTCACCTCGCAGGTAACTCCGTGCCCGTGTTTTTGCTCTTTTTTCCCACAGTCCGCGGGAAGGCACGCCCGGGGAGAGGCGCAGGAGGCAACGCGAGGGGCTGGGATGCTCCTCGACGCACCTGGGAGCGCGAGTTTCACAAAAAGCAGCGAGTGCGGGGAGTCCACGGAGCGCTGTCCCGCCGTGCACGGCCGGCGCCGACATACCCATCCCCGCAGTTTGTTTTTGGCTGCACGGTGCACGCCCACATGCAAATCGCCGCGCCCTCCCCCACCCCCCCACAGCAGCCGCTGCCGGGGGAAAATTTAAAAAAAGGGGGCGCGGAGGATAGGAAGGGGGGAAAAATAAGAAAGGAAAACGCAAAGAGAAAAGGCGACAAAGAGAAGACCCCAGAGGGAGGGGAAAAGCAGTGTGCGGGGCGGCCCCGGCCGTGGAAGGGGCGGGCTGGCCCGCCAGGGGCAGCTCCGCGCCGCCCTATAAGAAGCACTGCGGGGCGGGGGCGCCTGGTAGCGGCAACGGGGCCGGCGTCGTGGCCGGGAGCGGAGCCGGAGGGGATCGCGGCGCGGAGCAGGCGGCGGCTCCCCTCGGGACCGACGGCGGCTGCCGGCCGGGGAGGTAGGCGGGGGGACGAATCGCGGGCAGCTGTCGGGGAGGCTTCCCACTTGTTCCCGTTCCGCCTGGAACGGGCGGCACAAAGGGAGAGGAAAAACGCAAATGAGTGTGTGTGTGTGTGGGGGTGTTCTGTTATTGTACTGGTTTGTTGGTTTGTTTGTTTGTTTCCTTACTGTTTTGGGTTTTTTGTCTTCCGACGTGGTGCCACTCTCTCTCTGTGCCCAGCCTGTAGGGAGCGCGGCTCGGAGGATGGCTTACGGCGTAGCGGGGGCTCGGAAAGGCGCTAATAGTGTTTGTGGGGGGCGGGGAGGGGCGTGGTTGTGTGTGCTTATTTTTTAAAAAATAGTTATTTTATTTTAGCTTATCCTGAGCGAGGCGACTCTGACTTGGCAGCGCTCACGGAGGGTGGCTCTCCTTACCGCTGCCTCTCCCAGCCCCGGTGGGTGCTAGAAGATAACGGGAGGGTTTTCATCCCCCTCACTCCTACGTGAATCCTGTGAAGTCGCGGGGGTGGGATAAGGGGAGGGCCTTGGGTTGGGGGGTAGTGTAAAAATAAAAAATCGATCTGGCTGCCTTTGTGATGGGCAGGAGGCTCAGTTGCATGCAACAAATCATGCTGCTGCGTGCCAGACTGTTGTGATGTCTGGAGTGCTACGCTGCACCCTATCATCAGGCTGTTGTTACAAAAGACTAGAGCTGCACAGCAGACCAGATGCTTAAAACATGCCTGGAAAGATACTTTGATTCTAAATTAAAAGTTCATATTAAACTCTACTTTTGCCTAGTTTTAACCAGAAGTGTCCCCTTTCCCCCAAGCTGTTGGCCTTGGAGATTTTAAGGTCTGTACAAAAATGTATTTAAAGGACCAAAGTTGATTTTAAGTGTGTTGGAATAGACCTCACTGAAGCCAGAATGTTGTAAACATCTTCTAAATTAAATTTAAATGAGTTTAACTTTTTTGAAAACTACTGCTATGGATTAATGCGTTAAAATTTATTTTCACTTTTGAAAAGGAGTTGGTGCTTGTACTGTGGAGAGCAGCCATGTCTTGGGGATGTTCCATTAACAACAGATGGTCAAGCCTGCTGTCGAAAGGCTATTGTAGTGGAGCAGTCTTGCTCAGTTTTGAAAGGGGGTCATGGTAGTAAACATTCAGTGCAAATGCTTTTTGTGCTTGTGGTACAGCTTGACTCCCTAACAAGTGGGAATAGCAATGTATGCTGACACTTTCCCGTCACTCAAATCAGTGTGTGATTCTGTGATGACACAGTAGGATATTAAGCTAAGTGGGTAGCACCTGCGACTCTGCAGTGTTTTACTGATGTAACAGATAAAAATGGTGTTGGTGGGTCTTCATTGTGCGAATTTGAATTTTAATTTATGTAAGAGTTGTGATACAGTCTATATCTGGTATGGGCAGGAGTTTGATGCCTTTACTCATGGCATGAAGCACCTTGTTTCTTGTAATCGTAATTTGCTAGGGCCGATTATGGTAAAAACTAGAAGTCAGCCCTTAACAAAAAAGATGGGGATATAAGTTTGGTAGCATGGAGCACAAGCGTTGCATGGTAGAATTTAAGTTGAACCTGTTAAGTTGAGAATGCTTAGCATTAAATAGTAAAATGTCATGGTTTTTTATGCTCATTGTAGGTGTTCGGAGTGGGTTACCAGCTGGCCTCTGGACTGCAAGAGATCACCATTTGCTGTAATTTGACATTAGAATGTAATAATCCAGCAGCTAGCCCAAAACTATTCACAGTAACTTTCCCCCGATAAGTCACTGCTGAAGGACATGTAGCCATATGATAGTTATGTGACATAAACACCTTCGGTGCAGCTACATGTAAGGTTCTAGTGTTTCCAGGAGTCATGGTAATCTCTTGGATATTAGTTCCAAATTTCCTCTGAATAGAGCTGCATGGCAGTGCAAGCAGGCATGTTGAAAGT
Source organism: Eulacestoma nigropectus (assembly GCA_013397775.1). Lineage (NCBI taxonomy): Eukaryota > Metazoa > Chordata > Aves > Passeriformes > Eulacestoma > Eulacestoma nigropectus. The sequence continues at coordinate 71,321 of VZTE01001750.1, forward strand.
TTCTTAATCGTCTCTTCACACATTGGGGTTGAGGCACATTTATAAATCAGTGTGCCACAGGCAGCTGCTAGCAAACTTTTTCATAATGCTAAATTTTTTTTCAAACCCAGACATCACTCAGTACTATATTGGTGTGATCAGAGACTTGATCTGGCACCGGATTTGGTACATTACATCACTGTGTATATAAAGAGTAGCTTCTGGTCAAATGCTGAACTACTGAAGATGAAATGCCATTAGCTTAAAAAATGGTCAGTAAACTTATTTTGGCCTTTTTTCCAGGAGTGGCCTTTTCTCTGGTGCTCCTTAGGCTGAACTTCTCCCTCTCTATACAAGGATAAACTAGTGTTCCGTGGTTCAGGAGTAAGCCTTAGTGACTTAAGCAAAGTGACAGCAGATCTTCTATGCAGGTTCTGGGTTGAAGTACGCTCACCTGTTAATCAAGTGTAATATGCACGTTTCAGAAAGCAAGTCTTCCCTTGCCTACATCTCTGCAAGCCTGTTCTCTCACCAGTGAGTTCACCTGGCAGAGTTACATTGACAAAGACAGAGCAGAAGGAGGATTGGTACTGAATTCATCCGTCTGTGGCCAAATATGATCAGCTCTGCTAGTGTTTATTATGTGCATTGCACCATGCAGGCACAGTATTTCTTAGGGTGTGGTGTCTCCAGAACTTTAATCCAGAGTAATTAAAGGTTGCTAGTGAGCTAGTAATGGACCTGCTTCATTTCCCCATGTCTGCCTGTTCTTTTCTCTCCATGTCTTTTTCATCCTTTGTGCTGGCACTGGAATTCACCAAGCCAGGGTGAGTAATTAAGAACAAACTCTCTTCTTTTTGCTTGCTGTTTTTGTGTTTTCACCCCAGCATCCTGTGTTCAGAGTCTTCTCATGGCTTTGTGAGCACTGGTGCCAGCGCAAAGATGATGACCGAAGGGAGCAGAGAGGGGCCCAAACTACCACGTTGTTTGAGTAACCTTGAAGCAGGCACCCTCAGTGTTTATATAGGTCTTCTAGGCTGGGCAACACACCAAATCCTGAAATAAGTCCGGAGGCCATGGCTAACCAAACATCATCATATTTCTCTTAGGCTGGTTATTCTTGATGACTCCTGTGAGAGGAGCTAGAATCAGGGTTTACTGTGTTCAGTAAAACACATTTTATACATAAGATATATTTTCCTTGGTTATCTGAGGCTGCTAGGGTCTCTATCCACTTTCCCCAGGTCCGGCATGGCAGAAATTCACTCTCTCTAAGTTTATTTCATATTTATGCCAGCTAAGGGTTTGAATTCTGAATGCTTGAAACTTTTTTTTTGTGTAGTTGATGAGCATGCACGTCTGCAGTTACTGATATTAAGAGTATAGATTAAAAATACCATGGTAAGACTCTGTTTATAGTGTTTAAAAGATGGTCATCACAAAAAAAAAGTTAAAATGTCTCATCCTGTAGCTATATGTCTTGCTTGTATTGATTGCACAAAGTCATACAGATAATTCAAAAGAAATACCATGACTCAAACTACTGAGTGGAGTGCCTTAAGTACCCTGTTCCCTTTCTTTAAAATAGGTGGCAGCAAAGCTAGTCCTATCTTTTTTAGTATTTGAGATGGGGAGAAAAAGTGTTTTTGCTTGTTTCAAGGACCAAGAGAGAGACAGAGTAGGATGGAAAACTGTTGATGCAGCTTTCCTGACAATACAGGCTAGCACTGTAGGAAAAATGGGAGCATTCAGACCTTTATTTGTAGGGTTATTAGCAAAAAAGCTTGATCATACATAATGAAAGTGCATGTCAGTTTGAATGGTGTAAGTATCCACATACAAGCTGACCTTTTTCCTCTTCTGTTTTTTTTTCTGGAGGAGTGTTGCTTAGCAGAGCTCTGTCTAAAGCAGTGAGATTGGTTTGTGTTGTGCTGACTTTGTTAGAGAATAATTGGAGTTGGACAGAAAAAGGAGAGCAAAAGAGCCTTTCCAAGACTGTTCTGGCTTGGGCTAGATAGCAGGGTTATTCTCTGTGAAAGAACAGAGTCAGAGCCTTTTACCACACAGTTCACATTCTGGGGATCTGGTTTCCTTTTTAACAAATAGCAGGCAGGGTTGTGTAGAAGACAGAGGTGGCCAAAACCTGTTAGCACTCTACTTTCTTGACTCTCTGAAACAATTTGCAGTTTTACTAGCCTATTTCCAAATGAGTGGTTGTTACTGGGAGCAAGCAAGCCATGCAGCTAATATTCATTAGCATAGTACTTGTTAACCTGGTAAAGGTCGAAATTAAGCCATGTGGAAGGTCTTGGAGCAGCAGTTTTGGTGATGTGGGTGACAAGAGCAAGGGTAGGGACCAGGAAAACCTGGTTCTCAGCACGTCTGCCGTTCTTGTGATGACTTGACTGTTTCCTTTTATCTGCTTTCACTGTTGTTACAATAATGGCATGACCAAAGTTTATACTCTTTGTGGTAGAAGTCAAAGTGTATTCTTTCTCACATTCAGCAGGTAATGCCTCTTTTTTTAAAGACTTGAGGCTGTGTTGCTAGTGCCAGCAACCTGGGTTTAAGTCCAGTATTTTTAGAGATATGCCTGCTTTTACAGGTAAATTTTTGTGCCTTAAGATACAAGTAAGTTATCATAAATGCTCTTTTTCTCTTGACAGCTGTATTCATGAGCAGTATATTGATATTCTGGGAATCTTTTGATGGCTTTTTTTCTCTTCCCATTATTTTAATTAGACTCCCACAACAACAGTTTGGTTATGGCTGCCAATAAAAACAGTTAGGACCAAACTTGAATGGTTTAAAAAACCCCAGAACTCTCCTCGTCCAAACAATAAAGCAGCACTGAGCTTTTCTGAGAGCAGATCCATGGATATTTCTTTCTGGTACTAGTACAGGAACCAAAGTTCAAAATCTACTCTTCCTCTGAATGCAGTGTTCTTATTAATAAACTGAATGAATGGATCCTGCATTTGTATTTTTGTTCTGCCAATGGGAAGAGTGTTTTTTATTGAATTTATTTGTTTTAAGGTGTTTTAGATATTTTAATTATTCTTTACCCTATTAAATCAGAGTAACAGTTCTTACTGCTTTGTTTCCCATCTCTCTCAAACCTATATTTAAATATTCATGCTAAGGTAAGCAACAGGAGTTTTTCTACTGTGTTTGGAGAGATCTGGACTCGCTTCTTTCTTCTAACAAACTGATGCAATCACCTATATACCATTTGTTTTCAAATTTCTACAGATTTTATTTTTCCCAGATAATTGTTTTTGTTCTCCTTATTGCCAGCCGTGTCTCCCAGAGCTGCATTCCTTGTTCTTGTGATACACTCTTAATAGTCACATCTCTACATCTATCCTCCCAATTATGTTCATAAATAAAACCAGACATAATTGCAAAATGGGGTTGTCTGTTGGAGTGTGCTTTGGCTCCAGTGGAACTTTCTCAGCACCATTAAGGATATTCTGAACTTAACGTAAAAAAGATATGTTTTGGATCCTATAGCCATAAAAAACTTGTGACATTTCTTTTTTCTCACCTTGCTCTCTTGTAAGCTTATTGCCTTTCCCATTTCATACTACTTCTGCACTTGCCTGAAATGTTTTCTGTTTGGAGTAATTTGGTTGAAATTTAGTCGACCACAGCTCTTCAGCTGTGTGCTTGGTCCCTTGAAGCTTTAGGAGAAACTATTGGAGCTCTGTCCTGAAAACACTTCTGCATTGTGAGATGTAGTTTAGGACTTGAACAAATCCTGTCATCCTTCTTTCCTGGATATGTCTGTGTATGATGTTGAATTAGGCATACATTAGCCTTCTTTGCATGGCATTAACTGCCATGCTTACCCTAGGGACTGAAGCTTCAGCAGCAGGGGTACAGCTGGAGCTGAAGAATAGGACGTGTGAATAACAACTGTTTGCTCTGTGGATCAGGCAAAACGGGAAGATTGGCACACGCTTTCTGGCAGTACTCCGAGCTAACTGCCCTGTGCCACACCTGACTCAGCAGGTATGTGGGCCACCTTATCATGTGTGCCAGCTATTTTCATATTCTTCTATTAATAACTTTAGAGATAAAGTTACAACTTTAGAGATAAAGTGATTATTGAAGTCTGTATGGGTTGCCAGGATTGATCAGAAATTTGTTCCTCTTCATAGCTGACACTCACTGATCACAAAAGTACTTGGGCATCTCTTTATCACTTTAGTGGATTACCATCTTCCATATCAGTGCAGTTGGATGGTAGCCACATGGGAGCCGAAGTCTTGTTGTAGCCATATTTGTTGTAGGCTTTACAGACTCCAGCTCTGCTCAAGCTGACAATGACTGCTAAATACTAACTTTGCCAGTTTGTCGCTTTCTTTCGTCAATGTCGTTTCCTTTCATTGTGCTAGAGGCTTTTTCTTGGCTGATGTTTTTCTGCATATTTCAGTGATATTTTTGTTTCATTTGGTGTTACTTATAGCTGTGCCACAGATATCAGTGCTGTTGTGTAGATATCAAGCTTAACTGATAGCTTATTCTTTATGCCTCTGAATTTCAAAGGCACCACTGTGATGTTTTCTACAGTATAAGCCATGTTATCTTCTGCTCTGTTACTGAAAACATGGGCTGGTTTATGGCATGATGTTCTCAAATTGCAAAGATGGAGAGGAAAATAACACTACAGTTTCTTTTGATGTTACAGGGTAGGCATACATTTCAAACTGCAGTTTAATCTTGTACTAGACACCATTGGTGTCCTCATCTTGTCCCAAGATAAACAGCAAGTTACAAAACCAAGATGTAGGAGAAGTCACTCCTTTGCAAAACTGTCCTTATGAATGTGATGACAAAGCTACAAGTCTTCATAACTTTGCGCAGTAGAAGATAGAAATATGCCAGTGATGCTTCAGTGACTCTGCAGTAGGATCACGGAGCATTTGTCAGTGTTGCACTTTTAAAAACCAGGTATCTGGCTGATGAGTGTAAATGATTGAGTGACCAGGATGTCCTGTGGAAGGGATGGTGGTTGAAAGGGTTTTGTGTCCTAACACTATATAAGCTTGTGGATTTCTTTAGGGAAAAGCTGCTTTCCTGGGGAGGCTGCATCTTCCTTCTCCCCTTTGTGGTTGCTGCCAAGCAGAAAGGTACCTTTTGCAATGTGAAATTCTTTACCCTTTTTCCTACTTGCAGATATATTGTCCTGAAACAGGATGTGTCAAAAGCTGGAAAAACTGACTGGGGCTGTGTAGCACAGCTTTTTGCAGACTATGTGCTGACAATACTATACTTGCTCAGAGATCAAAGCTTAATGGCATGAATTGAGCTCAAATGTTGCAATTATTATTTTAGCAGGATGTTCTATTATTTCTACATTCCACTAGAAAAGAGCCATTCTTTGAGAGCCAAAAAAAAAAAAATCTGATAATATGGACTATGGATTTTTGGACATTGGCCGTGATAAAGCAAATCACATTTTGTGTTTGTTTTTGCCAAAGAATGGACTAGATTTTTGCCTTTTTTTTCTTCCGTGGGGAAAGTAGGGGACACTCAGTGTAATATTGAAAGTTGAAATGCTTCACGTATTTCACAACCTTCTAGTGGAAGCTATTTTTTTGTAAAATAGATGACTGCATTTCATCTTGCGTATTATACTTGACACTTAAGCAATCCTCTTGCCTAAGTGCATGCCACAGTCCCTTGCATGTGCATTCTTTTGGGTCAGTCCAGCTATGGTGCATGCAAACTTGACTTCTTCCATTGCATTGGAGTTATGCTTGTTTTCACCAATGAGCTGTCTAAGCATGCTAGAAGTAATGACAACCAGTTGTTGTGGTCGTTCTGGTAGGCAGACATTGCTGACCTGTGACAGGTTTTTCAAAATTACTTGGCATATTTTATTACAAGGGAAGGTTGTAAAGCAGCAGCCATTTTTGAAAATGTGTATCTGTGTAAATGTTAAAAGGAGGCACTGAAGACTCTGAAAAATGTAGTCCAATCTTTATTACGGAGTAGTTTGTAAGCTAGTGCTTTCCTCTGTGAGGAACTATCGCATGTGGTTTATTTCTGACTGGTAAGGATAGACCCACCAGTGTCTCAGAAATACGTCCTAGGAGTTTGGCTTTGACAGGAGAAGCAAGTTAGACACTCTAAAGAGTTTAGGGCCAGGAATGTCAGTGCTCATGGTGTTGAATTGGGGCCAGGTCTTTCAATATGATCATTTGCTCATCTGTTTGTAGTGGAGCATTCAGAAGAGCTCTGCACATAATATACTGACTTATGAAATACCCGTTTGCTCAGTTCTTATGCCAAGGCTAAATAACTTTAGATGCCCCTTGCCATTTTGCCTAAAGAGTTGGGAAGCCAGATTTCCGCTCCTAACATGACATTATGTTAAGCCTGAGTCTTGTCAGAGCAAGATCCAGGCTTGCTTCTCTGTATAGTACATAGTGCAGCAAGTAGAACCTAATATTTGGCTTGGGTTCTGTCTAGTTGTTTTCATAGCAGCAGGTTGTGAATGAATATTTTATTGTTGGCTTGTGCTGAAAGCAGTCGTTTTCCACTGGTTGCCTCCAGTCTTCTGTGAGGTTGGAGCCCCCTTAAATAACAATGTGAAATAATTTATTCTGTGTTTTGTAGCTGTGTGCATGCTGCCTTAAGGGTCCTGTGGATGAGTGAGAGGCTATGTGTCTTGAACCAGAGGTGGCAGGATGCTAGAGGTATTCCATGGGACTGTTTCCTCAGCTTCCTGATATTTTGGCATTATCCTTTAAATGGTGGTTTTACTGAATTTTACATGTTCCTCAAGGAGGGAAAATGAGTTAAACTGGATGGCCGTGTTGAAAGCCATGTACTAGTTGCCTTCAGTATTAGTAAACACTGGAGAACAAGACCAGAACCTGTTTACTACCTAACCCAAGGCCAGGTAGTCAGTGTGGGAAGTAAACCAGTAGGAGGATCTTTCCAAGAACTGCCACTAAAATATTGTTGTTTGTCACCCTAATCAGATTCTTGCCTGCTGACCCAGAAGCTCTCCAGTCACATTGCTAGGAACAAGGAGTCGATGTAAACTCTTGTGACATGACCTGGGTGATTTTGAAGAGGAAAGCACTTCTTGCTGAAGGACTCTCTAGATGGAATAGGAAACTTTGTGTCCTGTATTCGTTTGGCAAAAGGGAGAGAAATGTACTCTGTGGGGAGGTTATGAAAGACCAGCTTTTAGTGTCTGTGTGCCTTCACTGATAACGATTCTGTGTCCCAGACAGGAGCCTGTAGGTCCAAAGCTCACACCTCCACTGCTGATCCTGCATTGGTTGTGACTGCTACGGACTCTAGCAGGGTTTAAGCCAGGAGACGGACGTGTGGGATCTGATGGTTTCATTCTAATCTCTTCTTTTGCTTGCTTGTGGCCTTAGGTGAGTTGCCTGAACTCTGTGCTGCTAATGCTTTTTATGGCACCTTTTTGTAACCTATTTCAGGCTCTTTGAGTTAAAAGGTTACTTTAAAAGATCAGTGCTGTTATTTATATGGAATTGTCATTGTCCAGATGGCAGTTTCCCCTCTTTCCTAGAGCCCCAGTAGATGTCATAAGTTTTTTGACAGCTTGGAAGTTTTAGAGATGGGAATGTCATATTTGTTCCTTTGGGTTTTGCAAACTTAGTGTGACTTTACATCGCAGAGTGGACATTCCTTTTGGTTCTTTATGCACTGCCTGTTTCTGCTGGAGATTTTATCTCCAATTAGATCTCTAGCAGCAGAACAAAAAAATTGGTTGCATTTGCCCACAGCTGCTCTTTATCTAGCCGAATCTTAACATGATTGGGATCAATACTGTTTTTTCGTTCTAGTTACAGCTACTGTGCTGGAAGAAGGGAAATCCTGGAGTTTGGCAGAGAAGTGGCCAAGGCACTAGACCTTGATTTAGGAGATGGTGATTTAGTTCTGGACTCTAGACTTAATCTGAACTAATGCCCATCCAGGCCACTAGTCCTCTGATGGTTTGTCGTGTGGGTCAGAATGTCAGTTCATGAATCAGGCCCTTCTGTCCCGCTTTCATATGCACAATCCTTAGAGGGATCTGCTTTCCACTGATGGCATACAGGTCACTGGAAGGCTCTAGATCTAGGCTTTGCAGAATTCATGTGGCTCATGGTATTGTTTCCTTCACAAAATGCAGCTTGACACTACCTAAAAGAAGTTAAATGTCAAGGTATTATCAGTGTTCATAAAGACAACTATATTTTTGCTGAAATCTGATGTTTATGCATTAGTTACTTATTTTCTTCCAAAATTAGTCTCATTTGACTTGATACTTATGTAAACAAGATCTATTGTAGTTAAGCAGATGTACAGATTTTTTGTCTGGGGCAGGAAGCATGAAGTACTAGATTGTGTCTGCTTGTGAGAAAGAAAAGTGCTGGCTCTTGTAGCTCATAACCTGTAGCTGTTAGATTGGTACTCTCCATGGCCCCTTGATCTGTGGAGAGTTGCCAGTGGTGGTAGCTTCTGAGATAAGGAAAATCTGACTGACAGGATAGAGGCTGCTAGCTTATTTCATGGAGGCCACTGAGCCTTCCACCAACTTGTGAAAGCTTTTTAGCTCTGCTGACAAGGACTAGTTTAAATTGTCTATAGCGTCTTGCCAGAGCCTTGAAATGTTCCAGTTTCATAAGGTTTGGTAAGTTCACTTTGTTCCCTCTTGAAATAGTGATTTAATTTTTTTTTTTCTGTAGGGGAAAGGTTTTTTTGCCTCCCCAAAGAAAGCAAACAGCTGCATTGTTTGCAGAAAGCTGCTTTTGAAGGCTATTTTATGTTTACTTAGTACAGACACCAGGCATGGGGGTGGGGAACTGATTTTATGCCACTTGAGCTTTTTACTTTCTGAATCTACAGCTGTAAAAATACATTTATTTAAGAGAGATTAGGTCTGGAGACTGTTGGTATACCAGCTAATGGACTTTTCAACAGCCATTCTAGTTTGAAATAGCAGCTAGCACCCTTCTAGAAAGGAAGGGCTGGCCAAAGTATGTGTTTCATTGTCATCATTTTGAGAGGTTGCCCTGTAGCCTAACTTTGTCTTGAGTAATTTTCTGAATTGCAGAAAATGAGATGAAATTGCAGCCCTATAGGTTGGGAGGCTGTGCAGGATTTTTGCAGCAGGGCGAAATGTCATGTGTAGGGAGTCTTCTGCAAAGGCAGACCATGGGACAAGTGTGTGGAATCTGTGCTTTAGTTGTGCAGGTGGGTGGTGTACTGTGGTACTTTATATCACAGGAAAACTAATGCTGTGGGGAGGAATTCCTGCAGCTTTTCTTTCTCTAGACAGAAAGCAGTATTTCTGCTTCGGGGAGTTCTGGGTGAGTGTCAGGAGTGATCACTGATAGCTGCTGTTGGCTCAGTTTTACACAGCAGAGACATAAAAGCCTGCTTTGGAAACTACCAGAGTTTTGGCATGGCAGTACTAAATGGCAAGTTGTATTGCCCAGCTATGTTGAACTTACCAGGCTGGTCTGAAGTGGAGATACAGTGGGACTTCAGCTCTAACCGAGCTGGAAGTGTTGGGTTGATCAGTTTTCTGCATCTCTGGCTTACAGGTCTTGTCTGTTGTGAGCTGGAAGAACATCTGAAAGGATGCTAAGCTGTTTTCCTCTGATATTAGTTTGCTGAGTGCTTTCTGATGGATTAGTAATTCAAGTGAACCTAGTTAACTTTGTGTCAGCAGTGAACCAAATATGTCGGCCTCTGTAGGTGAAAATCAGAGGTGACTACTACCAAACCTGTTCCGCAGTCTGTAACAGATACTGGGGCATACAGTGTCATTGCAGCTGTCACCCAGCATGGCTGGAAGAACTGGATACACTTCAGGCTCAGGTGTTGTGCTCTTGGTGATTAATCCACTGTTAGGCTCCATGCCCTACTTTAATGTAGTGACTGAGCTGGTATGCCTACATCTGGGCAGTCCTTAAAAGTTAGTATTTTTATGTAATTTGAAACTTTTGTCCAGGCAGAACAGGCCAGATCATTTGCTTTGTTCCCCGTAAAGTTTAGCTAAACTCCAGAGAGCGTAAGTTCAAGCAGGTGGCACAGCTGAGTCTTCCTGGCTGTGCCTGCTTCTGCCAGTCAGTTGAGATGAGTTAAATGATAAAATATGTGCCCTTAGCTCACTACAGTTTGCTAACGTGATGTGAATGTTACAGCATCTATAAAGCAGTATGTCCATGTTCTGTATCCTGGGGACTGACTGCAGTTGCAAGGGATCAGTATCTGAATTTTCTCTGATGTACATTAAACCGGCTACCCTTTGATTTGCTCATTCCGCAGACTGCTTGAACTTCTGTTTTGCCTCTGTGCAGGGTATTAAGGTGCAGGAGTAGGGTCTGATTCCACTGATGAGAACAACAGAAGTCTCTTCAGCTCTCCATGGGATCCTTTTTGTACTCTTCCTGTGGCACTTTATTCTTACAGATTTTGGTGTTTAGCTTTACTTGCTGGAAAGCATTGGCAATTAGTTTTTTGCAGAGAGTTAACAGTTTTGGGGGCCTGAGCGTGAGGTATGGAGTGGGTACTCTGAAAACCCTTCTGAAGATAAAAAATACCTGTTGCATAAGTACCAGTGGCTGTAGAAGGGTGTACAGTCCCTTCCAGACCTCTCCTTCTGTATGCCAAACTTGTGCAGTGGCTGCAGGATTAGACTCAGGCAGAAAAGCTTATATTTTGTGGCATGGTGGATAGCACAACAAATCAAACAGAGGTCTGTGACCCACGGACCAGTACCAGTATCATTGTGGAAAAATGCTTGAAAAGAGCAATTCTCTTAGTGTTCTTTGAAGGGTTTTTATACCACATTACTGGTCAGTGAGTGCCTGTGTACTATATAAGTAGTAATCCAGACTTCTCTTTAGAGTGAATAAAAGTGTTGCCAAATCCCCCATAATCCTAAACAGAAACTTAACAGTGGAGGTAGTACAAAGGATAGGTAACAATATTCCCTACTTAGTTTTGTTGCTAGGTTGATTGCAGCTTTAGATGTGTAATATTGACATGCAGATGAGGTGCTTCAAATGCCACCCCACCCCCCCCCCCCCCCCCAGTATCAAAGCCTGTAAGAAGAGGTGTGCTTTGGGTCAATGAGCATGGGTGCAGTCATCAGCCAGCATTTGTCCTCTGACATTCCCCACAGAGGGCAGTTTTTTTCCCTGCTGTGGATATGCCAATAGACTGTCAAGTGCCTTGCTCTATGTGTGTCTGGGAATTCACAGTCTACCAGCCAGATGTGCATGCATCTGGAATGCGTTAGTGTCAGGGTGCTCCAGCCCGCAGGATGCACTGGGCAGGGAAAGATGGCTCTTCTGTCAGATGAGTTGGGCATTCCTCTGAGAAGGAGCATCTATGGAGGTCCTGTCAGTGAGTTAGAGCAGCACTTGGCCGAAGTTAATGAGCCCATGCTGACTGTACGCTCTGCTGCCCGCGTGCTGGTATGAGATTCAGTTTGTACGGTTTTGTAGGCATCTATTACTGCTTTTTGGTTCTCTATACTGGCATTAAGGAGCACTGTTGTCCTGCTGTGATACTACAGTGTAATCTACATAACTCAGTATAATAGGTTTATTTTTGTTAGCCATATTAGAGAAATTTTTTTGTAACACAGACCTGTATTAAGAGACAAGTTTTTAATCTGCAAGTCATTGTAATAATGGAATTTACTTTTGGATAAGGCTTAAAGACCACAATTGCTCATCATCTCAAAGCTCGCATCCAGAATTTTTCTTGTAGTCTTACTCCAGTGTAGGACTGGTCAGAGCATTTCCTGAGGAAGTCTTATGTTCTTAGCACATTTGTGGATTTTTGGGAGTCTTTTCAATGCAGTTTGCAATCCGACATGCAACTCTTAGTCATAGGGCTGGGGTAGTGTTATGTGGGACACCAGAATCAAAGCATGTGTGTTCCCAGTTTAACAGGTGTTGGAAAGAGTGGTTCTCTTGGTGTGTGTTTGAATCAACTGCTAGTTGTCCTCTTAATGCTGATTCTGTTAACAGAGTGTATTCAGGTACATAAATCAGAATCAGTTTAATGTGGATTAACTAAGTTCCTGTGTGGACACTTATTCAGGATTAAACTGCTCTTAATTTGAAGTGGCCTTAAAACTCAGAAGTAAATTAAGATATGTTGAATTAATTCTGGAAAAAAGGTTTAATGACATTTAACTAATGTAGTGTGAGCTCACCCTAGAGCTCAAAGATTGTGCTGTGCTGGAAGACTAACGGCAAGTAGTACCAAGCCTATACTATGCTCTTAGTAATCGCCACCGAAGAGATAATGTATTTTTTAATCCTCTATGCTCTCATACTGTAGTGAGACTCACACTTAGCGCACCTAATTCACAACAGCGTTGGAAGCCAGATGAGACCTGAACACTGACTAAATAACAGTTTTCCATGTACTTCATCTAAATGTTAACAACTCTAGGGTCCTTCTTAGTCACTTACTTTCAAGGGAATGGACATTTCTCCCTTGCCTGTTAAGTGCACAGCATTTTCTCCTACAAGTGGTGGTGTCAACTGGATTTCAAAACAAAGGCTCTCCTAATTTGGCAGCTGGCTTTTCACCATTATAAAAGTAAATATGGAAGGAGGCTTTAAGGAAAAAGGGTTGAATTGTATGGTTCAGTCTTATTCAGAGGGGTCTTTAAATCCTTTTTTCAAAGCCTGTTATTTTTTCTTGTTCTGGGCTATCCTTGCTCTTGGAATTTCTGGGGCAGAAAATAAGAGAGTTGTATTGCAAACCTCTTTTTATGCTTTGGAGCTCTGAGGTAAGAAATAGTGAGTCTGAATCTGAGTTTACTGAGACCCATGAGACTTGGCTGGAGTGCATGGGCTAAGAAAGAAGGCAGTGGGGTGTTCCATGGGGCAGCTGCAAGGTCACAGAGTGCAGCATCTTGTCTTTCCCTATCTCGTTGCCTTTTCTGTTTGGAATGACAGAACTCTTCCCTTTCAACTTTTCTCCCGTTTTTCTTTTCTTTCACTAGTTAATGCCTGGCCACAACATCTGTACCGTGTACTGCTGCTGCTACACAAAGAGAGCTTCTAGGCTTTGCTGAAGGAAGATGGCTTTCTGGACGCAGCTGGGGTTGCTACTGTGGAAGAACTTTACCTACAGAAGAAGACAGACTGTAAGTATTAGCCCAAGGGTGTTCTGAGATCTTAGGTTATAGTCTTGTAGCTTACTTTTCAAGAAAAATGGAAACATTCTGTATCTTACTCAATGCTCCTCCTCTAGTGATCCCTGGCTGAGCAACTGGTCTGGCTTTGGAAAGACCCTGTTCAAACTGGAGGGAGTGGTGGGTGGACAGAAACCAGAGGGCTTGAAGGCACTCAAGACTTCTGTCCTGAATTCCAGTGTGAGAGTGTTGGAGTACTGAAGCACTGGTGTCAGATCAGGCAGAGAGGAGGGTGCATGACTGCTGTGTGCAATAAAAAAGATGTGAAATGAAAACCCGTGCTGAGACCTGCTCCGCTCTGTGGGTGAGGCATTGCCAGGCTGCAGGGATGTGCCCATGAGTCTAAAAGCTTTTGAATACTGCAAGCTGCAACAACAGCAACAAAATCCTGCCACTTCCTAGTGGCTGAAGTGGCAGAGGCAATAGCAGACATCTCCAGTCACTTAAATCACTGAGAGAATCCCAAACCTGCTATGTAACTTTACAACAGAAGGTATAGATTAGGTGGCTGGCATGAAGCATGTTCTTGTATGGGGATGAGGATAAACCTAGGCAACTGATGTTTTTCTGCCAGGGTGTGTTCTAAGTGGCTAAAATGCTGTCCTCACCATCTGTTAACAGTGTGGAAATTTACCTATTAAGAATAGACAATATGTAAGAAGAGTTTCCCCTTGTGATAACAAGAGCACAGGAGTGTGGATCCAGTGTGGTGTTCTTAAAATTCTTTTGCCTTTAGATTAATGAGACCTTGTAGGATGCTATAACTCTTGCAAACAGCTAAAAGTCTGAGAAAATGTAGTATTGGACCTCTAGGGATTTAGGGAATACCTGTGTTGGACAAGGGCATGATTTGTGCAACAGGCGTGTTCAGAGGATCTGGCCTGTTAGAGCTGACCTTGAGAAGGTATCAGTAGGGAATGTGAAAGGAACATGAGTTACTGAAGTGGTGAATGGAAAGTGGTCTCTGATAAGCTTTCTGAACCCTGCAAATGTCAGGATGCTTGCCAGCTGGTTGGGTTGGGTTGTTTTAGAAACTCAGTGTCACAAGGGAGGGAAGGCTATCATATTCACCACTGATAATGGTGACAGTCCCTGAAGTATTCACTCAGGTGTCTGTGGCTTGTTTTTATAGGACTTGGGTCCAGTGAATTCAGAGCTGGAATTAGTCCATTCTTAAATAAAACAGACAAAGGGGGCTTATGGCCTCTTTGACTTTTCCTGTATACCTCTGTGGTTATAGAGCTGTCAGTGATGACGAAGTTGTTGTTTTGTGTGTTTTTGCCTTTCATGAGTCTTGATCTCCCAGGACACGACTGCCCACCAGAGAGGCCATGGACTGTGTCAGCTGCAAGGAATGAGGCTGTCTGCTCTCAGGATGTGTGGATCACATCCTGGCCTTGTGAACAGACTCATAGTTTAGAAAAATGTTACAAATAGAGCTGGGGAAGTAGTCTCAAAACTGGCTGTGGCTCTTTAAGGTTGGCTCTTCTCAGCTATTGCCTATATAACCTAGGCTCTAAGACCTAAAAACACTCTTCCTGCCTTGCTACAAGTCTAACTTTTGCCTACTACCAAACTGCCTTTGGAAAGTAGGGGAATTCTAGGTTGTTGTGAGATTTTCTGGAGTGATGTTTAAACTGGGTAAACCAGGAGGATATTTCAGAGGAGCTGAATTTTATGCTAAGCATGATAGCTTGTTTTTTTTTTTTTTTTTGGTAGGATCTTCTGAAAATAATAGCATCATAGAGTCATGGTTGAAAAAGACCTCCAAGATCATCAAATCCAGCCTTTGTTCAAACACCACCACACCAACTAAACTGTAGCATTAAGTGCCATGTCCAGGTGTTTTTTGAACGCTTCCAGGGACAGCAACTCCACCAGCTCACTGGATCGCCTGTCCCAATGCCTGATCACCCTTGGTGTTAAAAAATTGTTCCTGATATCCGACCTGACCCCTGAGACAGCTAGAGGCTATGTCCTCTGGTCCTGTTACTAGTTTCCTGGGAGAAGAGAACAACTTCCATCTTGTTACAACCTCCTTTCAGGTAGTTTTGGAGAGTGGGTAAGGTCTCCCCTGAGCCTCTGTTTCTCCAGGCTGAGCAACTCCAGTATTGCATCAAATGTGGAGAGGTCTGAGTTTAGCAGACTTCGTGTCATGTCAAGGTAGCTGTGGGCTTACTGTGCAGCAGACGTGCATTATATCCTTTGGTGGTGCCAGAGAAATGCAGCAGACTAACTGTTCTGGATCTACTCAGCTATATCTTGGTACCTTCTGGCAGCTTCTGTACTGGTTTCCTGTCAAGTCCCCCAGAGGGCATGAAACTGCTCAGAATCTCTATTCCACACTGATTATTAGTCAATTCATAATGAAGGCCTGAGACATGGCTTGTTTTTGTGGAGCTCCTCAGTTGTGCAGGGGCTTTTCTCATTAACGGTTCTCATTTGGGCTTTACCTAAAGATGTCAGGAGGGGAAGACCACTTAACAAGAAATGGCAGAGAAGGAGCAGAACATCGCTTTTCACCATGCTGTTATCATGGCTGCACAGTTTTTCATCTCTTTGCTTTCCTGGTAGGAGACCATTGTCCTTGAGGTGGGTTGTGCTGATGAAAGCTCTCTCCCATTTGTACTTACTGAAGGTGTAGCCTGGAAATAGTTTGATCCTTACCCTTCTTATGAGAAGTGTGGGCTAGCCTTGGCTTCCCACTGAGCCCCCTCCTTGACTGCTGTGAGTTTGGGCTGCGTTGCGAAAGCTGGGTTCAAAGCTCACCCTGATGTGTGCAGTTCAAGTGTTACTTTGTACTGGATAACTTCCAACAACATTGGAGTGGGAGGAAAGAGCTCACATGAGGAGAGAGGAAAGAAAAATCATGTTCAGGGGTCACTGTGTAAAAATATTTCTCTGCCTGCTTTCTTGCAAATGAGGAGACACCTCAAAGTTGCATGGAGAGACTGGTCAGCTGCTGGTAGCTTCCTGCACTGAAACTGGACCATAAAGGTGGGGAGGGGAGTTGACAGTGGGATGGGGTGATAGTCTTGCTCAACAGATTTCCTGTTGACACAATGTAGAGCTCAGTGTTTAATGGCATCCTGCATCAG
Organism: Eulacestoma nigropectus; assembly: GCA_013397775.1. Lineage (NCBI taxonomy): Eukaryota > Metazoa > Chordata > Aves > Passeriformes > Eulacestoma > Eulacestoma nigropectus. Next base: position 87,602 of record VZTE01001750.1, read on the forward strand.
GCAACTGGTATAAATTTGGCATGCTTTAGGGATTAACCTTGGTAAAATTAGGACAAATTTGTTGTTAGCTGAACTCGCCTGCTGTGTGCAAATGGGACGTTCCTACTTCAACTTCAGATGAAGCAGGGATAGCTGAAGGGTGCTTGAAGATTCATTTCATTATTTACTAGGCTGGTCTAATAGTTGCAGCACAAAAGTGGCTGAGGAGACTTGATCTGTCAGTATCTACTTAGAATGAATGTCAGTGAGACATGTTCCCTTTTTAGTATCTTTGTGTCCTTGTCTGGAAAGACCACAGTGGATGAAAAGTGCTGTCACAGCAGGGTCAGGAAGCAGTAGGGGAGGGAACCTGCTGATCTTTAGGAGCAAAGGAAGATAACTCAGTTTTTGCTGAGCAGCACAAGAGGCTTGCCGAGGAGTCTCTACTGGCATGCTGCTGACCCTCTGATCTTGTCCCTGTGTGAGCCTCTGGTGCAGCAACTGCCAGCTGTCTCTCACATGTAGCATTTTGGTGCCTGCTATGGTGCCTGCCTTCAGCTGTAAAGGTGCAGTTTGGTCAGTCTGAGCTGCCTCCCTCCTTTCTCTATCCTCCCTGAGCCTGTCAGTCTGCCAAGTTAGGTGTGTTGTGCATGCAGCCCACATGTGTTTACCTTCATGACTGTGTAGCTACCTGTAACCGGACGTGCAGAAGAGGAGCTGTGTGTGCAGGTGGCCAGTTCCCCCTTCAGCAACAGGGCTTCTTGGGCACTGCTGTCCACCCCAGTGTGGTATGGCTGGGGCTGATATTTCTGTGAGCAAGCCAGGGCTTGAGCTCAAGGGCAGCGTTTTCTCATTGGTTCTGTAGCAGTTGCAGGGCTGTGAGAGGCTATCTGTCCACACTGGTCACCCCAGGAAGTCTCCACAAGCCCAGCTAACAGTGCTCTTCCCCAAAGAGTGTAGCAGCAGTTGCTTGGGGTACATGCTGCTTGCCTACAGCCAGGGTGGCAGAGGGCTGTGACGTGTGCTAGAGCATGACCATTGATGCTGGAAGAGGGAATGGGCTTGTCCTGGTTTCATAGCCACTTTTCAGTCAAGAGGAGGAAAAGTCCTGCTATGCCATCCTGGCAGCTGCTATAAGAGTATCCTGAAAACAGAAAGAGTAGACAAGTTGTCAGCGTCCTAGCTCTGAGTACCTTTGATCTCTGGGAGCCAGAGCACTGTTTAATGCAGAAGAAAGCAGGCTGTCAATGCTAATGGCTGAGTGTGTGCTGCCATGACATTGTTTATTGTAATAAGAGACCAAAGATACTGAGGCATCTTCCTGGTGCCTTTGTTAGTGTGGTCTCAGTGGAGTTTCTTACCCGGTAGTTGTACAATGTGTGCGTGAAAATAACAGATGACAGAATATTCTGAGTTGGAACGGACCCATAAGGATCATCAAGCCCAGCTCCTAAGTGAATTGCCCATACAGGGATTGAGTCGGCAACCCTGGCGTTATTAGCACCGTGCTCTAACCAGCTGAGCTAATCTCGGGATCCAATGGGTAACAATATCCCAAAATTACCTTGCAGAGACTGGCATTGTTATCAGAAGTGCCTGGGATATTGATGCTCAATTTTTATGCCTTTTAGACAGGGCTGCTGTTTGATATCAGCTATTAAGGGTATCTGGGAAAAGCCATCCTACGTCATTTCCTCTGCTGGATCAAGGGGCCTTTGTTTTAATGCCCTGTTTTTACAGTGTGAGCTTATTTTGAGGTACAGTAGTCACCTAGAAGTCTTTCACCTCAAAGTTTGCTTGGAGTGACTTGTGCTGAGTGTCTAGAGTCCAATTTTAGCTGTTAATGATGGAACATGGGAAAACATGTTTATGGGTGAGGATTCTGTCTTCCACTGGGTTGCAGGTCTTATACTTTGGCTTTTAAGGAGAATGATGTAGACCTCTTATTAGAAAAGACTGAGTTTTTCAGGAAAGAAGTGGAAAAGATTTTTCTTCACTTGACCAAGGAAACACTCTGTTCTCCTACTCCTAACAGATGAGAAACTTATGAAGTAGCAGCCTAAAAAGCTTTCAGGTTTTTCTTGCCTCATAGCTTACTGAAAATACATGTTTGAGCAGTCTTTCTGGAGTGGGAAAGTAGGAGTGTGGCTAGTGAACCTCAAGCCTGGGAAATTTCAGGTTGTGTCTCAGAAGCTCCAGGCTGGAGAGCTGCTTTTTCCACATGCTTCTGTGGGATGTGATACATCTCAGTGAATTTTTCTGCACTTCAATTCTCTGTCTAAGAAATGTTGTGTATTTAATAGCAAGCCATTTTTCTTCTTGTCTCATCCCTCTAAATAACTGCATTCTTTCTTTATTTACCTGATACTCACTGCCTTTCTGTAGATGACCTGCACCAGTGGGTGCTGCCTACCTTCAAGAAAAAATGTACATTAGAACGGAAACTAGATATGAGCCTAATCTTAGTAGCGCTGCTTTCTAGATACTTAGTAGTGCTGCTTTCTGCAGCACTGAAAGACTTGGCATAGCATGCATCAACACAATTTCCATGTCTGATGTGTTAGGGTAGAAACTTAATGGTCTACAGTGAGAGTGGGATATACATACCCCACTACCTCAAAAAACGGGATAAAAAATTCAGCTCATTGCTAGAAAGATTCATTGGGAGGTTTCTTTCAGTCAGGGGACAATAAACTATAAAAAGCCAAAAATAGCCCTTAAGGATGTCCATTTTAGTTGAATAACTGGCACGTATCAATGATAAAGAACTGTAGTTCTTTGCAGGTTATTCTCTGAAGCTGGAGGAACAAACTTCTTGATCCTGGAATGCGAAGGCAAAGCAAAGTGAGATAGTGTTTACAAAACTGTTCTGGCTTACAAGTGGATTGTCCTAGAACTTCTGTTCTGACCTTTATTTCTAATATGATGTCTTAATACTTTGTCTTTATTGTTTCCAGTTCCAGCTGCTGATCGAAGTTGCCTGGCCTCTGTTTATCTTCTTTATCCTGATCTCTGTAAGACTTTCATATCCGCCCTATGAGCAGCATGAATGTAAGTACCAAACACAGCATCTGCACCCAGAATGCTTGTTGTTTCATGGTTAGAAGGTAATAATGCAGCTGGCAAGATGCAAAGAGCAGTGGTTCCATACTTCAGTCAGAAATCTGCAAGAGGGTTTAATAACTCCTTTGCTTCCACCTCGAGAACTGCAGTTAACTGTTGATGTTGCTCCAGGACTGTACATTGCTATTCTTTTTCTTGCCGTTTCTCATTTTGTATTCATGTTACCTGAGAATTTGCTGTACAACTGTGACAAATCTGTAAAACCTGCACAGAACCCGTATCTTATTTTTCATTTTTGATCTGTGTGTGACTTAGCATAAAAGATCTCTGAGAAAGCAATCTTGTTTCCAGGTAGTAAAGTGCATTAATGTATCACAATAAAGAGCACAAGAGCGATTCCCTTCCTTCTAATTATTACAGTGTCAGCTCTGCATTTAGTAGATCCAGCTGTCATTCATTGCTGAGAAAAAACAAGTCTGCTTTTCTCTTTGCACCTTAAATGGGCAAATTTCTGCTTTTCTTTCAAAGGAAGGTTGTTCTTTATAAATGGCTATAGGCCTCTTTGGTTGCCATTTGATTTAGGAAGCATGACTTGTTTATTAGCAACATGCTGTTGTTTTATTGTGTTTGGTGATAGCTTCATACTGCAATTAGCTGATTGTGGAAGAGCTCTTTGTTTATCTTTCCTTAGCCTGATTACTGCATGGTAAGGTTTAAGGGTCAGCAAAACATGTTTCTGAAGGGCCTTCTGAAGTGTTTCTTTCTTAAAATGAGGAAAGAACTCACTTTTACAGCATTTGTCCTGTCTTTGCAATGGCTGGGGCATTTTGTGCTGTTTGCTACGTGTTCAAGCTGGTAAGTGTCTTTTAAAGCTGAAATGTTAGTGTTTGCAGTTTCCCGTTACACTTTGGACTCTGCTGGTCGCATGAACTGCCTAACTTGCTTTTTTCAGCACTCAACAGCATAGTTGAAGCTTCCTTAAATTAAATCTCATACTTTACATGGTATTTGAACTGCCTCTTCTGACTGAAAGTTACAGTGACATTAGGAGAGATACCTGCAATATAGACATGAAGCAATAAGCACTCTACTCAGTTGTTATAAGTGACTAGCAGCCTCAGTGGTAGTTCATTGGCAGGGCTGCATATAAAATCAAACCTAGCAAGAGCTGTGATTTCATAGAACTACTTAGATTGATCTTGCTAGTCAGTAGCCTTCTTGTAAAACATTTGCTCTGGCACTATGGTGTCATAACCATAGTTTTGAGTCTTTCACCTGCAATCTTTTTTCCTTCCCATTTATGTTGACTGTTATTGCTTTGTCTGCCTTCTTACATTGTCCTCAGCAGTTATAGAGTGTAGGGCATCTGGTAACTTTTAATTCACTTTTATGGCTATTTCCTCTTCATTTTTTGAAGAGTTTCTGTGAATAGGTTTCTAAATTGTGTTGTCTGGATTGGTTTCACTGAACATTCACTCATGCTGACAGATGTGGATGTGTTGTGAAGTGAAGCAGTTTTCACTGAACTGTGAGCAGAGATAGAAAGAAAGAAGGCTTTTGGGTTCGTGGTGAACTCTTTGGCAACCCTATAGATGCCTTAAGGGAAGTATGATTATTATCTGTAGTGGCAGTGTTGTATGCTGTTATGAAATCACTTGTAGGTAATGCCTGGTGATAGCAGTAACAGAGCTGTATGCAAGTGCTTTGTAGCCTCCAGATAGCATCAGTATTTTAATGGTAGTCTTTTTCAAGAAACAAGTAAAATTTTCCGTTTTCTTTCCCTGTTTGAGAAGAACCAAGAATTGGACTGTTGTCAGGGTTTCTTGTTTCTAATGGCTTGGCTTAGTGTGAGGAAATTTTCTCTTAAGATGTGAAGAAACAATTAACTTTGAAGTGATAGTTATGTGGCTTTCACCAGACCAGTCAGTGAAGACATCTTAGATTGCTATTGAGCCAGATTGCTGTCTTGAGTCTGTAGCACTTTTATTTTCTGTTCCTGTGACTCTTCAAGATAATCAAAATGCACTTGATTGGGCGTGGGAGGGAGAGAATCTGACAAGAAGTGACTGATCTCTTCTGAAAAGCTAGATGTTTGCAGCAATGTAGTTGAAAATTATTTGCTGTTGCACTGTTTTCTGTGTATCTCATCTGATTTAAAACCAACAGATTCCTGCTTTACTCTTGGAGAAACTGCTGTTACATGCATCACTGTGTGTAAAAAGTAACCATAAACTCTTGTGTGCCATTCCTCTTTCTGTATTGCTCTGAACATTTTCTTGGAGTTACTAACAATGTAAAATGAAAGGCATGGAGGACAGAGAAGGTGATTCTCTGGGAAATATTATGAAAACAATCTAAGAGTCTTAGCATTTTTCTTCTCCCTCCACCCTCACCTTCTCCCCAAGCCCCTCAGCCAAGAAGGACAAAAAAAGCGAAATGAAACAAAAGTCAGACAGCTCAGGTAAATAGCTCTTCTATTTTAAACAGAGAACTAGGAACAAGAGTTCCCTGGGTACTGGAAACAATAAACCTTCGTTTCCTTCACCTTTCTCCTGCACAGAGTCCTTGGCTTTCTCCAGGGAGGGCTGATAAGATTCCCATCTTCTTTCAGCCACCTGCATTAGCCATCCTTGCTGTAATTCAACAGCTTTGATACTTCTTTCTTGGCCTTTGGTACTTCCTTTGGGGTTGTGTGGGAGCCAGCCCCCTGAGTGATCGCAGGCATGCTGGGAGAATGAGGTGGACACCAGAGAGGAGGGTGGGCATCTGATCCTCAAAGTCTTGAGCTTTGAGGTACTGAGGAAGGGGCATAACCTTCCTCCAGGATCCCTTCCCTAGTGCAGGAGTGAGGAAGTGAGCTCATTGCAAAAAGCAGCCAGACAGCTCATCTAAGGTGCAGGATTATACAAGGGAGGCCTTTCTTCCCCTGTCATAGCAGGTATGGGATTCAAAAGTACCCAAGTGGCATAGTGGTGGATATCTGCCATGAGTAGTTTGTTACTGCTTTGTTCTTAAACGGGATGTAAACTCTGGCCTATGACTGAAGTAGTTCTTTAGTAGAAGGATTTAGACTTCAGCAAAAAGATTTGAAAGAGCGGTGTGGAGAGTCTAACACAAGCTCAGTCCTTCTTAGTATTGTCTGTTCTGCTCTTTCATGAGCACTTTGGCACAATAACCAGTGCAGGGTTAGCACTGCTCTTCAAATACGGTGCTGTATAGTAGAGGCTGGTATCATGTGTTTGTCTCCTAACCCCTGTGTTTCTGTTCTAGGTCACTTTCCAAATAAAGCTATGCCTTCAGCAGGAACCTTGCCATGGATACAGGGGATCATATGCAATGCCAACAACCCATGTTTCCGCTACCCAACTCCTGGGGAATCCCCTGGTATTGTTGGAAACTTCAATGCCTCCATGTGAGTCTGTCTGCTTTTGCCTCATCTCTATTCTGGGGGAAACGTGAGGAAAAGGGATATTTGGAAGTCACCAACTGGTTGTGAAATCTTATGCTAGTGAGGGTTTTGCAGTTTCTACCACCTCTGAAGTACCAGATTCTTCAGTTACCAAGTTCATAGGGGCTAGCAGACAGCTGGTAGGTTTCAGAATTCCCAAGTCCAAGCACCTGAAGCTCTTGGTAAATTAAAAGCTTTGCCTGGGTAAGGACTGAGTCCATTCTCTTACCTGGGCTCAGAATTTGACCCATAAAAAGGTAAGGCTTCAAGATGTTCTTTTTTCAGAGCATTGCTTTCCCTGGTTAATGAACCTGTGAATAGCAGAGAGTGAGACGCAGTTGAACAGGTTTAGGGAATACTCCCTGACATTTATCATTTATTACTGGCTAACATGTTGCATAAAGCACAGTTTATGGCCAGCTTTCCTATACCTTGCCTTCCTTGCTACATTCATACTGTCAGGAAAGATAGGCTTAATGCAGATTATAATGTGTCTTCAACCTGGAGAAGCATTTGAAAGAAGCAAGGACATTCTTAAATTATTGTGCTTCTAAGAAGCAGCAGTTTATAGGCAGCAGGAAGCCCTCTCCATCCCAGTCCTAAAAATGCTTTCAAATGCATGATGTTTCCAGTGTAACTTACACTGACCTTGCATTAGCAGATATCTTCTATTTGGCTCCTTGGATTGTCCCAGGGTGGTCACTGAGGGAAGAGTTTTTTATGCTGGAGTGTCATAACCAGAGGGGATTAAAGTTTGGAATTGGTATGTAAAATTGTATTTGTGGATGGTGGCTCACGGAGCTGATGACTGCTAGTTGCTTTTGTTTTCCCCCAGTGTTTCCCGCCTGTTCTCAGATGCCAGGAGGTTACTGTTGTACAGCCAACAGGACACGAGTATAAAGGATGTCCAGAAGGTCCTGGGAAAACTACGCAAGTTGGGAAGTTCCTCTGGCTTAGGTAAGAGCCTGATAGAAAGAGTCAATATCTGGTATTTTTGGTCTGTTTAATTCCGCATGTGTGTAAATTTGAGGAATGTGCCATCATGTGAATATATGCAATTATAGCTTACAATCTATTGAACCTTTTCCAATCCTGCAGAAGCACCTTAAGCCTCTCCTGTGTCAGAGCTTTGTGTGCTCTTTTATTTGTTTGGTGGAAGAGAAAAAGGGTGGTGTGTAATGCCAAGAAGAGCAGCTGTTTTGGATGTGAAACTATAGTCCTGGGCGTACTGAAGTTTGTCAAAGTGCTGGTTTTCTCAAAGGAGTCCAAGCAGTGTATCTTTTTGGGAAGCACTAGTTATTTTGATATTTTGTCAAGCAGTGAACACAATGTAGCTACAATTTAGTGTTCTAACGCCTGAGCTCCAGAGGGAGGTGTGCTGGAAGAACATAGAGGGGGAAAAGCTGATGTTGGCCTCCAGTTTACAAACTGAAAGCTGTTTATTATTTGACAATGAAGTATCCATTTCCCTTCTTGTGTTTGATTTTGGAGGGGTTTTTTTTGTTCCTATAAGACTGTTGGGTGTAGTATACTTCACTCTCTCGTATTGTCTGGCAGGATTTTGAATGGCAGGGTACAAAAGAAAACTGTCTGGGGGGCTTGCACAGCCCTATTTCCCATGAAAAATTAGAATCCTCCCATTTTTAGCTTTTGTGAAAAGATGGTGTGCCTTCCTGTCCTTTGCAGATGAATGAGTGACTAGTGTGAGATCACATGGGAAGCGTGCAGCAGAGCTGGGACGTGAAAGAACTCTGTCGTGTCTCAGGAAATGTGGCAGATCCCTTGCTATTGCCAGGTTTCGCTGACATGGCACCTTGTAAAAGGTTTTTAGGATGTTCTTCCCAGAAAGATTATCTGTCTTGGCTGCTGTGTTAGTGTGGCATGTGTCTAGTAGAAGTGATGGAAGGTAATGGTTTAGAAAGACATACAGCAGGGAAATAGAAAAGGGAGCACGGCCATTGAGGGTCTTCACCTACAGCCTTTATGCAGCATGTGGAGCTCTTTGGGCATAGGTGGTATTTTAGTGTTTTGTGAAAATTGTCCTTGGTTTCACAGCTGTAGTTCTTCTTATCTCTCTCCATTTGAGGATGGCTCAGGCACGCTGCAGGAAGAAAAATATCTGACCTGGTATGATGTGAATAGTGTCACATATTCTGATGTGTGCTGAGCACACTTTAAGCAGAGATGGCGTTTTTACATTCTTTCCTGTGTTGCTCAGTACATTGCAGGTCACCTTGGAATAATCTGTACTGTTAGTGACAGGTTGGCAGGTATGTGCTGGATGTATGTACAGACGTGGACTATGCAAGGTATTTGTCCTGGATATTTAACCCTCCTCTCTCCCCTTCAAGGCTTTGCAGAATCCGGATGTGATCAGTTCTGCACATAATACTGTGGTCTACTGACTCTGAGCATTAGTTGATAATTGTGTATAAAGGACACTCCTCCTTGCTGAGGAGCTCACTATCCAGGCCACTATCCACCAGGCCTCCTCTCTTTTTACTCAGAGAACTGGTGAGTGGCATCCTCAAGCTTTTACCTAAATCTGCAGCAGCTTCAGAGGGGAGAGGATGCAGAAATGGATGCATAATGAACCCAGCCAAAATGAGTTAAGATGACTATTTCCCAAGGAAAAGTTTAATGAATATCTTCAATTGTTTGGTTTGATTTGCTGGGAACAAGCTCTCTGCATCAGAATGACAGATACTGTTGTTACTGGTTTTACACTTTTAGTTGTAGTATTTTACACTTTAGTAGTACTACTTCTACACTTGTATTGGCAAGTTAACTCTTCCAAAGAGAGTAGATACTAGTGTGGTGTTTTGTATTGAGACATGCAGTGAATGTCAGACTTGGCCGTTTACAAGAACACTGTCAAAGCCATAAGCTGAAGCTCTTGCTGATGGGAAGATTTGAGGGGGAGGAGTGATTCCAAGAAGAGTTTTGCATGTGGAGTACTGTACAAGTTGAAAGTCAGAAGGCTCATGTTTCTCTCTGCTGTAAAGACTAGTGGACTGACTGCAAAAACAAGCCTCAGACCCAGTCATCACAGATTATATTTCTATAATAAAATATTTCAAATGTGTAATCAAAAAATCAAGCCTCTGTGTCATTAGAATGACAGAATGTCCATTGTTGGTAAGGCTTTTGGAGAATAAAGCCTGTTTGTCCTTGTCATGCTCATTTACAAAGCCTTCCAGCTTGATGGACCCTGCTGCCCACTCCTTGGCTGTGTGATTCATTCTCTGACAGCATGCATGAAACAGCATCCTCTGATCTTAGAAGCACTCATGTATTTATACTTAGCAATGCTTAGATTCCTGTGCAAGGAAGGTCAACTCTCTGTTGCTGTTGACGATGAGGTGTGAGAGATGCAAATCCTCTTCACTCTGGGGTGTTTCCTCCAGTGGCTCTGGGAACCTAAGGAGACAGTAGGAGTGGATGCCAGATGTAGGTGCACCACCCAGCCTGAAAGTGCTGTCTTTATACATGTGTTTCCCCCAGCAGCAGGAGGACTAATTATCAATAAGCTAATAATTGAAAACATTGTAATATCCTGTATGTTTTAACTCTGGCCTGGACCTGAAGCCATGTGAATTGGTGGTGCAGACAGATGCAGCTTTGCAGCTTCCCCAGTGCAATGGACTGTATGCTCTCTGGTGTGTGACATGGGCTCTGCTGGAGTGTCTGCAGCTCCCTTCTTCCCTCACACACTCTTCCCACTGCTGCCTGATGACTTTAAAACAGGATTCCAGGAGTTGATATCTCATTGCCAGCATATAAAGTGGAGCTAGTGCTAGTCATGCAAAGCATTCATGTCTGTATCTGGCTTCTGACATGGGAATCTGTTTAGAGACCATTTGCCTAAGTCTTTTCACTTGAACCTTCTTTAAAACAACCCTCATCAACTAATGGTCAAGGTGTGACTCTTAGTCATCTGATCTGAAGTTATGCATGAGCTGAACCTTGGGGATGAGAGACCTACTTAAGATGGCAGGTTGCTCAGGGTGCTTGCACAGGTAGGTGCAAGTCAGTGTCTTCATTAAAGACAAAGTAGACACTCAGGTTTTGTTCAGGCCATGCTATGTGCTCATTCCAACAGGCTTTGTATCTTAGGCACTTCATGATGAGGTGGGAGATAATTCCTCGTAACAGGGCTGTTTGTGCAGGAGTTTGAGAAGGAACAGCAGAGAAGAGCTCTCTATTGGAGAGGAAGGTGTTATCAGTAAGGAACAATCCAGTGTTGCTTTATGTAGCACCATTTTGGCCAGGATAAAGTGCTGACTGGTGGTGTGAGGGACACACCACCAGTCAGCACTTTATCCACACACCACAGCACATGCAGCTGTCATGCTCTGTGGGCGCTGCTGTTGTGTGGCCACTTCCAGCAAGTCCTGAGCAGTGAAATCTACGTGCAGGGACACACATACCATAACATGATCAATTTTGCAGGTAGGTGCCAGGTGCCCTCTCTGTTCTGCTTGTTACATCTCTGTCCAGCAATGTCACCAAGGTCTTTAACACTCAAGATAAGGCAGAGTGCAAATCAGAACAGAGAGTCAAAGACCTTGGTGACGGCAATTTCAAGAGCATGACAAGGCTGCTGGGATTGCCAGCTGCAGTAGGTTTGGATTGCTGCTTGCAGGCACTGAATTTGCAGCTGGCCTCAGTGCCATTTTATTAAGTTAAGTGTTTGCAATAAATAAGCTTTTCTTCTGTTTTGAAAGATGGAGATACAGCTTGCTATTGACTCTGATGCACACTGTCTTTATTTCTTCCTTCTGTCTGCAAGACTCCAAAATACTTTGTTCTGCAGTGCCACAGGGTAATAAATTAACAGGTATAATTAAAGCCATCTTCTTTGGTTATTGCTAAAAGTTGCAGATACAAGCCAACCTGGCTACATTTACTGCAGTGGTCTTAGTTTTCAGTGATCCCAAAGGGCATGTTTCTATTTTTCTTGAAGCCAACCGAACTAAACAAAAATGGAGCAATGAAATAGGCAGAGGGAAACAAACATTGCCTAAGTAGTTGCATCAGATCTCAGGCTATTATTCCACATGTGCCCTGCCTGTCCCTGTTGTTTGCTGGATTAGTATTGCTCGTGGTAGAAGAGAAACATCAACTGGGTGGCATTCTTTGCTGATGTTGCACTCTGCTGCACAGAGAGATGTTGAGACTGAAGGAGTTTGCAGCCTGTCTGGTCAGTGCTATTAGTGCTTCTTTTATTTAACAGGTAAAGGATGGTAGAAGGCTTGGGCTAAAGAACAGCCTTGGGAGAGGTTTTCTGGTGGCTTGCATGTTACTGTATGATTATAGAGTGCTCACGGCAACAGGATGTCATACATTATCTGCTAGATGACATTAAGGTGATGGCTAACTCCCTCCTCAGTCTTGTCCCTAACAAAATTGACCCCACGCCCTCAAGCTAAACATTCAGATTGATTCTTATACCCTAATTAAACTGGTTTCCTCCCTGACTTCCTTTGGGAAGAATCATAGCAAAAACCAGCCAGGCTAGAATGAAGACTAGCAAACCATGTGTCCAGGTGGCCTTCACCCCCAGAAACAGCAACTGTGGCAGGGTGGCATTCCTGTTGCTGTGCATAAATATACACCTGGGTTCTCTGATAGTGTGCTCCACATTCAGGACATTGAGGTCCTTGCCTTTCCTGTAGGCTGGGAAAAAGTGTTGCCAAAAATGCTGCCTGTGGTATCAATAGAGAGATCTTGATTTATTGGGGCAGGTAGGAAGGTTACTTTACCTTTGTGTTTTCAGTACCAGTTACCTTGCAGTAGCCCTCAGCAGAAGTCCCTAGGGCATTCCTGGCTGCTACTTCCTCCCAGCCCAAAGCATCTCTCCAGGAAAGGGAGCCTGGGACTGTGTGGGGACCAGTGTGATTTTTGCTATGGTTAGATGCAGCCTGTCACAATGAGCAAGTGGAAGAAGTGGCCAACACTTGGATTGCACAAAGATTGCGGTGTGCCGTGTCAGCTGGGTAGGAGATTAAGGTACACAAGGCAGTTTTCCCATATTTATCTAATGAATTTTTTCTTCAAATCTCTGTGTTGCTGAACAGGCACAGATATGAATGTCCTTAGATTTTATTTTTTTAAGTAAACAGAAATTGTTTAGGCAACTGCAGATCTTCTGGAAAAACATTTCCAAAACATTCTTGGAAGGGCACTTTAAGTCTCTTACTACAGGTAGTGGACAAGTGAATCCAATGGGTCTGTTATTTTTTCTGTCCTAAACTGAAACTGAGAGGCTGACAGTCAAGAGATGTGCAAAAGTGGAAAGACTTCCTACAGCAGCGTTGGTCTCAGATTTTTTTATTGGGCAGTTAGGTATGTAGCTTTAATTAGTTAGGTGGCATGATATTTGTGTAATTCAGAAAATAGCATCCTTTAACTACAATATAACTGCATATGGAATTACCACTTTCAATAGAGCCTGCTTCTGCTTTCCGTATTATTTGGAAGCCAAGGATGTCATTAAACTAATAAAATTATCTTGATAGAGATGAAGGTACAAAGGTCTGCTCTACTATTAAATCTGTTCCCAGGAAAATCATACTTGTTTTCCATGGGACTGTTCATGAGCAATTGTTACTACATGACTTTGCTTAGAGGTTTAGATGGGTAAATACAAATAGCATAATGTGTATTGCTGTATTCTGATTCTGTAGAACTGGGCTTTAGTGCCTGCTTTTGGTCTAAACTTCCTTTCTACAGAGATGCTTTGGATGAGAGAAGTTTAGAATTATGCCGGCTTGGATTCTGGGTAGATATGTATGGATGCGAGAGAGCAAAGCTGAAATCTCTTTGAATGGGGAATTGAAAAAACATGTGCAGTGTTATGTTAAATCTGGCCTTGCTGTAGTGTCTGCACTACACTAGGTGACAGGAGCTTGAGAAAAACATTTCTGAGAATCCTGTCACCAAAGATTGTGTGAACCCTGTTGAAAACACACGAGGAGAATTGCAAGCTTGTCAGCATAAGGCTGCACTGGCAGTGTGGTTACTTTAGAACCAGCTAACCCGATAGTGCTGGTTATTGGTTTGACTGCATGTAGGGGAATCAGCAGCGCCCATAACTACGAGTAGCAACAGAGCTATTCCAAGAGATAACAAATTGCCTTTCTTGAGGGCACCACCTTTATCTTTCTTAACTTGCCTAGATACAGATGCAATAATAAAGAAAACAAGAATTGCGTGCTGTACTTGTCAGTAATTAATACTAGTATGTGCTGCAGAAGTAGGACCATCTTAAAAAGTTATGGGTGTTTTCTTTAGTCTTTAGCCTCGTTTGTCAACACTGACTTTTATTTTAGACCAGCAAATAAAGTGGAGAGTGTTAAGTGAACAGTTAAACCTCTCACACTTCGCTATTATCTCCCTCTTTGTATGCAGCCTTGTCAGTACAGCTTGCTAATGTCAGGACTATGTTGCCAAAACTTAACGCTGTTTTAGCTTCAATTTGCGTTTATCTTCTATGTTTTCCACTCTGGCAAATTCTGCATTTGTTTTCATTGACTTGTAATCTCAGAATCTTAATAAATTGCCTGATTTCTGGAAGATTGCATTTGGTTTATTTAAGCTACAGTCTGAGGTTGGTTGAGGCAGCAGGATAGAGACTTTTCACATTGAGTTTAGTGTTAGTAATCCCTTAGGAAATTTGTAACACTGTTATCTGATGAAAAGTTCAGCTTTCTCGGGGGATTTCCGTGGGCCTGAGCTCTCATGAGAGTGGAGATTATGAAATTGCCCCATTTGGAAAAAGCCCTGTGCGCTTCCGTGTTTGACTGGTATTGAGGCCAGAATTTGGGTCTGACCTCCCATATCTCTCAAGTTAATATTCAGCTTTGGAGCCATCTCCAGTAATCATACATTTTATCTTCAACATTCATTACAAGCACTTATTACCTAATTTTTACAGCATTTCTGTGAGCTAAATAAATAAACAGCTGCCCTCATTCTGAAACACAGTAGGATGTGGCAGTTTGCAATGCAGTCAGGAGGCAATAAAAGCTGATGGCTTTTAAAAAATGTTGATGGTGAATCAAGTTCATTTTTACACAGGCAAGAAGATAGAGCATTGCTTGACTGATTTTTTTTTTTTTTTTTTTTTAAATCCTNAAGATTGTTTAGGTTTTTTTTTTTTTTTTTTTTTTTTTAAATCCATGTCAGTTCAATTTGTGGGCAGTCTTTCATGTTCTATTTAAATATTTTTGGTCATAAAATAAGTGAGTGTTAATACCAGGATCCTGACTAAAATCAAGCAAAATATTCTGCCACCTGTTGCTGAATTTCTTTGCAGCTTCATTGAAATGCAACTTTCTCTACTTCCAACTCTAGGGTTCTTTTGCTGTTTCTGTGTTTTATAGAGTAGTAGTTGTGAATTGTTAGAAATACGTTTTTAATTCAGTTTACGGGTTTTATGCTTATACTTTCATATGTTTTGTTTTCAAAATTCTGGAAAAAGCCATTGAATTAAATGCAACAGCTGCAGAGTTTAAAAAACTGCATATGTTTATGTATTTACTAAGTATTAATAATTAACCAAGTTTGTTAAAACTGCATATTGCTTAGGCCTGTGTATCAGAAATCCTCAGCTGATAAAGAATTGGTATAGCTCGGACAATTTAGTGGAATGTAGCTCATCTATTAGCTGAAGAACTTGTCTTAGCTTTTTTTTTTATGCTGACCTGGCAGCACTCTGTGCTATATGTGGGGGAAGATTCATGCTGTTCTGTGACACACATCCTCTGTAAACAGCCAGAGTTTCCTTCCCTTTCTAATTTAGCTTTAGTTTTAAGGATGGTGCAATAAGAGACCCTTTAAAGGGATTTAAAATAAGACCCTTTCCTGTGAGTTTTGGTGTTTTGTGGTGGTGGTTTTTTCCCCTCCCTGAACCTTTCTATTCTTCTAAACGTGTATTTTTAGAGGCACATAACTACCTGAGGTAATATTTAGATGTATTTTTGCTTGACATTGTCAGAAGGTTTACGTAACCACAGACAGTCAGAACTCAATAAACATAAACTACTATATCTCTTAAGGTCTTTTTCTTATAGTTCTCTATCTATTCTAACAAGTGCAGCTGCAACCTAACTGAACCATATCTGAAGCTGACTGAGCATACATATATATCAGAAGGAGATTTGCTTATGGGACAAAGCTTACTGCAAAGATAACAATATCTGAAGTCTGAGTGCCTGTTCTGGCTTGTGTAAACCAGCTCCTTAGGAAAGCAGCAGCTGCTGCCTACCCGACAAAATGCTACTTCAGAACAGTAGGGAGGAAGGAAAAAAAAAGTAGTTTTGACACTTGAGACGTGATGTGGACTTGGAAGTCCATTGTCCCAACAATTTCCATTGTAGCAAAGGCACAACTGTGTGACGACATGGTCAGCAGTCATCACCTGTGGTTTTACCCTGCTCTGTTCCGCATGCTTGCTGCCTAGGAGGTGGAGAACAGTGTGCTGTAAAGCCAGAGAACACAAATCAAGACAATGAAGTAGCCCTTTAAGACCACAAGGGTCCTCACCTGCCTGGTCTTTCTCCTTCTTTTTCATGGTATCTCTGCTGCTGCCTTAAGAAAGTGCAAGGAATTTTACCAATGTATCCATAGAAATAATGCATAAAACCTCTCCAGCAATACACATTCCATTTTCTTCAGGTAATTGCAGTGCTTTGTGACTCTGGTACACAGAATCAGGTTCCTAAAGTACCAGGAGGCACTGCTCTTCTCTGTGTCTAGAAGTAATCCAGCCCTCTGTATAAAACAGAGTGGTGCAAATGCTCCAGGGTGTATTTTCAGCCAGCAGGTTATGTCAGTACCAAAGGGAAGGAATGGTTAGTATATTGACAGTCCAATAGAAAACCAGCTGGAAGGATGAGCTCCTGAAACTACCAAGGCAGGGTCTGTGGGGACCATCCTGATGTAGTGTAGTATAGTGTCACACTCAGAATATGAGAGACATGATTTCCAGTTAAAACTCTATGTGAATTTGGGCGATCCTTATCTTCTAAGCATCTGTTTTTCAGTCTTTCCCAAATATTGAGAAAGTTCTTCAATTATTTTGAAGTGCTGTTGCTCAACAGTCTGATTTATAGCAGTGAAGGGCTTGAATGGTTGCAAAGGTTGCCCTACACCAGGCACAGAAAACATAACCTTCTCTTTAGTACTGAAGTTTGAGGGTTTTATTCCTGTCCATTGGATTTGAGACTCAAAGCAAAGCCAAAGAACTATCGGCAAGGGTAACTTTGCAGTGACCAACTAAGTTGAAATGTAGGGAGCAATCATGAGAGGTTGAAATAATTTAGATACAGGTATGTTTTCAGTGGAAATAGACAGTGTTTTTGGTTAAACTAAGTGCAGTATAATGATTGGCTTATTGTTGTTAATCTTTAGCATTTCTTGATTGGTTTTACTTTTTGTTCTGAAGGTGGCTTATGCTGTAGTGTGCTAGATAAGGAGCATTAGGACTTTGCACTAAATTCAGAAGTGTCAGGTTTTCCTGAACATAGGAAGAGTAAGGGCTGCTATGATCTGCTGACTGCAGACTTGGTATCTTGCTAAACTTTAGAATAAGTAATATGTCAGTCAGGTTCCTCGAATTTGTGGTAAGTGCCAGGAACAGATATCTGACATGATGAGCCTTCACACCCAAGGGAGGGGCAACTTTTTCTCTTCTTATGAGCCTTTCTATGTAAGAAGGAACAAATACAAATGCAGGACAGTCGGAGTGCTTTGATCCTGGAAAGCTCTGCCTGCCATTTTGCTTAAGGTTCATCATTACCCATGCTAGTTTCATGGGAGAAGCTCTTCCAACTGGATAGGTGATACTGTGATAATTTTCAAGTAGGAGGGTACTGCTGGATTCATTCTACCTGCTTGTTTTGGGGATTCAGAATGATTCTCATATAAGTGTCTTCTGGTTGCATTTGAATCGGCAGTCTTACAGATGCACGCTTACATAGCTGGCATATGAAAACACTTCTGCTATTAGTAATGGTCATTTGATTAAAATGCCCAGTCCTGCTTTTTCCTGTGATTTGAATTTCCACTAAATTTAAGGTCACTTGCTCAACTACGAAGAATTATGGACTGAGTCCTCCTTGGTCACAGCTTATTCTTTCAACTTCTGCTTAGCTCCATGCATTTTTAATAGCATAATGCCATTCTTTGTATGCTTATGTTTGCCATTAGAATAGTGGTATGTGACTGGATGTGACCATGGCATTTGGTTTTCAATTCCTCTATTGTTTGGGGTTTTAAATGTATTTTACTTTCTGAGTTGATGTTTTGAAGCATCTGAAACCTGCATATTATCTAGGGCGTAATATTCCTAGTACTGTGACAATCGAGTCCTAGCAGCAAAGCCTTACTTTCTGCGTCTGTAGAAGGACCCATCTTGACCTGAACTAGGTTTGACCTTTGGAGGACCTTCTCCATAACCTGTACCATCCCTGAATGTGTTCCATTTACCACTCCTGAAAATAATTTTGTTGTAATAATGAAGTATTTTTTATGGTCATATTTGTGGTCTGTTGTCTCTGTGACTGACAAGCCTAAGACAGAGGCTAACAAATTTGCAGTTTGTCCTTATATTGTGAACACTAGCAGGAGAATTTTCAACCGGTTATAATGCCATGCAATTTGGAGCTCTGCTGAGGATTTGCTTCTTAAAGCAATACAGTGGCTATTCTTAGGGTGTTTCCTTCAACCCTGCTTAATTTTTTTGCACTGTTAGAAGTATAATTTCTGCATAATTTCTTTCTGCTTTTTTCATTGGCAAGCTGTATTTCGTGGTTGTCTGTGCTGATAACAGAATTTGCCTTGCAGTGGGGAAGGTCAGGAGAATATCTGTTCTGTGGCATAACATGAGGCTTAGGGAGGTGGTTGGGTGTGCCCCTCTGTAGGCAGGAGCTCTGCAGGCTGTGTTTGCCCGCAGGGCTGTGGTGACCAGCCTGAGGCGTTTGCCTCTGTGCCTTGTGTCTTGGCTTTCTGGTGCAGAGTCTTTCTCTTGTCATGTGTGTCATACAGGAAGAGGGCCTGATGGCTTTTGGGACTTCAACAACTGCACAAAGGGATATATTAGCCTTTTGTTTGCTGCTGGCTTCCCACGTAGGGCAGAGGTGGGATCTCAGCTGGCTTAATGGGCTCTGTATGCCTGAAGTCAGTGTACCCCCAGTGAAGGCTAACTGAGGACTGGTTTGTGTATGTGCATTAGTACATGCTGAGAGCAGTGCTTTCTGCCAGAGTAATTGTGTTGGACTATATTTAAAGCTCTTCTAAGCAAAAATAGTGACTTAAAGAGGAATGGAGGTGGTCCCAATGTCATAGTCCCAAGACGAAAGGGCAGACCTGGGCCTGTTGCACAACGTTTCCCTCTCTCTCAGGAGAGGTGCTAGCAGCTGGAGATGGATGGCAGGCTGCCTCCTCTTTACTCACGTCACCATTTGGCATGGCAGATATACAAAGATGATGGGCCCTGGCTAAGGGGGTGTTCACTTTGGTATTATCTAGTGTCTGCAGAAGCAGCACTGTGTGATGTGTGATGGCCTCAGAGCAGAGAGCTGTAGCGTACTGTAAAAACAGGTCAGGCCGTGGCTGCAGAAGGAACAGCACTTTGACTGTGAGCAAATTTGGCTTGTATTTTCACACTAGTCAATCCTGAACAACAGGCCTGCTGAGCTGCTTGATTTCTTGTAAGCAGTCAAGGCATGGCTGTCCAGCTTTTTCACAGGACAGTTTTAGCTCTTGCCAGCATTAATAGGTACACAGGCAGCTCTGAGAGCTATTCGCACCTCACAGGGGGAAAGCTGCCCTAGAGGAAAAGAATAATTAAAACATATTAACTGCTTAAGAAACCAAGACCAAAAACCTTAAAAAATATTACTTTGTCATGCTTTTTCAATGTGTTGTCCAAGGTTAGGAGTATAATGAAGGCAGGTGAAAACTTGTTGCCTTGCCCAGCACTGTGAAAAATTTGCTTTTCACATTGTCAGTCGGTGTCATTGGCTCAGTAGGGTACAGTGCAGTAGCATGGTTCACCATTAGGCGATTGCTGTTTCCTCTGGGTGGTTGTCAGTTTACTCTGGATGATCGTCAATTCACAAGTTGTTCAGTCTTTGATTCAGTTGTTGAAATTATATGGGAACCCATTTTT
Organism: Eulacestoma nigropectus; assembly: GCA_013397775.1. NCBI lineage: Eukaryota > Metazoa > Chordata > Aves > Passeriformes > Eulacestoma > Eulacestoma nigropectus. Next base: position 107,269 of record VZTE01001750.1, read on the forward strand.
ATTTTTATAGGAAATAGCTTCAGACATCTTTTGTCATTAAATCACAGTGAGAGGTAATGAGTGTGAAAATCACACTTGTTGGGTTCAAGTGCACCTGTTACCTGTTCAAGAGATCATGAAAGATAATGAAAAACTAACAGATCATGAAAGATTATTCACAGATAATGAAAAATTAATAGAAAGTTCCAGTGTACAAGGTAATTTTGTGGCAGCATTTGATTTACCTGCCATGGTTGTCTCACCATGTGAGGGTTTCTTGGAAGACAAGTTTCTAGCCAGAATCTTTGTAATGGTCATGTGTGCTACCAGTAAATGCTCTCAGCTGCTGGAGCTGGAGCTTCAGCTCTTGGTCTCAGCTTCAGCATCTCCATGGGCTTGTGTTCTCCAAATCTCCTGTTGCTGGAAGTATGACCAGTGAAGAAGCAGTGCCCTGGGTGAAGCAGGCCTGTGTGACCAGGATGCCTTGTGACCTTGTTCTCCAGTCATGCCTGGGCACAGTTTTGCACTGACTTGACAGCCAGCTGTGCAATCAGGCTGGGCCTTCTCTTTCTGTAGAATTGCACTTTTACCTGAATGGGAAACTGTGATCTGAAGTCTTTGAACAGGGAGAAGAAAATGCCTTGTTTGCTCACTTGACGTTCTTCCTTGCTTTGCTCCTTCTGTTAGTTGGTGGGGATGGGTGCTGAGCTGGGAACCCAATTCTCCTCTTTTGTCGTCTTTGGGCACTTGTGGTACCTTGCTGATTCTAAAGAATGAAGCTAAGGTGTCTCGTGCTTCATCCTATCTCACTGTTTTGTCTCGCTGTGACGCCTTAGTTGCTGTTACAAAAATGATTGGGTTGCCCTATGAGCAGTCTCTGTGGTAAGAAATAAGGGTAAGAATTTAACACCAGCTTCTGTGTTGCATAGATATTGGGCTATGATGAATACAGGCTTAGCCAAAGGCTAGCAAGTCTCCCCAGCTGCAATGGATATACAGAAAATAACATAATTGTTTTCAGTCTTACATGTTTAATCAGTAGAGAGTGAAATCCCCTGATGACAAAAAGTGATGTCTGTAGATCAGACATATTGCCGTGCTTTCCTCTTAGCAGCTGAATTAACTTAAGGCATGAAGCTCCTTCTCCCCTTTCCTTCATTTGTTTTTTATAGAGAGTTAGGGTAGGTGAAGCTGGGAAGTAGATCTGACTGTCACAGTGTCTTCATTGAGCTTGTTAGCTTTAAAGTGGCTGAAAACCTGGTATAATGTAGATTATGGGCACAAACCCTTTGGGCAGAAACCCCACAAATTCACATTAGACCTGGTGAGCTTTGTACTCTACAGTTGATTGAGATAATACTGTTGAATACCATTTGCATACCTTTTATTTTTAGAAAGCAGTGTTCAGGATATGAAAAACATAGCCACAATTTCCGTGGGGTTCTGTTTTCCCACCTTTTAGTTTAATTTTAAAAGGCATTGCACCATTAAGTTTCTGGAGGAAGGTACGAGCCCTCAGTGAAGGAAAAAAGAATGGGAGAGGAGTTTGAGAAAAATCTTGTTCTGTAACCTGCCCCTTGAAGTTTTGTTTTTTTCCACTTGTCTGTGGATCTTCCCAGTATTGTTGGAAATTGTCACTGCTTACTATGGGACCTGTTATGATCATACTTGTTGTAAGATCAGCAAATTAAAACTGATTCCCAGCCATGGCTTCTCTTGCACCTTGACCCACCTTTTGAGCTTGTGAAAGTAACTGGGGATGTGTTTCTGGAATGAGGAAACTAAAAACCTGTGGCTTTTGGACCACAGATACTTCCTTCACTGCACAATCAGTGTTCAGTTGTGGTCTGCATGGAACAGAGACCCACATATAACACTGATTTGCTATTTTTTAATAATGCATATTTTTATTTGGATGTTCATTTTAATCAACAATATAGCAAGCACAGAGGTTGTTTTTCTTCACTAATTCATGTGACTGTCTTGAGCTCTTTGAATACATTTTGGGTTTTGTGTTTTTCTATTATCACACAGATTTGATTCTTAAGCAAAGACTGACTGGCCTACCACTGTCCCCAGGCATGAAGGTGCTGGAAAATGTTAGGTTGTCAGTAAAATGCAAATCTTAAGATGTAATACAGTGTTATAGTCCTGTAGGAGATGCTCTGCGATATGAAAATCCAAGAGTTTCTGGTTTTGATGCTCAGAATGCAGCCCCCAAAGTTCGTTTGAACTGTGTGGAAATGAAGGACAGCTGTGCCTTTTGTGAAGACAATATCTGTGGAATGCTGCCATGTGTGGTTGTCTGATCCTGACTGGTGACTTCAGAGAGGAAGGGAAGCTTTGTGGTTAAGGCACAAGGCCTCCAGGTCTGGGAGTTCTCAGTTGTGCTTCCTTATGTGACCATACAAAGGATCTTTCTCCCTGTCTCACATGGGATATGGACATCTCTTCTGCTTGTTTCATGTGGATGGGGATGGTCTCCTGTTACATTGCCATACTGTGCCCAAACTGGAGCTAATTACAACAAAGGCATTTCAGCCTTACCAGATCTGTTGGTTTTGGGGGTTATTTGCATGGTTTATAAGTCTCTGTTCTCTGCTGTCGATCCCTTGGTGTCAGGACTCAAACTGTAAAAGCAGTCTGCCATGTGGAAAAGCTGTCTCAGTAATATTTCTGCTGACTATCCCACCACTGAATCAGCAAGGTGGTTCACATCAGATTGGACAGTCTTTGAGTGTGTTTGCTCAGTCTGACCTCAAGTTTATCTCCCCATTTTGTGCCTAGGGCTTGGCTTGCTTGCTGGGGCCTATGGTTTCAGCCAGGAGGCCGAACCCTGTGGTGGGGGTGAGGGAGCCTGCAGGGCTGCGGCTCCCTTTGTTTTCTGTGGAAGATGAAGGGGAGGAGAAAGGAAAGGCTGCATGTCCATGTCGAAGTACATGGAGAGATTGGTCTCCAGTGTGCTGCCTGGCGTTTTTCTGGGCCCACCAGGTTGCAGTAGCTGATTGTAACGATGCTCTTGGCCACTCTCAAGCGAGAGAGGAGACATGCAAGTTTTATCATGTTTGGGCTGCCGGTTTTCCTCATGCTTTTTGAGTAACTTGATAGTATGTCTGAATTTTTATGGCAGGAAAATATTGCAGTAGTAGGCCCATGGTGGTAAAATGTGTTCTTCCACTCCCAAGTGTTTGCATTATTAAGTAAGCTTGGTATTAGCCTTCAGAAGACTTGCCTGTTTCTTTTGTTTTCTGCTTTTGGAGGGGTTTTTTAAAGTAATATTCTTTCATTTCCTTAGGCCCGAGTAGGCAAGCAGTCGTCTTGGATGGGAATGACTGTTTTCAAGAGGAAACCTCTCTTAACTCTTGACTTTTTGAGGTATCCAGAGAGAGAATTTAGATGCATTGCGGTGTTCGGTGCTCGTCTGTGATTTCATCTGCAAGTTTTTATGTATGCCTCCATGATTGAGAGGGATTGCATAAGACACTGACCCACAAGTCCTGGAAGTAGGACCAGATGGGGTGAGGGAGAAAATGCATGGTACAAGAGGCTGGCTGTGTGCTTAGGGTACTGCAGCCAGGACCATGGTGTTGGGATTCAGTCCCTTGGTCTCACAGAGCTTTCACATATGGCCTTGAATAGTGATCACGGGTTCATGATCGGCTGTCTGGAAGCCAAACACTGCCCCACAGTTTTGGTAACTTTGTTCTATTTCCTTCATGGTTTACTCTAAATGATGATGAAAACTCCTTCAGATGTCTGTAGGAGCTCCTTGGAAGACAGCATTGATTTTCAGCAAATTCTAGTGCTATACAAGTCTGAAAATGTTTGGCATGACAAAAAAGGCAGAGGATAAATGCTCTTCTAATGTTTGGCTGGTTGATGTGGAAGATGGTGACTCTTTGTTACACCCCCTCATGATTACAGGCAGGTCAGCAGGAATCTCAGTGTAGTTCAGGTTGCGTTCCTGCAATTGCCCATATAATATCTCCCTGGCCAGGAAAATCATGCTTCTATATAGCAAAAAGCCTCCAAGCCAAACCCAGACAAAATAGACTAGCAAAACCCAAAAGCAACAGAACACTGAGGAAACGGAAAAGTGGAAGAATTATTGCTTGGCTACCTTTTTTTTTTTTTTTTTTTCCCCAAAAGGCATGTGGCCCTTTAAGAGAAGCTTAAAAAATGTCTTAAATGGAGACAGATTCAATGAAAAAGCTTGCAAACATCTGATCTCTGTATGCCAGTGTGCCTTCAGTCAGCCATCCCTTTGTCCATCTGACTTTCTGAACAGTTGATGATCTCACCAAAAAATAAACAAGCTGCAGAAGTGTTTAGGGCGTTTGGCACATTTAGGAAGTAACCAAGGAATCAGGGTGGGGGAAGTTTTTCCTCCAGTTGCAGTGAAGCAGGCTGCTTTAGTCTCTGCTGGAAAGAAAAGGACGGTTTTATGTTTTTGCCGGAGCCAGATATTTTCCTAGCCTTTCCCCGGGCAGGGAGTGGGGGTGGTGGTTGATTTTTGGTAATGGGGTTCGGTAGGGCTTTTGCACGGCGTGCTCAAAACCAGCATATTCATGAAGGATCCTGCTGCGTGGGAGAGAGGAGGGCGAGGGAGAAACTTTTGCCCCAGAGTAACCTCCGCGTTGCCTCAGCAGAGGCGGGTGATTTACTTTTTCGTGTGGAACAAAAAGGCAACGGGGAATTTGTAACTGGATATGTAGATGAGGGAGCAATGACCGTCAGTAACCCCATGTATTTCGTGCCGCAGGAGCAGAGCGCGTGGTCCCTCCCCTTGCCGGCTCCTCCGCCAGGATCGGGCTGGGAAGGAGAAGTGGCGCCCGACCCGCCGGTCTCCCTGTCACCTCTGGTGGCACCCTGAGTGCAGACCATACTTTTTCCTGAGGGGGCCCATTCTTGACAGTATCACCTGTCCAAGTTAAGCCAAACCACCCCCTAAAAAACCAAAACCAACCAACCAAACAAAAACCCCACAAACCAAAAACCAACCAAACAAAAACCCCACAAACCAAAAACCAACCAAACAAAAGAAGAACAACCTAAAAACCCCTCCTGCAAAAGAGGTGGGGGAAAAGGTTGTTACAGCTGTCCCCTGTAGGAGGGGGGAAGGTACAAGCCCCTGGTTCTTCCATGTTGTTACTTTCTCTTTAGAGGTCGTGGTTTTCCACTCTTTACTCTGGGTTGTGGCATCCTGTCTTCCTAGAGTAGAAAATACAGCGTGACACCTAGCTAGTTGTCTTACGTCAGCCTGGAAATCTTCACTTTGCTGAATCCTATAGGACTTGGTCTCTCACCTCCTCCTGACATAGCTGCTTTGCTCATCGCTGCTTGTTTAAGCATTGTGGAGATAGAATTGGCCTCTCTTTCTTAAATAAAACAGCAACAACAAAACACAAACCAAAACTAAACACTGCTCTCCTCCCCCCCCCCCAAAAAAAACCCCCCAACCAAGCCATGAAACAAAAATCCAAAAAAACCCACACACAAAACCCAAGAAAACAACCCAAAACAGTGTGAGAGTCAGCTTCTTAAGATGCAGTTTTGTGGACTTTAATAGTGTACTTGGATTATAATTTCCAGATGGTTCCCCTCTGCTGTGATGAAGGTACAAATTTGTTTTAAAGTCAAGAGCTGAAACACCAATGGCTTGAGAAGGTGAAGCATTTGGGAAAGGAAATGGAAACAATGCTGCAAATGTATTCTTTGATTCCAAGTAGCTAACATTGTTTCCTAGATCTGCATGCAATTCTGTATCATACCTGTGTGTCTGCATATGTCAGACTTTGAAATTTATGGTAGAGTACATCAGCTATTAACATAATTAACTAAAGGCTAGTAAATCCCTCACTGGTCCATGCACCAGCTCAGTCCCACGGTCAGTAACAACACAGGGATTAAGTGCTAATGCTGTAGTAGGTTTCAGATCAGGGGAGCAGCTTGGTGTGCCTTGCTTCTGTGTATGTATGAGCAAATTGAGCTGAAGTAATGATGTTAATAGGAGTTGTTTTTGAAGGTTGATTTCTTTTCTTGTTGTTGGTTTGGGGTTTTTCTGAGACCAAGGCATCATGGATCGACATTTCTGAAGCCTGCCAAGTTTCAGAGCACTTTACCTCCTCTTTTCTGTTTGTGATATGGTTTGTGTAATTCCCTCTCCCCCATTTGTCAGCTTGACTTTTCCTGTTCAAAGCTCTCACACAAGTTTCCTTTTGGCTTTGCTATGACGAGAATGTTGCTTGTTTTGTCACTTTCAGACCTGAAACTTCGGGATTTCCTGATTGACAATGAGACATTCTCTGACTTCCTCCATCATAATGTGTCCATGCCATCATCTGCAGTAGAGGAGCTACTGGATGCAGGGGTCAACCTCCAGCAGGTAAAGACTACTTTCAACTCCTAACATAATCCTTGTCTATTGTTTGTTTCGCTGTAGTGCCAAGATCCACAGTGCTGGACCCTTCTGTGCCAGGTGCTGTAGAAACACAGAGGAAAATGTGTTCCCTGCTTCTCTTCCCTATTCTCTTCAATTTTCTGTCTTATTTGATTTTAAGCTGTAAAAGGACACTGGGAGCCCATGAGCAAACGTTCTGACCTGCAGAAGAAAACAGTACCCTCAGGCTAAACTGAATTTCCTCCTTCCGCATTTTTTTTATGGAAGTAAGACATTAATTAAGCTGCTAGCACTGTTCTGACTCTTTTCAGTCAGTCAGCTTGGACTAAAGCAGGGTTTCTATGTCTTGCTCTGCCTTACATTCCTGTTAAGCAGAAGGAGCTATATTTTTAGGTTTGTGGCCAATGCCTCAAGACAGACACATTGTACCTTATGTAGTACAGGAGTCCCGATATCCTGAGTGTACCATGATTGCAGTCATAAACATAGCCAGTGGTGACAGTGGGCTAGAGCCCTGTCTTGTGATGGCTGTCTGCCATTGTCAAGCTTGTTTTTTGCTAGGCTTGATGAAGCCTAGCAAAGTCGACCAGCATCCTTTCTAGTGCAAAAGCCAGAACAGACTTCAAAGGAAGACCCAGGGTTGTCTTGAAAGAGTGCTAAAAATGGCATCCAAGAGGAGAGGGAAATCTGTTTTGCTCCTCGACTCCATATCAGATCTTTTCATTGAAGTGGAATGGATTAATACTCCTTTCAGTCTTTGTTTTCCTGTAGCTACAGATGCTGTCCTGCAACTGCACATCTGTTTTAGTGCAGCTTGATAAGTTATCCTACAAGTTAAGGATACATTCTACTAAAAAATGTAAAGCGGAGAGAAAATTCTTATCCATTTTAGGCTGCATGCTTTGTTTTACTTGAAACTAATTTGCCTGAAATTCAAGGGTAGATTAAGATGGAATCATGCTACAGATGATTCTGGAAGAGTAACTGGAAGACTGCAGCAATAGCATTCTAGTCATTCTCCCTAAGTTAGTGGAGAGGCAGAAAGATTTTCAAACAGGCAAAAAACCTGACCTTACATTGTATGAATGCCATACTGTATTGATTGTGTAATGGAAGGAGGAAAAAAGCTTAGCTTTTATCTACATAGTATGTCGGAAGGGTGGTGAAAGGCTGGTCAGTCAGCTAGTTTTTCCTTGAATGCTTCAAGCTGTGTTCTTGTTTATGTAATTTTTGAGCTGATTCTGCTAGAGCACTGGGGGTGATGCTGCTAAGTCGTAATAGCATTTTGTGCTCAGGGATGGCAGGAAGAGCTAATCTGAGCAATAGGACACAAAGCTGCAGAGCAGTGGCCTACCAAATTTTCTTTGAGCACTTTTCTAATACAGATGGCAAGTAGAGATAAAGACCTCTCCCTTCCTGCAGAATGACTTTATCTGACTCACAAAATGGACGTCTTTTTTTTTGCTGGAGATCTGGTTTGGAGAACTGACCTCACTGCTGAGCTGACTGGTGACTTCACTGTTAATAGGCAGTATTTGTTAGGTCTCTGAATGAGTGGGTCACAGCTTCATTCAGAAGTCATGTAGTAGAAGGGCCTATCCAGAGTATGCCAACCTTTCACAGCAAATACAGCCCTCTTCTGCAGTCTGTTGGTGTCCTGGGGTTGTTCAACAAGGCCAGAAGTTACGATATGCAAGCAAGTAAGGAACTGAAGTCACCAAGGAGATGGGACTGTTCACTGGTGTTAACTGTAATGACAGCACTCCAACATGTCCAGCAGGGTTGTGTATCCAGCATACTGAAATTAGTGCAGATAAAAGCAACCAAAGCCCTGTCTTGATGGGCATGTTGCTTCTTGGGGCAGAGTGGCTCAGCCTTGTGTTTTTCCAGTCGTGGCAGGTGTGATCAGAAGGATGTGGGATTTGGAAGGTGCCTGGGTCAGCAGTGGGCAAGCAGCTCAGTGTAGTCAAGTCTGGTATGCTGCTGTTGTCCAGATGTGGCCAGACAGCTCTTAACGTGGCTTGGAGGCAGGAGTCGGTCCTGTCCCTCTGAAAAGTTGAAGGCACAGTGAGGTCCTGAGCCAGTGCTGCAGCATGATGCATTGAATAGCAGTGAGGAGTACATAGTAATGGCCACTGCATATTCTGCTTGGAACTAATCTCTGTTTCATGAAGCAGGAAAAGTCCCAAGGAGAGAACAATATGACCTGTAAGGACAAAATAATTACCTATGACTACTTTTAGGCATGAGCCTGGCATATTGAGAGTCCTTAGGGGACTGTCATTTAGGATGTGTTTTTGCCTGCTGAAGACACCATGGGTTCAGATGGCTGCAAGTGGTTAGAGAACTTGCTGACTTGGTGAGACTGGGTGCTTTAGTTTGGGGTGGATAGGCAGAGTCTTTTTTCTAAGGTCTAATGCTATGGGGCTCAGTGCTTGAAAAGGGCAGCTTCTCTCTGAAAGAGTTTAAAATCTGGGTGAAAAAGGTGGACATTTTCAGAATGGGCGAAGGTTGGTCACCTTCACGTTTTGTGAGTGAACACTGAGGCACTGGGAGAGGCTGGTTTTTCTTTATGTCCACCCAGGGAAGCTTGTTTAGACTCATTCTGGAAGTGTTATTTCAGTGCCCCACAAATATCTCCATTCAGCATGGCTACAACACTGGCAGTAGTATTTCTGCTGGCAAAAAAAAAAAAAGGGCACCCCAAATTTTTAAAAAGGCCAGCCTTTTTGATGTGAGAGCTGAGTGTGTGGCATTGAAAGATCCTATTTTTGGCCTATGGATACAGACCAAAGTTAAAGTTTTGCATGAGTATTGCATTAAATTATCTTCTCTTTCCTCTCAGCTCCATTTGCTTGTTTTCTGAATGTAATGCACTTTTTCTCCCAGATTGTGCATACCTATTTGGTTTTGAAAGACAACAAATTTCAGACTTACCAGCCTGGTTCAGGAGCTGCTAACTATTCTGGAATGTAGATCAATCCTCTTTAGCTGTTGTTGTAAGTTGGGCAATGCACACCGGGTCTTACAAAATGACAGAAAGAAGAAATTAAGTCTGTGGCTGTTGTTACCTGTGCATTTACAGTAAAATTGTTCCATCTGTCTAGCCCCAAGGCAAACAAATTTCTTTCCCATAGTAGACTCTGGATTTTTCCTTGTTTATCACCTTCAAGAAGTATGCATCTTTTTGATATGTAGTGTGTTTTTTAGCAAACATGAAGTCGGTGAATGACCTTATTAAAAGAATTTGGTTATCAGGTCTGAAAGGGTCTGGTGATAACTCAAAGGGATTTTATCAATTTTGTTAATAAGGTGATTGTTTGTGGATTAGGAAACATTATTGACAAGCAAACCATTACCTTAGGAAAAATATGCCTGCGAAGGAAGACTCTGGGATCTTATCTCATTTGTTGCAGCCAGTAAGATAAATTTTTTTTGCTGATATATTATCTGCTCAAAAACACTGCAAAATGTTTGTCTCAGCAGTTAGTGAGTAGATACTTCAGAGTTCAGGGAGATGATTCTGATTCAGAACTGCATAGAAAATGTGGCTGGCAGATATGTCTAAGTAGTTTGGGGCATAGGTCTTTTGCCCTTCACATAGATTTGCCAGACTTGTGTCTGGTCACAAGCCTTGTTTTTGTCTCTGTGGCTCAGTTCCCAGAAGACTGAACATTAGGCAATGCATGTACCCTTGGCTGGAGGAAATGGCTGCTGTGGAGGGCAGGATCACTGCTGCTTTGTGCATATTTGAGGAGAAGTGAAGAGAGACCTGCCTCTCCCAGGACTTCTCTCTCATGTTCTCATCAGGAAAGGGTTTTTCTTGGAACTGAGTTGCATATGAATCAGGACTGCTCAACCTGTAGAGAAGAATGCCCCCTCACCTCTATCTGGAAATGTTATGAATAGTTTGCTTTGTCTAGGCAATAACCAATTTTTTGGTTGGAGCCTTAGATGAAGGGAGACTTACATGCTTTCCCCATTTTCATAGGTCATTGTGTCTGGTTATCGAATGCGACTGCGAGATCTCTGCAATAGCTCAACATCGTCTGAATTTCTCTCAATCCAAAATCAGACAGCAGCAACAGACTCTGAAGCCTTCATTTGCACCTTGTCAAAGGAAAAACTCCATGCGGCCGAGCAAGCCTTCCGTGCTAACCTGAATCCTTTGAAGCCTCTTCAGGTGAGTTCACTGGCCCCACCTGCGAAAGTCTATCATTGACACAGTGACATTTTCCAGTACTTTCAGTCTAGGAACTGAAATTCCCTGCATTTCCAGAACTGCTTAGAGGCAGTTAGAAATAAGCAAGATGGTCAGTCTTTGTCATGGGAACATGAACAACATTGCTTCTTCCTGTCATTCTTACCCTTCTTGTTCAGTCTGCTGCTTGCAGAGCATAAATGTGTGTGGTCCGCCGTTCAGTTTTTCGAGAGGAAAGTCTTTATGCTGTGTCATAACAAACAGGCTCTTGGTTGTCCCTGTGTTTTAGTCAAATGTTGTATCTTGGCTGGAATGAGCCTAGATACAAGACTGGCTTGTACTGAGTGCTAAAACCATCACCCTCTGCCCTTAGCACGGCGCCACTGAGTGCAGAAGTTTCTAGCCACTGACAGGCCACAACATTTAAGCAGGTTTAAATCATACAAAGTAGAGTCCAGTTTTAAAGTCCTGTTTCAAAAATTAACCAACTGAATGGGTATTGAGGGAAGAAATAATTGAACTTCAAGAACATACATTATTTACAGAGTGACTGGAGACTAGAGCAGACTTGGCTCTAGGACAATCCAGTGATGTTTTGCTACAGATCTCCAATATCTGTTAAAATATAGAAGTTTGAGGAATTAAGTGCTGGAAATAACAGCAGAGTGAAGAAAAGACCACAGAACCCACTCTGTTACCCACTAAAACAAATACTCTATTGTTTGCTGTGTGAGTTTTCAGATTTGATGAGCCTTTCAGTAGTGAAAGTCATGTACCACTTGCTTGGCTTTGTCCCCAGTCAAAGAGGGTCATTATCAAGTACTGGAATGATACTACTCTCCTGCACAGTACGTAGCGGTCAGTGACTTCTCTCCACAGCTCACCTTCTGTTTTCCACATGTCCTCCGTCTGTACTTTTTCTTTCTGCTGGAAGAGCAAGACAACCCATTAGCATTAAGAGATGCGGTAGCAACACTAAAATTGTAACAAAGACGGGCTGTTTAGAGAGGAATGGCTATAGCTAGTTTCTTATCTTCAGTTGTGTGTGTATGTGCACATATTTTACTTTAAACCATTCAAAGATGCTAGAATTTTGGGGTCTTAAGGGGATGAAAATAGCCAGCTATTGTACCACTCAGAATTGGTTTTCTGGGCTCCGTGCTTTTAGTCTTGCTTTTCTTATTTATGGAAGCTTCTGCAGTGTAGCTGACAGAAGCAGGTACTGAGTGTGTCTGTGTTGTTAGATCTGTATTATTTGTCGGTGAAAGGAAACAGTCATAAGCCACTCTGTGCCTCTTGGCAACAGCAGTATAGATTTAAGACACTATGTGCAGTTTTGGGGGGCTTCTGAGAAGCTGGCTCATGATCTTGAAGACCTTGTCTTCAAGGGGAAAAAAGCTGGAGTCCAGAAGCCAGCAGTTCTAAACCTTCTGTGCATTGTCTGGTAAAGGTCCACAGTTTTCCTCAGAAATGTGTCACAGTGTACCCCCTAGTTAAGCTGCTGTAATGCATCAGTGAATGAAACAAAAACTAACTGGCTTCAATATGGCCAGGCAAAATGGATAAATTAACTGTAGGATCACAACCAACACATTTGAAACTTAGTGTCTTTAGAGGCTAAAAAGTGCCCTGACCTGCAGTAACATCTTTGAACAAAGAGAGAACTTTCTGCTCATGAACAAAGGAGGCTTTTGATGCAGCTTATTGAAGGCACTGTGTATCAAATCTTGGACATGCACACTGAAGATAGCATGCTCTGTATCTACCACAGAGTCTGTAAACCAATGCCAACAATTTGTCCAGAGATTAATTTTTATTTTTTTTGTTGCTTCATCCCTTTGATGTACTTCACAGCAAGGCATTTCAGTAAGCAAAGTAAGGGCCAAGTTGAATGGAGGTGCAACAGCAATTTAGAGACAGATTTTTAGTTTGTGTAATTGGACATGGGCTTCACTTGTTCCACTACTCTGTGATTTATGGAGCGGCAGCATCTTAGTACAAGAAGGTTAATACAAGGGCTTGCAAGCAAGTTCTTGTATGCAAGAACTCTGTAAATTCAGCACTAAGGGCTTGAATTGTAAACTGGAAATTTGTGCCTCTCTGATATCTGGGTGGTGAAGTAGCCATGGTTTCTTGAAATGTCTTAATACATATGACTTAGCCTGACATCCACCTGCTTGTTTTTGTCCCTGTGCATTCCTGTTTGTTATTCCCTCTGCAAGGTGATGCAGTAAATTTCATCATAGAATTGATCCGGATTAAAAGTCACTGACCTGATTGTATGTTTATACAAATATTTATGCTGAAACATGAAGGGGAGGGTGCAAGATTGAAGCCCTGTGATCCAGGAGTGAGTGCGTGGGCTGAGACCCTGATGATAATACTAACTTCTGCTGGCTTGAAGTATGTATGCATTTGCAGCCTTGGGGAAACTCTTGGTGTTCTAAGTAGCTCTCAAAAATGCAGTAATTACTAGCAAATTATGGACAGATGAAGGTTTTAAAAAAAAAGAAATTAAAGTGCATGTATAGTGGAATGCATGAGCTCTAAATGTCACAGCACTGTTAAGTTTTTTTAAAAAGAAAGGCAAGGAATAAACACTTTACATACCTGCTCCTCAGTTCTATCCAGAACACCTGGAGTGTTGCCCAAAGGGCAGTGGTACAGTTAAGACAAGAACTTCTAATTAAAATTTCACACACACTAGGGTTCTAGCTCTGTCAGTGATCTTTTGTATTACTTCAATTTAGTCTGTTCTGTAGGATGAGAAAACAGAGCCAAGCACATGGAGGTATGGTAGGGAGGTTAAAGTGTGTCTCCTTACTCTTTTTCATGTAAGAACCTATTTGAGGCAGGCTGTTTAGATCAAAACCCAGCAGAAGATCTGTGTGTGATCACAGGGCACTGAGGCAGAGGATCAACTTTCCTTCTCTGAGTCTTCACTCCACTAGAAGAAAAAAGTGTTTCTTAAAGTCAAATTCCCTTTTCCATTACCCATGTTTTAGTCTGCATCCATTCTCTGAAGCCTTTTGACCAGCGATACTATGGGACCTAGGACATGTTGTACTAGCTCCTTGTGTGGACACATCACCTCTTCTTGAGGCTTGCCTTGCACTGGGTGAGTGAGATTGAGACAGGAGAAGCTGGTTTGAGAACAACAGTGAAGCTGTACATCTGGCTGCATGCATGCAAATTTCCTTCCTGGCTTTCTCCCGGTGGTAGGCCAGCAGTTGGCCCATGAAGGAACTACCCAGTTTGGGAAAGACTAACAAGAGCAATGGCAGTAAGTTCCCAGCCATCACAACACAGTCCAGTGGGACATTTGACTGTCTTATATCGTAGAAGTACCTGTTTGTATTTCCCTCTGCAAATCTCCCTAGTTTTGAATGTGATTTGGTGGGGGGAAGGTCAAATGACAATTCCAATTGCTCCTGTGGGGTTTCATCTCTTGGACAGCACTGCCTAAGAAGGGCTTTGCCATACTCACTTCCAGTGGTATGGATCTGTAATAAGCCATAAATATACTGTGGCTTTTGTATTGCAGTGGTCCTTGAAAGAGTGTGGGTGAGCACATGAAGATCCAATTGTTTTTTCTCCCTCTGTAATATGGGTTGTGTTTTGTCAAATGGTTAGCATGAACTAAGCACTACATAATAAATGCACTGCAGTTGAAAAATGGCTTTTAGAAAAGGTCTCCTGATAGAAATACGTGCTACAACTGAACTCGTAGCTTTCCTTGGTCTTTTGGGAGCATTTTCAGACAAGCACAATGATATCATCCTTTTAAGCAGCAGTGGCTTGAGACTTCCACTTTCATGAAACAAAAGCAGAAGCTTAAAGCACGTGATTTTTTCTGCAGAGGCCAGTGGAAAGTTTCTGCTAAGATCAGTATAAAGTTGTAATAACTATTTCAAAGCAAATGTGGCAGAGTGGTCTTTATTAAGCAGAAACAGTTAGCCATATGATGCAGACTGAATTTTGGCTTAATTTTTTGACTGCCCAATACTTTAAACCCATGCATTCTCATATATGTTAAAGAATCAGATTTGTCCATCCCCTGTAAGTCTCATGTGAATTTATTCAAGGCTTGTCTGTCAACTCCAGCCATCTCAAGTATTTGTCTGTAGAGTGAATTTTGTAGCACGCACATACAAGCACAAAGAGTCCCCCCGCAGTGCACTCAGTATATAATCTGAGTGTACTCAGGAGTGGTCGGCTGCCCCAAAAAACAAATTTAGTGACTTGCTAGCCACTACGACAGTAATTGTAGAGGGCAGTTGTATTCAAAACCTGTTAGAGCTTTGTCTTTCCACAGTGTGCCTAGAATAGACAGGTGATGTTTTTGCAGCACATTACCAGTAAATGAGTCATTGCCCTCCCCAGTCCCAAGATGTAGTGCAGATACCTGCTAAAGACAGTCTCGCAGTAGGAACAGTCCTCCTGGATCTACTCTGAATTTAGAGGTTTCTTACTAATGTAATTAACTACTTAGTGAGTCACTACAAAGGTGTATATTACAGGGAAATAATGACATGCTCATCTGTTCAAAGACTGGCCCTTGTGACTGATTTTTTTGTTGTTCTCTCTGGAGATGACTTGTGAGAGGCTTCCTGAGTGGGCTTTGAGGTTCAAGAAGTGGTAGAGAGAGTAAAATTTCCTCCATGTCAATGATACTATTGCAAGTTCTGGTGAGAAATGACCTTGAAGTGATATGAATTTGTTAGGGAAGAAAGGTCAGGGTGCTGTGGTATGAAAGGATAGGTGGGAACTCCTCACATTTCAGGGTAAGGTTAGAAACTCCTTGAATCACCTAAGACTTAATTATGAGGTCAGGAAAAAGTCCTGTTAAGCTCAGTGTCTTTGACTGATAGTCCGGCAGTGGCCTGTAACGGAGGCATGTGAAAGGATGCAGCCATTGGGCAACTATGTAACAACATTTCCTTGGTGTAATGTTCTTCAGTAGCTTGCAACCCAGACTTCCTCAGCTGCTCCTGGGATCTTGTTGTTTGATAAGATTGGTAAGATTTTTATGTTCAATGAATTCTTTTAAGGCTTTCTCAAACTCACCATACTTCCAGCACTGCATAGAGTCTACTGATTTTTTCCATTTTGACTAAGTTGTATATGCAGAAGCTCCTTTGGTTTTGTTTTAAACTGATCATTTCACTAGAAGTTCTCTAGTCCTGTATGATGAGGCACAGTGGGCAGTCATCCCATTTCCATTCCCCATCCCACTTGTAAGTCTGCAGACCTTCATCATAACCTCTGTTTGTCCTTACATGTCCCATTGGAAAAACTGTGGTCTATTGTTCTTCCTTCAAAAACCATTCTTACCTTGAATCACGGCCTTTCTCTGTACTTGAGTTCCTTCAGAGATGGAGAACCCAAAATTGCACATAGTACTTGAGAACCAGGATTGCATTGCAGATTTATATTGATGTTGATCTATTTTATCACTATGTTTCTAAGATCTCTCTTTTTGAGTGGCAGTAGCTAATTCAGAGCCATACAAGGGGTATCTTAAGGTAGAACTGTCTTTTCTCAATGTACTTGACTTTGCAGTGCTGAATTTTGTCTGGCACTTTGTAGCAGTATGTCAGTAGGGGGCTGTTCACTAATCCTTTGCAACTGGATTTTGACTTTTCACTGTTCTTAACCAATTAGTATCTTCAGAAAACTTTTCGTCATCTACTCTGTTCCTGAATCACCTCTGAATGCAGTGAACACATCTATGTGGAGACTGTTGAAGTATATGGAGCTGAACAAGTACATCTCTTGTTATGCATGAACCTAGAACTTTCTACCTCATCTTATTGCTAAAGTAGTAGTGGTAGAGCAGATATGTAGCTTTGATATTTGCTGGCTGAATTTCTTTAAATGTATCTTGAAGGTCTAAGCCTGTGGGGATTTTTAACTGCTTTTCTTCTAGATGATATGTTTTTATTTATCTAAACCTTAAGGACTACATTTAGTAGAAATCCATAGAGGTTAGAGAGATCGTCCCTGAATTTGCAGCTGGCTGTGGAGCAGACTAACTGTGCACTCAGAAAAGTTAGCTGAATTTTAAACATCCCAGCAGACAGCAGAACAGTGCCCATTATACCAGCTGGCACTGACCAGGTCTTACCAGTCTCCAGCAGATCAAACCTCCAGACTTTGTTTCCGGAAATTGCCCCAGGAAAGATGTGAAATGGAAGAGATTCAGCTCAAAAGACATGTGCTAAAATCAAGGGCCTTGGCTGTTCATCTGTGTGTTGCAATGCTCTAACTTTAGTATGCTTTCAAATGCTGCAACATGGAGCTACTAATGTGAAATTGTAGGAATTTATTTTAATCTTCATTCCCTTGAAAAAAGGATTGTGCCCAAATGTTTTCCATGCAAGGTAATCCAGATATGTGAACAGAACAGGAAAAGAACCCCACAAACCGAACTCCAGGCTACCAGTTATATGTAGAGCAACTGGAAACAAGGAGTTGTCTTCAGTGTGACTTCCTGCTAGAGCAAATAGTTTCCTGTAAGCTGTGCCTTCCATTTCTTTAAGCCTGTCAGTCTTGCTCTTTGGTGACAGTGCATACCAGCTATTTCCTGGAAGCTGTTTTAAAATACTCCCTTGATTTAGATAAAGAACATCAAGGCCTGGTGGGAGGACTTGAGTGATGATGATGATGTACACTGCACTAGGGAGTTCTTTGTATCTGAGCTGGTATCTGTGTACTCTCACTGAAAACTTGTGCCCACCAAAATGTCTTTTCCTCCACTGTACTGAGTTTGCATCCCCCTCTTAGCACTGACTTGCAGGATTTCAGGACTGTCCACATGCTGTCCTTTATACTGTGCTTGTTTTGTGACCTGGAATGCAAGTCATCCTTTGCACTGTAAGTGTATGTGCATGCATTTAGCATTTTGTTGGTATGGTTCCAGTTATGGCATCTGTGTACTTAACCTGTGAAAAGAGAAAGGGGTGATCCTGTCACATTGCAGGGTGCAGAAGCCCATGGTATTTTAAGTTCAAGGTTACACAGAAAGCCAGCTCTGTCTTCTCCACCAAGCACTTTGCCATGTAAGCAGTCCTTACTGCTCTATACAAGAACGTTTACAGGAGTTTAATTTCTTCACTTGTGCTTTGCAGTAACTTCTAGTTTCCTTTTCTGTCTTCCTGCAGAGACGACTTTCTTTCAATTCCTCCTTGTGGGATCTCTCAGAAACTGTGGAAACTTTGAGAGAGAGCGTTGGGAAGCTTTTTCAAGAGGTAAGAGCCTTTGTGTCAGGAGAACACATCACTGTGGTTGCTATCTTAACCTGTGATCAAGTACAAGAGGCAACTCAAAAGGCAAATCCCTGGCTTGTTTTGAAACTTTTCCCCATCCTACAGCTATTTACCCTGTGTCAGTATAGGCAGCATGCACTTTGCAACCTCTTGGCACGTCAAGTTACAAATACCATAACAGGAATTAGGACATTTTCTGAAGTGTTTTGCCTTCTCAGCAGTGGCACAATTGTTGGGCTTGCAGTACATCTGCTGCCAGGTAGTGCCTTGCAAACTGCATGTTGAGGCTTTCCTTTCTATTTTTTTCCATTCAGTTGCCAACCCATGTCAGGGTTATTACTTGGTTGTATCTACTGGGTTTCGTGTGCAGTGAGGGTATGGCATGTGGAAAAGATGCTGTGGCTGTTATAATTTAAATTAGTAGTTACAGGCTACGATTTCCTCTTTATCTATCTTGCTTTTTGGGCCAGAGATTGTTTTCCAGTCTTGTGGGGTGCTCAGCACAATGACATCACAACACTAAACATAAACAGCGATTTGCTCAGTCAAATTGACATTCTAGAGACTGCAAGTATTTGTTTTTGCAGGTGAAATGATGGATTAAGAAAAAAGCCCTGTGTACCTGTGTATGAGTCAGAAGTCCAGATCTAGGGTGTAGAGGGGTGGCTGTTGAGCCAGAAACTTATCCTAGTTTTTGTGTCTGGTTCTGACTTTGAAGTGCTGCTATTAGTCAAAAACATTCTCTCCCTGGAGCAGAAATTACAACCATCTAAGCTAAACAGTGCCACCGCCTCCATCTAAGCTAAACAATGCCGCCGCCTCCTCCTCCTCCCTTTGCTAGTCTTCCGTCTTTGCATCAGAGCGAGAGCTCCGCGCCCGTGAACGGCAGTAACCCCTGGGAGCATGCACAAGAGCGGGTCACTCCAGGTTAGCGTGCGCCTCACTCCCACGGAGGGGCAGCTGCCGGGAGCCTGCGCCGTGCCAGCCAACAATTCCTGGCATGCACCCCTCCCCGAGTCCTACAACCTGCCACGCAGTCCCCTTCACACTGAAATTAAGACGATTCCAGGATCAGCTTCAGTTAGGACCATGGCAGAGCTTTTGCTGCTAGCAGGGAGACTGCCCTTCAGAGTTTGACTACAGCTGTTTCCTGTTACGTCATGTAAGCTTGCCTTTTTTCCTTGTCTGGGATAAAAATAATTGAAACCACGTGACACTCAGTTTGCTGATGTGGCCGAAAACGTCCCAGGGTAACGTGCCTTTTGCTTGGCAGCTGTTTTGTGTAGGACTACCTTTTATTCTGCCCTGCTGTGCAAACAAAGGCAGCTTTTTGCTCTGTGTACAGCATGAGCTGCTCCAGATGGCTTGACCGAAAGTTACTTCTTATTGTCTGTAAGGCGGATTTCTGTGTGAAAAGGAGGGACTTGCTCCGTTGTTTCAAAGGGCAGCAGCTTGAGGGGGTGGAGAGAGCTATTGTTTGTGCCATGTCTAGGAGCATTTCTAGCAGGGAATTTTAATTAGAAAATGGTCTGAACAAAATATTTGTCTTGGAGTATGGGGATTGATGGGATCTGTGTCCTTGGACTCATTAAATCAACTTCTAAGAGGGCAGATTAAACACCAAGAGCAAGGATGACTATTTAGAAACACTTAGGGAGCCAGGTCTGATGTCTGGGAGAAGAAATAGCTTAGTAACCCTTCACATTTGACATACTTGTTTCCAGAGGTGTAAAAGGATCAGCTGTGCATGTAAATTGTAAAGTTGCTGGTGCCAAAGATTAAACAAAGTTCCTTGCTCAAACTGTTTCAAATAATATTAGAAATGTATTTGCCAATGCAATCTCTCATCAAGGTGGTTAACAATTCATATGTTCATGGGAATTAGCTGCACTTCCTATTTGAGTACCTTTGCTCATCATGTTAGGGAGTTTATAGTACTTTAGCTAAAGCAGCTGCCTTTTTGCTGAGGAAAAATGAGCTGTTTTACCTAAGATACCAAAAACTTCCCAAGAGATCCCTTTGAATTGCACACTCAAACTGTCACACCTGAAATGCAGCCTTGGCCCTTTGGGTGAGGAATCATCAAACCCAGAAATCTACGTGAGCATATGTAACAAACAGAAGCTGTTGTATGACACTTTTTATTCATGTCCCATGATGCTGGTGTCCTGTATGTCACCCTGAACCTGTGGAGCCAGGTTGAGTGGCACCAGGCTGCAGGCAAAGACAGCAGTGAGTAGCGAGGAAATGAAAGTACACTTGCATCAGTCACTCTGGACATATGCACTCAGGCTTTTGCTGTTCTCACAGCTGTCTTCCATTGTATCAGTGGGTCATGTAATTTTAGCATCTGAAAATAGAGGCTCCATGTATAAGTGATACGTAGTAGCTGTTGTTTAGCATCAAGAATTTTTCTCCAGATGCTGGCACGTCTAAAACATGCACAGTGCTACAGATGAACACAAAGGGTCAGGTTTACCTCCCACTGTAAGGCCAAAGAGTCTTGAGTGTGCTCTCCTTGGGTGAACTTGGATTGAATTGTTCTAGCACACTGCTGCTTTGAGCATTGTTGCTGGCTGGCTTTGCCAGCTGTCATAGACTTTGGTTGTCTGCATTTTATTTAAACAGAAGTGACAGACCAATATACAGTGAGCAAAAGTGGCAGATGGTCTTTGGCTGTTACTGTCTTTGAAAACAGGGCAGTTGGACCACAGCATCTGAAGTTGTTTCTGAGATGCATTTGATGAGCAGTTACAAATAAGTGTCTCAGCAATTCTGCTTGCCCTGTTTAGTGTATGTGCCTGTTCTGGGCAGCACAGTAAGAACATCCAAGTTAATGTCACCTGATATTTCAGTAGCAGTCAGGGAATTGGATAAAATTCTAGAAAACACTTAAAAAGGGATAGAGAACCAGCTGTAGCATTTTACCATGATACTATATAAAACCCTTTGATACAGAACACAGATCTAGGCTCTTACTCTCTGAAAAGGGATAACAGAAATGGAATAAAGTTCAGAGAAGGCCAGTTAGGACACTTAGAAGTAGAATGACTTTCACAAAAGGAGCAAGGGAATAGGCTGAGGCTGTTCAGCTTGGAGAAGAGGTGAGTTGGGGGTATGATGGAGACCTGTAGTGGCACACAAAGAAGAGATAGGAATTGAATTTTGTAAAAACAAAAAGCAAAACCACATGACACCAAATGGAGCTAACCAGAACCAAATTAAGTGGAGAGAAGAGGTTCTTTCCTGTGATGTTGGATGTTAAATACTTGTGGATGTTCTAAATTCTAAGAGTTTACCATGGAAGAAATTCACTGAGAGTTAGGAAATAGAAGTTCCCTGAGCTGAAAATAAATAGAAGCTGGAAGGTTACTTAGAGGAAGTATCCTAGATTCTTGCCTTTGTCTTATTTTTTCATAATATCCACTTATTGTTGCCATCAAAGAGGTGATTTCTGACATCTCAAGATGGGGTCTGAGAGCAACACTCCAGTGTAGCATGAAACCAGTGCTCCTGCAGGGTGGGTTGCTTTTCCTGTTATGGTGAGCTTGGCCATGCCCGAGTATGGCAGCATTAATGCAGTGAGTTTCTCAGGCTGAAGGCAGAGTTCTTTTGTTCATGACACATTGCAGGCATATTGTCTGGCTTATGCCACTCAAATGAGTCTGGAGGTACTAATCGTTCTGGCTGGTTGTACATTGTCACCTCGGGCGTGGTGTTAGGTCAGCTGGGCAGGAGAGGGTTCCTTGCTGTGACTGGCTGCGTGCACAGCTTATGCTGTGATTCAGGCTCCTGACTGCAGCAGAGCTTTTTTTTAAGGATTTTCTGGGAATGCTGTTGACAATGAGGCAAGGAGTTTCTGGGGCAGGGATAAGTGATGGCAGTCTGGGAGGTCAAACTGGCTGCCTGGTGTAATTTAGTGGAGGCTTGGTGGAGTTGTGGTAGGTCACACAGCTGTGGCCTGTAGCTCATCCAGTTTGTGACCCATGAGCTGCAGTCACTTGGTGTTGTTCCTTTGATTCCTGTTCTGACTCAATGCACCCCACCTCACCTGTCCTTGTGAGGGTACCCCACTGGAATGTAAGCTGTTGTGCAACCAGGAGGAGAAGCAGCTTCCACGTTAAAGGGCAGAGAGGCCAGGAACCACCCACAGCACTGAAGGAGAAAACTCGGGAGTAAAGACCTTGGCAAGGATACATTTCAAGTACTCGCACAGAAAAGACTTCCTTCTGCAGTCTCCCGTTGTGATGGTGGGGAAATGTTTTCCCTGGTTCTTACCCTTGATGTTGTATTCAAGGAGGTTCTCATCTGTTCAGAAATCTGTTCTGTGATTTGAAACTGCAGGGAAGGAACTCCTTTTACTAATCCTGTTCGATACTTGCTTCCATTCTTTTCTCTGCCCTTCCCCTCAGCTGCTGAGCGTGAAGAGCTGGAGTGACATGAGGCAAGAGGTGATGTTCCTGACCAATGTGAATGCCTCAAACTCCTCTACGGAGATCTATCAGGCTGTGTCACGCATCGTGTGCGGCCATCCTGAGGGTGGAGGGCTCAAAATTAAATCCCTCAACTGGTATGAGGATAACAATTACAAAGCACTATTTGGAGGCAACAACACTGAAGATGATGTGATTAACTTCTACGATAACTCCACAAGTAAGTGAAACAGTGGCATGGTCTGAGGTCCGATCTACTTCATGATTGTCATCACTAGTGTTTTCCAAATTTCTAGAGATGAAAGCATGTGGTCCTGAGGGACATATTCACTGCTGTTTCAGAAAGGCATGCACATATTGTCCTGTATATGCCCTTAAGGCCAGTAAGTTATCAACTTGCAGAGTCTCCCAAGGACCTTCTGTAGAGTCCACAGAAAGCTGTGCAGTGGACCTGCTTTATTGGGAGAGGGAGCACAGTCATGTGCAGCCTCTGGAAATCTGACCTTTTCTGGGCAGATTTTGTTTGTGCCGTGCATCGGGGTTGTGGGAGTGTTGCAGACCTAATACTGTGGCTCTTAGTGTTGGAAGTTACCTAGTTTCTCCATGTTCACCAGGCAAACTCTGCAGGCTTGGGCTAAAAGGGGCTTTTTGTGCAGCTTTGCAGTAAAGGAGGGGTTTTGTGTCTGAAAAATGCTTTGCTTTCAGCTTTCGTTGTTCTTAAAGCTCTGTGCCTTCTGCACTTGTCACTGTGCTGTTCAGCCACTCACTTTTGTACTCTTCCTCAGCACCCTACTGCAATGAGATAATGAAGAACCTGGAATCCAGCCCGCTTTCCAGGATTATCTGGAGGGCTTTGAAACCCTTACTGATTGGGAAGATCTTGTATACTCCAGACACGCCAGCCGTAAGGAAGGTCATGTCTGAGGTAACTCTAGCCCTGTCTCTGATAATGTAGCATGAGCTATGTCCTCTGGCTGTGCAGCTGATCCTCTCTAGTTAAATTGGACCCAAACACAAGCCAAGAAAGGATTGCCTGCAAAAGCACAGCCTCCCTAGTCTCTCACCTCCCATACACTTACTGTTAAAGGCTCAATGCACCCTCTCAGCCCATGATAGGTCTCTGCCACCTTTTGGAAATAACCTTCCTCTCCTCTTTGTGACAGGTGAACAGGACATTTCAGGAGCTGGGTGTGTTTCGTGACCTTGGGGGAATGTGGGAGGAGATAAGCCCAAAGATTTGGACATTTATGGAAAGTAGTCAGGAAATGGATCTCATTCGGGTGAGTATGGTGTCCTTGCCAGAACCACCATTGTTGTTTTTTGCAATAAGTGATGAAATACTTATTTTAGATGGTGCTTCACGGTGATTCAGTGCTGAATTGAGCAGATAAATATTATGGATGGGACCCCTTCTTGAAAGAGACTTTGATTGTACTGATCTTGCATTATGCTTGTCATTCCTTCCTTCACGGAACAATCTCCTGCAAACAGGAGCAGTGCACATTTAACACCCGTTTCTAATCTGCCTCTGTTGGAAAATGTGCTGTTTTGTCCACAGTGTTGCCCTACTGTGTTATGAAAGTATCACCATGGCTCCTCAGGTGCAGCTCTGAGGGGGGTGGATCTTTGCATCCTGTGCTGATGTCTTTGGAAGCACAGTGATGTAAAACTGGGATCGAGAAACAGAGGGACAACTGTAGAGTAGTTTTTCCAGCTGTCTCTGCAACACAGCTGGTTGGGTATCATAGTGCACCTTCTTGTGTACGAAGACCTCCCCAGGTCTTACAAACCTTGAAATTCATTCCTTTTTTACCCTGGTGTAGTGCTCTGCTGAATAATCTGTGACCTGCCCTGTTGTACTTCTCCATCAACATGACATTCTAGAGCGCCAGAGACACTTGAACAGATTGTTGCAAAGTTCAGGTGGAAAGTGAAGGTCTAGAACATTGATTTGCAGTGATGTCCTCTAAAAAGTGAATGTTACTCCTATTTTTTAAAATTTTTTTTATTTTAGTGAGCCTTGGGCTTTTCTGGTTTTATATTTTATGTTGCTTGTTAACACTGTTTTCTCTGGTAGTTAATTATTCATCTTCCCAGCAATCTGGTCTTCTCTGTACCAGTGTAGTAGCAGGGGTCCCTTTGTTGTCACCTGTTGACGTTCACACAAGTAGGAGTCCTTCATTGTCAGTGCCTTGGCAGGTCTCAGACAGCATCCCATTCAGTTGCCATGCTGCTGGGTTGACCAGCCATCACCTCAACTTTCTGGGTTGTAGAGTCTGTTTGGCATATTTCTTCCTGCTGAAGGAGAGGAAAGTGCTTTGCTTGCCCATCCCTGCCACTTCTAGCTTGATGCTAATGTGCCTGTGATCTTCAGGAAGGGCAACATGCCCCTGGAGTTAAAGAGCTTTAATGTTGGAACTGAACAAGATGAGGTTGAGCCATTTCCCTACAGGCATGGTGTCCTTTCTGCTGGGGATGGTGGCAGAAGTTAACCTTGGAGACCAAATGAAAAGAGAGCACAGCACATCCAATTCTTGTTTGCTTGGATTTCCTTTTTGTATGTTTTCCTTTGCTAGCTTGGTCTGTTCTGTTTTTCCAGTTTGCAAAGCTGTTCATGTAGCTGGGTGACCCACTACTTTCCGGTTTGCTGGTAACGGCAGAGTATGGGGAAGCTCTTTACCGCTCTCTAATTTTTGTTGTGGCAAAAAATCCATTTCCTGTTCTTAATCATAAGGATTTTTGCAGTTTTTTCTCTTATGCACATTTTTCTTTTTATCTCCCTGACTTCAGTTCAACTATATCCTTTACAATTACTGCTCCCTTCGTGCCTGGCCTTATATTGTCTGCCCAGTGGACTGGTTTCTGCTTCAGTGATGGGTGCTTCTGCACACTGAACTTGTGCTAGGCATTGTGTATACGATAGCCTGTCCTCAGAAAGCTAGCAGTTAAACCGGGTGAGGAAAGTACTGTCCCCGACAGGAGGACAAAGGCAGAACATCATGGCTGTACAGGGCTGCTTCAGCCAGCCCTGGTGGCACAGAAGCAAAATATGAAAATCACATGGCCTCTCATGCTTGTGTTTCTTCTCAGCACAGTGACCGTTGAGCCTCTGGCCATGCCTCAGTCCCTCTCCATCCCAGCCAGGAGCGGAGATTTGTGTGGGAGAAGTGAGCAGATCTTGGCAACCAGCATTAGCCAAATGCATTTCCATCGAGCAAGCATCTCCCTCTTCTCTGGTTTGCTTGTATGGGGTGCAGAGCTGTGCATGGCTCTCTGCTGCCCTCTCCTTGGGAGAAGGGTGGCAGGACATGGAGGCAGCCAGCCAGCCTGCAACGCACACCGATATGGTGTAGCTGTACCGAGGAAGGCACATCCTTCTCAGTGAGAACATGAGAGGAAGGACCCTACAGTGCTGATCCTCTCAGTATGACAGAGGGCCTCTCCCTGCACCTTCTTAACAGGTGTTTTCCCTGATAGTGCTTGTTTTCGTTATGAGAGAGGAGATCTAACATTAATTCTCACAACTATTTCTCCTTTGAAAACAAAATATCTGCAGACATTGCTGAAAGGCAAAGCCCTCTGGGACCTGCACTTGCCAGCTTCCAACTGGACAGTGGAAGATGTTGCCCGTTTCCTGTCAAACAATCCAGAGGACTTTGAGACCGAAAATGGCTCTCTGTATACCTGGGTGGACGCCTTCAATGAGACAGACCGGGCTATCCAGACCATCTCCCGCTTCATGGAGGTGAGATCCTCTTAGTGTGGGCAAGGAGCTGGGGGAGGGCAGCAGCTTGGTCTCCACTCATGCAGATGGGTGTTCTGGAAAGGGAAGACAGATGTTCCTCTGTTTTCTGGACACAACCAGGCATTAGTAGGGCTGAGTAGCTTGTGAGAAAACTATTATTTATTCAGATGCCTAAGTATAGATGTAGGAACCTAACTGTAGGCCTTGTTTTTGAAGTTTCTGCTTTCATCACTGCGTGTGGTTTCCTGCCCTTCTGTTACTGAGTGACTGACAGCTGGTGCTGACTCCAGCAGTGTAGCAGCTCATACTTCAATCTGGGGTTTAGCTGGGGACTGTGATGAAGCTGCTTTAAACTGAGGGAACAAAATTAGTTTTTAATTGTTGCCTCATCATCTTGGGAGATAAGTGCAAACAGAAACAGGCCATGGCCTGTTAAGGGCCTGGTCCAAAGCCTTCAGATCTCTCCACTACTGTTTAGAGGCTTTCAATCAGACTTGGTTTATTGGTAACAGAGGAAATAAGACTATATATGGAAATATTGATACTTGGATAAGATCCTGTAGGTGCTACCTAACCTCTTGTACAGAAAATCCTTTTGCTGGGGTATTTCTCAGTGATACTTATTTGACTGGTAGGTGACTGTCAAGCAGGCAATGACAGCAGTGACAACTCTTGCAACTTACTGGGCTACAGCAAACCGTTGCAAGATAGTCGGATGCTGTTGTCTTTTTCTTGGGCATTACCATTGGAGAGTTCTCTTCTTTTCCTCCACCCCACACCTGAACAAAGTACATTAGGATTTGGCAGTGTATCCCATAAATGCTTCCAATTCTGTCCCTGTCTAGTGTGTCAACTTGGACAAACTGGAGCCTGTGCCCACAGAAGTCCAGCTCATAAACAAGTCCTTGGAGCTTCTGGATGAAAGGAGGTTCTGGGCTGGCATAGTCTTCACTGAAATAGCTCCTGACAGCACAGACCTTCCTCAACATGTGAAATACAAGATACGCATGGACATTGATAATGTGGAAAGGACGAACAAGATCAAGGATGGGTGAGCCCTGACATCCTGCCTTTATGAATGAATTCTTACAAAGGATGTGATGAGGAGGATTTCTGATGGAAAGGTCTTGTTCCCTTGGTGCAGGTACTGGGATCCTGGTCCCCGTGCTGACCCGTTTGAGGACATGCGCTATGTCTGGGGAGGCTTTGTCTACCTGCAGGATGTGGTAGAACAGGCCATCATCAGGGTTCAGACAGGCACGGAGAAGAAGACAGGAGTTTATGTGCAGCAGATGCCCTACCCATGTTACGTGGATGACGTGTATGTATGCAGGCTGCTTCAAAAGCTCCCAGGTGGAGGAGCTTGGGAGGCATGGGCTTTTGTCACTCCTCAGGCATGGTTTATGTCCCTGTTATCAGTGAGGAGGCAATCTCCACAGTGTTCCTAATCCCTGGAATTAAGGCACCCACATGGAGGATTTAGAATATGTAATGCCTTGCGGAGTCCTGCCCAGGAGAGGGATTGTCAGTACTGGACTAGAACATACAAAGTACCTTCCTGAGGTGTGACTATATCCCCACACCTGATGCATGCAAAAATAGCGCTGGGGAAAAAAGCAGACAGGCACAGGAGAGGGAAGAGAGAACAATTGAGAGCAGTCCCCAGGCAAGGCAGCTCTTTGCACCCACTCTTCCACTGAGTGACAATTGCAGCTCCAGCTCCCTTTCCTAACTGGCAATGTGCTCTAAACCCATCCGCCTCACCTCATGGTGAGACATGGATCCCGTGTCAGGCTTTGCACATCAGCTGCTTTGTGCGGCGAGGCCTTAGCTGTCACCATGCTCCGATAGCCCTTGAAGTCGTACCTGAAGTTGCAGTAATGTTTCTCACTCAGTTCTCCTGGCCCCTTTCCTTCATTTTCTCAGATTTCTGCGTGTCATGAGCCGCTCCATGCCTCTCTTCATGACACTAGCTTGGATCTACTCAGTGGCTGTGATAATTAAGGGCATTGTGTATGAGAAGGAAGCCCGCCTGAAAGAGACAATGAGGATTATGGGACTTGACAATGGCATCCTTTGGTTAAGCTGGTTCATTAGCAGCCTTGTCCCTCTCCTGATGAGTGCAGGATTGCTGGTGCTGATCCTGAAGGTGAGTTGCCTGGTTTGGCCTGTGGCAGCAGACTCTAGAGCCTTTAGAGCCTGCTAAGCAGTGGTCTGCACTGTCACACTGGGGAGGAGTTTGTGGGTGTGTGTTGACCAGTCACTTTTTGGGAACAGGATTTTGGAAAAACAGGACTGTGTGGCTGAAAACAGCAGGAGGCGATGTTGTAGATTCAGTTCTCTTGAAAAGATGCCTCTGGTACTGCCTCACTTCTGAGAAGGCTGTTGTGCAAATTGCAGGAAGCCCCACTTCCCCTGAGCAGCAGCTCTGCAGAGCTGGCTATGACAGAGGTACCTTGGAGAGCCCTTTCAAAGCCTGATGCACTTGTTGTTCTCCTGCCAGATGGGGAATCTGCTGCCTTACAGCGACCCTAGCGTGGTGTTCGTTTTCCTCTCAATCTTCGGTGTTGTGACCATCCTCCAGTGCTTCCTCATCAGCACCGTGTTCTCCAGGGCCAACCTGGCAGCTGCCTGTGGGGGCATTGTCTACTTCACGCTGTACCTGCCTTATGTGCTGTGTGTTGCCTGGCAGGACCATATCAGCTTCTCACTCAAGATTTTTGCGGTGAGTCTTAATGAAACTCTCCTGGGCACTGGGTCTCCACCAGTATGGCACTCAGCAGCTCTCTAGCTGGACATTGTTACAAGGGGGGAAGTGGCAATGGGAGGTTAATTTTCAGTGTAAGAGTCTAAGTAAGGGTTTGGCTTGTTGAAGAGGTTTACTGAACCTGGTAGAAGCTGCTGGGAGGGTTTTGTTGGCTTTGGGAGTAGAAGTAATGCAGCTGGACTGAGTTTACTTGATCTCTGTGTGCTGTGATGCTGTACCACCAGACATGCAGGCTGAAGGAACCACCTGCTGTTCCTCTGTGCAGCACTTCTTACCTGTCGAGAGTGGGTGACTGTTATCCACCTGTTCCCTTGCAGGAAAATCCAAAGAATAAGGGAAAGAAAATAGGGAAACAAACAATTCTGGATAGAGGTCAAGCAGAGATTTCAGGCCTTATTGAAACCTAGACCAAATCTGCCACTCTGTACCTGCAGATACAGTGACGGTCCTTGGAACTTTGACTTTTTATATGGACAATGTCCCTTAGCCTTTTGCTACAACTGAGATGACTAGTTGGAGAGTAGATGTAAAAAACTCAGTGCGTATTCATGCCTCCCATTTTCAGAGCCTGCTGTCTCCAGTAGCCTTTGGTTTCGGTTGCGAGTACTTTGCACTGTTCGAGGAGCAGGGAGTTGGTGTTCAGTGGGACAACTTCTTTGAGAGCCCACTGGAAGAAGATGGCTTTAGCATCACCACATCGGCTGTCATGATGCTGTTTGATACCTTCCTATATGGAGTCATGACCTGGTACATTGAATCTGTCTTCCCAGGTGAGGTCTGCTTCTGAGGGATAATCATGTCTTGAGTCTTTTTAATAAATCCTTTTACCCTTTTCACTTGCTAAGGTACAAATTTGGCCTATTTTTAAGCAGAGCTGTAGAAAGGTCATGGAGCAAAACCAGCGTCAGAGCAAGGTTGTTGCTTGCTGGTAGCAGTGTGTGTTGCCCAGCACAGAAGCAGGACTCCATTGTGGCCATAGCTGATCTAGCTCCAGCAGCTTTGCTGTACTTCACTTGGTCCCTCCTCTGAAGTTCACACTGTCCTGCAAGGGAGGAGTTAGGAGTATCAGTACCTCCTGTGCTACTTAGCACCTTCCAGCAGAGGGTTTTTAACCCTAAAGTGAAATTAGATGTCTCTTACCCAGAGTCTGTCAGTGTCTTTGTACAGAAGGATTTCCTCTTAGTCCTGCCTCACCTGGAGGCTTACTGGGGGTGGAGTACTTCCCTTCTTGTCCTGAAAGCTAATAAAAGAAATGGGATAGATGCAGTCAGGCTCACGTAATGCTTTTCTTTTTAGGCCAGTATGGGATTCCCAGACCCTGGTACTTTCCTTTTACGAAGTCCTATTGGTTTGGCGAGGAACCACAGGACAGGCAGCACCCCCATCCTGACCAGAAGGGGTCTTCAGAAGGTAACTGCTGGACACAGAGCCTTTCTGAAGTGAAGTATTAAGGTCTGCCTTTTTCTGAAATGAGAGTCCAAGGACAGCAGGAACAGGATGGGCATGGATAGATGAAAATGGTCATCCTTTTGTTATCACAGTTTGGGTATGCTGATAGGTGGGTGTATCCAGATAAACCCAAGGTACTTTGCCCACCTGAATGCAGCTGGGTACTCCCGGCTCATGGAGTTGAGAAGTCCTTCTATTTTTGCTGACCCTGATAACACTGGAGACCTCCAGCTCCCAGATGAGCGCAGGAGAGAGAAAATAGCTAAATGACAACTTCTGTGAAAGATTCCTGTCTCTGAGGAAGAAATGTGGTCAGTTCTTCATATAGCTCATTTCTCCACAGGCTTGGGGGAATGTGATGTCTGTTAAAACTCCCATGCAATTTCTGTTAAAACCTGTCATATCTCAACTTTGTGGTCTTTTTTTCCAGTCTGCAAGGAAGAAGAGCCAGTGCATCTGAGTCTTGGTGTTTCCATCCAGAACCTGGTCAAGGTTTACCGTGATGGCAAGAAAGTTGCTGTAGATGGTCTCACACTTAACTTTTATGAAGGACAAATCACCTCCTTTCTGGGACATAATGGAGCAGGGAAAACCACTACCATGTAAGAACAAAGTAATGATTTAAGACAGTGGGAAGTGACTGAATACTGCAACTCCTATCCATATAGTAGAGGTAGCCATAGAACTGCAGTGTGCAAGCTGGTGCAGACTAGAGTGCCTCTGCTGATTTAGTCTAGTTGTGCTGCAGCCTCACAGATACAAGGGACTGGAACTGAAGGGAGTTCAGATTGAAGCTGGGTCAAATGAATCTATAGGCAGCGTTTTGTAGTAATGCCATTTGTGATTCTGACTTACCAGTGAAAGAAAGCAAGTGGGTACTGAAAGAACAAGAAGCTTTTAGAGGAAAAAAATCTTTCCTTCAAGCAGCCATATGGGTGTTCTTCGGTCACCACTGGAGCTGATTTGTGTTTTGGTTTTTTTTAAAATCCATTAGTGAGATGTTTCTCAGGCTACTTTCTTGATATGGGATTTCCTGAGGGTTTCCACCTACTCTTAATTCAGCCATCCTAGCATGCACAGCAGCTGTTTCCCAGTGGCAGAACCTGCTTATCTATTCTGTTTTTCTTTCAGGTCCATTTTGACTGGCTTGTTCCCCCCAACTTCGGGTACAGCCTTCATTCTGGGCAAAGATATCCGCTCTGAGCTGAGCACCATCAGGCAGAACCTGGGAGTATGTCCACAACACAATGTGCTGTTTGACTTGTGAGTATCATCTGGGAGACATAGGACTAATGCTATCCAACAGATGTTTAGGTTCTGTAGGATACAGCAGTGGGCTTTCAGCTTTGACAGTCCTTTTTTTGTGTGTGCATGGTGCAAGACCATGGGGTGGTGTGGGATTGATAGAGGAACATTCTGTTTATTAGCACATTCCTAAGTGCTTGGAAATGATCAGCAAGAGCCTATACTTTCATCTTTCATGTCTGTTAATAATCTACTCCACTCAGCTAGGCCAAGTGTTTCCCTGGTGCCTAGTGATTTGGATTGTTTGTGGTACTGTCAAGCACCCTTAAAGGAGGATTATTTACACGGGTGCTGACTAGAACCACACCGTGAAGTCAGACCCAAGCCGAGCACACCCAGTCTGTGGCTCCTTCCTGAAACCTCAGCCTTAAAAGATGTTTTTCTGAGCAAACAGAAATGCCTGCAGTAATGCTAATATAAGGGACGAATCCTGGCATGGTGTGTTCGGCTGTGCCCTGAGGCTGCATTTGTTCCCTAGGCTGACTGTAGAGGAGCACATCTGGTTCTATGCTCGGCTCAAAGGGCTGCCGGAAAAGAAGGTGAAAGAGGAGATGGAGCAGATGGCAACAGATGTTGGTTTGCCTCACAAACTGAAAGCTAGGACAAGCAGACTCTCTGGTAGGTTCAGATCTCTTACATTTCTCAGCCTCAGAAACACTCCATTGGCTTTTGCAGAAGCTGCAGTATGGACCTTGACGGGATCCTGCAGTTATATATAGACTATATATATACACAATTAAGTTTTCAAGGAAGTCAGTTAGTTATTAAGTACCTAATCAGTATATCATACTAAACCTCACGATCTTGCACTGTCTCAAGCTATCTAATGGCCATAACAAGTCACTCACTTTCTCTGAGTATTTTGTATTTGTTTCCATCATGACATAGTTCAGCTACGTTTACTATGTGCTCTCCAAAGCTACTAATATATTTGGGATTTATGAGTTCAGGTGAGAGTGGCTTGGACCATAGTCTCCTAGTCCCTTGCTGTTTGTGAACCATACATGCATTCCTTATGCTGACTTCTGCCCCTTCAGATGGTGACCTGGAGTGTCCTTCTCCTTTGTTCAGGAGGGGCAGAATTCCTTATCAGTCTGTACCAGATACTAGAGGGACTGAGATGCCTTTGTCTTACTCAAGTATCAGTACAGATTGCACATTTGACTTCGGGGAGGGAGAGCAGATGACCACAGTTGGCTTTAGTATTGAAGAGTGCAATATAATTTGCTTTTGCCTCTGGAACACTTCCATGAAACGGGAGTCTCATGGGGACTTATTTCTGCAGCTCAAGCTCTGGAGACCTGTGTTCGAGATCCTCAAATATGGTTAGGCCTCCAAGCTGGTGGCTTGCTACCCTTGGTGCTGAGATAGTATAATTCACTTACGGGAGGGCATGCAAGGTGTGGTTCCCTGCAGTAGACGGAGACTTAGACTCCATTGAGGAAAGCCTATCCAGATGAATTATCCATTGTCCAGAAAGTGGTGGGAACCTGAAGGCCTGAAACAGCAGCAGTACTTGTTCTCCTCAGTCTGCTTTCTTTCAGAGAGCTCATTATCCACCATGCTGCGAGTATTGCTGTTCCACTCGTCTCTGCATCAGCCTGAACACCTCTTTCTTCTTGTGCCTGACAGGTGGCATGCAGAGGAAGCTCTCTGTTGCCTTAGCATTTGTCGGTGGCTCCAAGGTTGTCATTCTGGATGAGCCTACAGCTGGGGTGGATCCTTATTCTCGCAGAGGGATATGGGAACTGCTTCTGAAGTATCGGCAAGGTATATGGTCTTTTTCTCTACTCTTAATGAATGTATAGTGCAAGGCAAAATAAAATCAATCTGATTCATGACTGTTCTCAAAATAGCAATGTGCCTTTGCAAATCTATCATTGCCTGCACTGAGTAATGAACAAAGACAACGCAGAACAAGGATGCTCAGATCTCTCATCTGTATTCCTTTCTCCTCCTATTCAAGTTCTCTCATCTGTACTCCTTTCTCCTCCTATTCAAGTCAGAATTCATGAACAAACTTTTTTACTGGGTTATGAGGGCAGCTAAAGTCAGAAAATCACCTTGATGTTCAGCCGTGTCCTGTTCTGCTCCATACAGCCAACCTTGCAGACATGAAATTAAACCTGCCTTTGCTGAGTGCAACAAGAGCCAGCAGACAGTAGGAAGAATAAACCCATGACAGCAGTTGTGAATCTTCTCCATACTCCTAGTCTTGTTCAAAGGAGCCAGACTTGTGGCATCAACTTCCCATCCAACTTCATGGCAAGATCCGGATAACTGTGGCTTTGGCATGGGAACACAGGTTTGTTTGACTTACCAGCAGTGTCTTCCTTGCTCTCTTCCAGGTCGCACTATTATTCTCTCCACACACCACATGGATGAGGCAGACATTCTGGGGGACCGGATTGCCATCATTTCTCATGGCAAGCTCTGCTGTGTTGGCTCTTCTCTCTTCCTGAAGAACCAGCTGGGAACAGGCTATTATTTAACCTTGGTCAAAAAGGATGTGGATTCCTCTCTGAGCTCCTGCCGAAACAGCAGCAGCACAGTTTCCTATCTGAAAAAGGTACAGCTGGCCTTTTCTGCTCATGTTTATTCTTTCTTCATGAAATCTCAGGCTTTTTGGAAGCAGCAGCTAAGATTTTACGTGATAGAATGTCTAAAAGGAAAGTCCCTTGTTCTTTGAAAGAAGTGTTACTTGTTTTGTGGGTATTGTGCCAGACCATGTCTGGTTAAGCTGTTGCATGGGACATACATTTCCATTATAGTTTTTCAGTGCCAGTAGTCCAAAGCTAATCAGAGAAACACAAAATGAGTGAAGTACACTTTCGTAGCACTTCTATATCTGTGACCCCTTACTTCTATTTCAGCCCTTTGTAGTGCTATGTCACTATCTGCAGCTTATGTTTGGACTTAGAGTGTAGCATCTGGTGGGCCCCATTTTGAATAAACAGGAGGAAATAATGTTTGTCTTCTCTTTTGTGACCAGGATGACAGTGTCTCCCAGAGCAGCTCTGATGCTGGCCTTGGCAGTGACCATGAAAGTGACACACTGACAATAGGTGAGGCTTGGCAAAGAATTTAAGATTGAATCCCAATTGACACTGCTCTGTAGTTCATCTTGGACAGCTGCCTTAACCTTGTTGCCCCTATGTAGCTACAGTCTTGGACAATTATTAAATTCACAGCAATGGTATTTTAAAATCAGTAGATATTGGAATGCTTTTCTTGAGTAAGCCATTTTGAATTCAAGCTGTCCAGCGAGTTAATAAGCAAAGATTATGTAGCTGCTTGGCCTGTTAGCAATATGTAGTGTTGGTGAGCTCTACATCAATGCTTTGCAGGTTTTTCAGTAGCATGTGGAAGCTCTCCCAAGTTCTGCACATAAAAAGTATAGCCAGGCTTAGGTCCAGGCTTTTATCCAAGATTGTATTAAATTAAAACAAATGAGGCTTTTCATGGAAATGAGCTTCTTTCCAGAGATGTCCCATTTGTCCTCCTTTTCTTCTGGCAGGATTTTTCACACTGAGCTCTTTTTTCCACATAATGAACAGTAACTAGAACAAAACTGTCTCTTACATTTGGTTTTTCTAGATGTCTCTGCAATTTCAAATCTCATTACGAAACATGTTCCTGAGGCGAGACTAGTGGAGGACATAGGCCATGAATTAACCTATGTCTTGCCATACAAAGCTGCTAAGGAGGGAGCTTTTGTGGAGCTGTTCCATGAAATTGATGACCGTCTTTCCGATCTTGGCATTTCCAGCTACGGCATCTCCGAAACTACTCTGGAGGAGGTTAGTGAGCTGGTGATTCTTTTGTCTTAAACTAGGCAAAATAAATCATGGCAGAATTAAGGAGATGAAGCCTTTTCACTTTCTGTAGAAATTTACAGAACAGGCAGCTTTGCATTCCTGTCCAAAATGGATTGTCTTCTGCCCTGTGTGTGTGCTCATAGAGGTGTGCATTAAAAACTGAAATGCGGTACAGACAAGCATGGACAGGTCCTATGTAGTCAGTTGCACTTTGCTGAGATGTCACGTGTAGGTTGGCCCCTGATTTGGCTTCTAATGTCTGTGTAATTTTTAGGGATGCTTTGTGTTGCACTTAACTGGAAGCACATTTCAGTACTGGACACCATCCATTACATTAAAAATTTAGACTTATGTCTTTGTCAGGGATGTTTTTATGGTTTCAGGGTTTGTTCCATGTGACTGTTCCAGCTGCCAAGTCTTCCTTTTTTATCACGGAAGTACCATGCGCTTTATCTCTATGTGGAATGTCTTTATTTGTTTATTTTTAAAGAATGACAAGGGAAACTTAAAGAGTGGTGTTGTCACTTACTGAGGCTGCCATCCAGGTCTTTCACAGCTGTGAAGACCTTGGTTGTTGTCTGCTATTTGAAAATGGGTTATTTCTGGTTTAGAAGAGCCCATGGGTCAAGCTCCAGGAAGGTGCCTATTCAAGCAAGAGTGTGACCACGGTTAGACATGGGGAAATAAGAGATTCCCCAAGTTTAATTACTGGTCTGAGACATGGGAAAGAGCTCATGTTTGAGATGCCCCGAGAACTGACATTGGAAAGGGCAAACAGCTGGTAACTGGCCAGCCCTTGGAAACTGGAGAGAAGCCACAAAGTCCATACCTCCATCATGCAGAGGACGAACTCAGTATCCTCTGTTCTCATGTTGCACCTGTCAGTCTCCTGCTCTCTTGTGGCATCTTCTGAAGCAGTACCCACAATATCTCTCCTCTTTTGATTTTTATTGAGACTTACAATTCCTTTTCAGATCTTCCTGAAAGTGGCTGATGATAGCGGTGTGGATGCAGAAACCTCAGGTGGGTGTAGTTGTCCCCTTCAGAAGTGATACATGCCAAGGTGTGACAGACCATGTTTGAGACTGAACTGAAGCTCTTCTATCCTAGTATTTTGAATAACCTGAAGTAGCTGGGTTTAATGTATTTAATGCATGCTTTTATGTGCTGTACACATCAATTGACTCAGTGGTAATATGTTTATTTTGTAATAGTGAAGAGTTTCTAGTGTTTGAGTATATTGCAAATTACTTGACTGACACTCTTGTCTGCTCTTAAGAACTCCCGACACATCAAGACCACAGTAAGGTCCAAATTACTTTCTCTTTCTGAGAGAGGATCACTAAGGGTTCATAACAGCAAATTGCACTTGTAGTCATATGACTACATATGACTCTCCTATGTCAAGTGAGAGTTTTCTTATAATGAGAGCAGCCTGCTGTTCCCCTGGGGTGTCACGTGCGCTAGGGGAGGTTTCTGGGACATCACACAAAGTATGGTGCAGAAAACATGACGCATTGCAGAATGACGGTCTTGGTTTTGCTTTTAGCTGCACTGAAGTCACTCCAGATCAGCTCTTCAGTTTGCAAAGGGAAAACATGTAAAACGAAAATGCTATTGCTTTGATTTCTCTGGGGCTAACTGGAGGTTAACTGAAGCAGTTCAGCTAACCATAACTGCGTTATTTTCAGATGGGACGTTGCCAGCCAGAAGGAACAGACGTGTGTTTGGAGACAGACAGAGCTGCCTTCGTCCATTTACAGAAGATGATGCATTTGATCCTAATGACTCAGACATAGATCCAGGTATTGTTAGGGTTCAAGCCTGTTTTCTTCTTGTTGATACTCTTTCATAGTATAAGTACTGCAGATCTGAAGGCTGAGATTGCCAGAGGATTGGTGATGTATTTGCCTTTATGAATAGTGGACAGTGCAGGATGCACAGCCTGTTCAATCCTCCCATTCAAGACTTGGAGATAAGGGAGAAAATACATTCATGTATATTTCTGTTGTTATTGCTGCTCACTGTGCTCTTCTATTTTTTTTGATGGGCAAGAGTGGCTGCTCCAGCCATCACCTTGTGTCTTCAGCACAGAGAGCTTCTCTGAACTTTTGAATGAGGGTTGTTTCTTCTTGCTAGCAGAATCCAGAGAGACAGACCTTCTCAGTGGTGTGGATGGGAAAGGCTCCTACCAGATGAAGGGCTGGAAGCTCACCCAGCAACAGTTCATGGCTCTGTTGTGGAAGAGGATGCTCATTGCCAAGAGAAGCCGGAAGGGCTTCTTTGCCCAGGTGAGAGCATCCACCATGAGCAGAGTCCCTCAGCAGGGACAGCTCTGTATTGTAGTCTGAGTTGATGGTGGGCTGAAAACCTCAAGGGCATGCAGATAACCAAAATTAGCCTTCACTGCACATGTGGGCAGAAGGAGGCCTGTGCAAGTGAAAGAAGTTGCATGTTAAACAAAGTGGTTACAGTTGCACAGCAGAGTGTAATTTTGCCCTTGAGAACAGCATTTGCAGGGTAAATCCTCTGCATCTGAAGTAAATTCCCTCACTGAATGCCAAGATAGATCTTGCATTGGTGTCTAGCACTGCTTTGGTGTAAACAGCAGAGGTATTCCTGGGAAACTTGGGAAAATTTTTGATCCAGTAAGTGATTAATATGTAACTCCTGATGCCTCTGGAGACATTTGCTTAAAAAAGGACTTGCTCTTTTATTGCAATTTCAGATTGTGCTGCCAGCTGTCTTTGTGTGTATTGCTCTCATGTTCAGCCTGATCGTTCCTCCTTTTGGGAAGTATCCTAGCCTGGAATTACAACCCTGGATGTATGATGAGCAGTACACTTTCATTAGGTATGTTTTGTGTGGCTGATAATTTCTCTTCCTTGCAAACTTGAGTTACTGAGTTCCTTAACAGGTTGTTTTGAGTTTTGTGCTTATCTCAGAAGCACATTTTGAAAGAGAGTCCTGGTGTTTTCTTCTTCAACCTTTGAATGCCAGCTCTAAGTACAGGCAAGGCCATATCCATTTCTGGTTGGTGCTATGACTCTCCTAATACTGTCTACGAAGACTAGGAATGTGTGTGTGCTCTTAGGCCAAGCATTCTTCAAGGGAAAATCCTCACCCATATCCTTGCACTGTGCACTTGGCCTTGCTCTGTTGCTGCTTTTGCTGTGTGCTTGTTATCACACTGATAGTGTTTTTCTGCTGTTCCCATAGCAATGATGCTCCAGAAGATGCAGGCACTCACAAGCTGTTGGACGCCCTTCTTGATAAGCCTGGGTTTGGAACACGCTGTATGCAGGGACATTCCATCCCGTAAGTAGAACTCTGGTCTGGGAACAGGAAGCACATCCCTGGTAGCTCTAGCTGGCTTTAGGAAATTATAGTAATGCAAGGCCAGAGAAGGATTTAAGGTAAAAGAGATGTAATTACATTCAGTTTTTCTGCTCAGAACCTTTTTAAAAGTTGCCAGCCCTCAGTCTGGTGAGGGAGTGAGGTTTGAGTGCGTGTCCTTGCTGACGGGGATGGAAAGGAGAGAGCAAATGACTCAAATTATTGTTTGATCTTGAACATGGTAAAGGACCTATTTATGTTGCTGTATGTTGTTGACTGTAGCTATTCCCACTCCATAATTCTTTGTTTCCAACTGCATTAGAAAACTAACTTAGCACCCCACAAACACCAGCAGAAGGAGTGGAGAGCCGGACAGCATTTGTGTTGTTTCTTAGCTCTGCCACCTGGCTTGGTGCATGGCCTTGGGCAAGTCACTGAAGATCTAATCTGTGAGTGCAGAAGAGGTATACACTCTAAGAGTCCAAGATGGTGTGTCCAGAAGAACTGCAGCTCATGTTCACAGGATGATGGGGAGGGAGGCGAGGTGTCTGATATACTGGCCAGTGGTGGAAAGTAACCTGCATCCTTCATAACAGGTGTGAAAGCTGAGTTATTCCACCAATGGGCCATGGGGGAAAAGCTGCCTACTGCTGCCTTGGGGAAGAGCAGTGTTTTGGTGCCCCAAAGACAGAAATATTATCCAAGGAGTTATCCAAGAACGCTGTCTGCTGTGATCTTAGAATTATAGGATATCTCAAGTTGGAAGAGACCCATGAGATTCCCAGAGTCCAACTGTCTGCTCCTTGCAGGACTACTTCGAACTAAAACATGTGACTAAGAGCATTCTTCAGATGCTCCCTGAACTCTGGACACTGTGCCTGCTGGGACTGGCTGAAACAAAGCATTTAACTATAATGCAAAGAGGGGAGTGTCTGGTGCTACTCAGCATTGGTCAGCCTCAGTTTCTTTGGCAGTGGGGTCTATTAAAAGCTGCAGAGTCTGATCTGTTGCTCTGAGCTGTTTGTCTCAGTGAGGTCAAGCTCCTTTGAGAAACACACTGCCTCTTCTGGGGACTATGGTGTTTGATCTTTAAATGCCTTATGAGCAAAGACCATCATATTTGTCTTAAAAACTGCTTTTGTCTTGCCTCTTTCCAAACACAGAGATACTCCTTGTACTGTGGGGCAGAAGGAATGGACAACTGCTTCAGTCCCAGAGTCAGTCCTGGACATCTTCTTGAAAGGCAACTGGAGCATGGAGAACCCTTCCCCATCCTGTGAGTGCAGCAGTGAGAAGATCAAGAAGATGCTGCCTGTGTGCCCCCCTGGTGCAGGTGGCCTGCCACCCCCACAGGTAGGAGGGAACTCAGTGGGACTACAGTGAGGAATGCTCATGACGAGCAGAGTGGCTAGGTGTGATTCTTGCATGCAGCATTGCAAAAGGTTTATTTCACTCAGCATCTTTGTTTTCTGATGAGTATTTATCTGTATTTGCACTGGTGACACCAGCGTGAGCAAGACACCACTGACATCCTCCAGAATCTGACAGGCCGCAATATATCAGACTACCTAGTGAAGACCTACGCGCAGATCATTGGGAAAAGGTAGCTGTTGAACACTCTCTCTTGCCTCCCCACCAAATGCTGCCTGCTCTATGAGGGATGCACAGATCAGGGAAATAAGCCTGAGCAGCCCAGACTCTTCAGCAGTGAGCCAAATCCGCTCAGGTCCTCAGATAGCCCTGATCCTCAGCTCAAGTCCTCAGAGCTTCTGCTTTGTTAGTTATGCTGTCCTCGTAGGCAGATTATGGGGAAAGTCTGGGCACCAATCCTAGGGATTACACTGAAGAGGAATGGTGGGACTAATATCAAATGTGAGAGGCTATTGCACTCTTTTCCCTGGCCATGTGCCTGCAGCTTTGTTACGTCTGTCTCTCCTCTGGTACCATGTATTACACATCAACTCTTTTTTTCTCTCCGCAGCTTAAAGAATAAAGTCTGGGTGAATGAGTTCAGGTGAGTTACTGCATTTTCTTTAGCTTGTATGTGTCCACTAAACCTTGAGCACAGTATTAAGCAGGACACATCCACCCTGCTTTGCAGTTTCCATTATGAGTCTAAATGGCCAGATGTTGGAAGAAGATGTTTAATGATGAACTGGGACAACCCCAGGCATTGGACAGCATGTCTGCTTTATGCGGAGAGCAGTCTTGAAGATTTGCATGACCAGCGTGCTGGTACTCTATCCTGGGAGGTGCTGTTCTTCCAAGCAAGGGCAGGGGGAGTTGTCCTGCTTTGTCTGCAGCAGAGAATAGCTGCCTTTATTAAATGGACAGCATGCTGAGCAATCGTGATACAAGTATTTAACTCCAGAAACAAAGAGTAGAAGACTACATGGCTAAGCAGCCTTGTAGGAAAATAAAAGTCATCCCTTCATGTAAGAGTGGAGACACTAGCCTTGGGTGTACTGCAGGAAGAGGAGACACATGGACAGGGATGAGGAGTGGCATTTTCTGGAGGTCAGTGAGTATTCATGTCTTAGTTACTTTCTATCTGAACTTTCAGGTATGGTGGCTTTTCCTTGGGAGCCAGCAGTTCCCTAGTGCTTCCTCCAAGCCATGAAGTCACTGACGCTATTAAACAGGTGAAGAAAATTTTGGAGCTGGCACAGGTGAGCAGTTGTCCCCCATAAGCCCAGGATGCACTAATACTGAGTGTTGTTACTTGGGAGATGACTTGGAAGCCATAAAATGAGGAGCATGTGTATGTTAGCTGTGTCCAATGACTTCTCCTCACTACCTCTGAGCTGGGGTCTCCCAGGCTGTTGTCTGGGTGTAGCAGAAGGCTTGAAGACATGCTCAGCTGAGGCTTAAGCAGCTCACATTGCTGATGCAGGTTCTGCCCAACTCCAGTTGCAAGCTGGTGGGGATTGCAGACATCTGAATGTTTTGTGCCAGGACAGGGTGGGCTGTCTTGGGGAATTAATAGGTGGTCACTGCCATCTTCAAAACCTCAGTTGAACCTTCCTGTGCTGAGTCTGCCTTGGCCCAGAAAAGAATTTTTGCCAGTGTTTTCCTCTGAGACTGCCAGCCTGTGCGCTGCAATGTCTCTGAAGGTGGCCTGCAACTTTGGTTAATACATTTTGCTGGGAAAAAAACAGGCGTAAGCCTGACCTCTCTTACTAGTGAGACTACAGAAAGGAAGGGGTGGAGGGAAGCTGCAGTTATTCAGCCATCTTACCACCTCCACTTTGGTAGGTAGAGGCTGTTGAATTGGAAGAGAGCTGTCAGAGCTGTGAAAAACATTGTGTAGCCTCTGCTAGACCCCAGGGCATGAATTAAGGTATTCTTAGAGGGGAAGTAACTGTCTCTTTGCTGTTTGCAGGGGAGTTCTGGAGATCGATTTCTCAACAGCTTATCAAGTTTCATGAAAGGCCTGGATACAAAGAACAACGTGAAGGTGAATTAACCAATCCTCACTTCTGTGCCTGCTATTTGAAGCTCTGGTGATCTGGAGTCACAGCAGTTTGTCTTGGAAAACTGTGTAGACCAGAATTCTCTGTATTTGCTAGTGGAGTAAATGTAGCTTGTAGTTTTATGTGGGTTTCCTCAAAATCTGTTTCTCCTGTGAAGTCTAGGCCTAAGTGCCAAAAGGAGTTCAGTGCTAGATCCGTGATAGCTTCCAGCAGCCTCTTGTGCTTATTGATTAAACTGCGTGTTTTGTGCCTCAGCAAGCTAGCGGGAAGGATGTGGAAAGAAATTACGTGCCCTCAATAGAGGAAGGGATGTTCTGCAGGGCTTAGGAAGCTTCTGGGTAGCTGATGTACCTGGTGCCTTTCTGATGCTGATGCGGTATCTTGTAGGTGTGGTTTAACAACAAGGGCTGGCATGCCATTGCATCCTTCGTGAATGTTATCAACAATGCCATCCTTCGGGCCAACCTCCAGCAGGGTGAAAACCCCAGCACTTACGGGATAACTGCCTTCAATCACCCACTCAACCTCACCAAGCAGCAGCTCTCTGAAGTAGCCCTGTAAGTTGTGACATGAATATGGATGGGTTTGAGCTCATTGCTGATGACTGGAAATGGGTAACATGGGAGGTTTTGGCCTCACTGGTGGGCAGTCAGTGGCCTCTGCCACTTAGGCTCTAACATGCAGGCCTTATTTTTTCCGGTCGGGGCAGGTGGCAACCTGTGCTGCTGAGAACTTGCTGTTGGAACAGTACTTCTGTACAAACTTTCTCTGTCTGAGTCCCTGGAAGCTGCAGTTTCTAAGAACCAGACCTTTCTAGGAATCAGACCTTCTGCCACTTTTGGAAATTCTTCTCAGCCATCTTCAGAAAGGTGTCTCACCATAAATGTGGTCATTCTTTTCTCCGCAGCATTTGACTAGAAACCACTAATAGGTGCTGTTCAGTTTTGCTCACTGTGTCAAGCTGGGGGACACAGTAATGCACAGGGTTTACTTCACTGAGGCATTGACTGGTCCACTCCCAGTACAATCAGAGTCAGGACTCATAATCTGTGTGCATATACAACCTTCAGTCCATAAAACAGTGGCAGATGATGGGCAGATACCTCTGAACTTTGACACAACACCAAAAAAAGACAAACCCCCAACAACCCCAGGAAATGTGAGAAACAAAGTGCTGGTGATAAGGAAAGCAGAAAGCAGTCTATTACACTGAAGTTATTAACCAGTCTCCAGGTTGTGATGCTGTCCTTGAGATGCTGACAGACTGTGTATGTTTCCTTTGCTATGTGGCTGGAGAAGAACTGTGCAGTTAAGAGAGTCTTTTGTGG
The DNA here is from genome assembly GCA_013397775.1 of Eulacestoma nigropectus. NCBI lineage: Eukaryota > Metazoa > Chordata > Aves > Passeriformes > Eulacestoma > Eulacestoma nigropectus. Next base: position 150,771 of record VZTE01001750.1, read on the forward strand.
TAATCCTTTACTCAGGATTCTGAGTACAAGGAAAGCATAAGGACAACAGAAGAAGAAATAGTTTCTGCCCTACCCTCATGTGCTGCCTCATTTAATCTCAAAGGAGCCAGCAACAGCATACAAACAATTTGCTTTCTTCCTTTTTTGTCCAGGATGACCACCTCTGTGGATGTCCTCGTCTCCATCTGTGTGATCTTTGCCATGTCCTTTGTTCCTGCCAGCTTTGTGGTTTTCCTTATTCAGGAACGTGTCAGCAAGGCTAAACACTTGCAGTTCATCAGTGGTGTGAAGCCTGTGATCTACTGGCTGGCCAACTTTGTGTGGGATATGGTAAGGACTTAGGCCGGGATAAACTATCCTCCATTCTGTTTTTAGGGTGTCTTGAAGTGCAAAGTGCAGTTTGGGCCAGTGGGCACCACATTATTTCTGTGAATAACAACTGTGACCATGACCTTCATGTTTACTCTCATGGGGCAGTGGTTCATCTCAGTGGGTCAAGCAATACAACAGAAGATGAGGGGACAACCATAAGCTCAGTCATTAGCATTTATTACGTCACTCTAAAATACTTGCCCAAAAATGTATGTTTGTGTAGCAGCTTGTTCTGCTCTGTCCAAAGCAGGTTTTTTCAACCTGTGGTGTCCAGAACCTCTGAGAGTCTACTGACTGCTTCTAGAGGGACCAAGAAATGTAAATTCATGTGTACTGTATTGTGGTTCACACATATGGCACTTTTAAGAGTCTCCTATTGAAAACAGGTTTGGAAACACCAAAGAGTTTTGAAAACTATTGGATTAGAGCAGAAAAACATCTTATTTTTTTTTTATGTCATCTGGAAAGAAATCTAAACTCATGTTTTCCACCTTCCAGTGCAACTACATTGTTCCAGCCACACTAGTTGTCATCATCTTCATCTGCTTCCAACAGAAGTCCTACGTATCCTCCTCCAACTTGCCTGTGCTGGCTCTCCTTCTGTTTCTCTATGGGTAAGGGATTTCTCATCAGAGAATGACTGGGAAGGCTCTTAAACTTGGAAGGTTCTCACCTGATGGTGCTGCCTTTTGTCTTGCCAGGTGGTCCATCACCCCTCTCATGTATCCAGCCTCCTTCGTGTTCAAAATCCCCAGCACGGCATATGTTGTGCTGACCAGTGTGAATCTCTTCATTGGCATCAATGGGAGTGTGGCCACCTTTGTCCTGGAGCTCTTCACCAACGATGTATGTTTTCCCAGAGGCTCCTCACTGTCTTATGCTGCTACAATCTAGTTCCATGTTGGTTCCATGTTGCCTTTTAGCAGCCAGTTCTCCAGAAAAGCTAGGCCCTGGCCTGTACTCATGAGCTTCAGCAGCACTTTAAACACAGGTTCTGGTGAAAATGGGTTAAAGCCCCCTTTAGAAATGCTTACAGAGTAGTTAAGGTGGGGAAGGACCTCCTGAGATTGTCTAGTCCAACCTCTGAGCAGGATCAGCTACAGCAGTGTACTGGGTTTGCATGTCCTGGTTTTTGGTAGTGGGGGACCAATGTCAAACCGCTACAAGCAGGTTCCTCAGGACCATCAGATTTTAACATTTCTAGAGAGACTTCACAGTCTCTCTGGACAACCTTTCCCACTTCTCAGTCATTCTTAGTGTATTGAAAAAAAAAAGGAATTTTCTAATGTTCAAATGGAATTTCTTCTATGTTCTTAATGAAGGGTATTTTCCATCTACTAAGGCCATTTAATCACCCAACGATTTAGCTGCCCTGAATTTTGCCTCCTATTGTAGATACCTCTCTAGCTGTGTTGGGGAGCTTATACACTTCAGTTTTTCAACACCAGATGCCTCCTGGGAAAGGTACAAGTTCCTCTCATGCTTGTGTACAACACAAGATGTCTTAGCAAGCATTGTTTGACCCACACTGGTGTGAAGTGTCCCTTGTGGGAGGAGGCTCAGGAGACACTGTGGGAGTTACTTGTTGATTGTACCTCTTCCTGTGGGCCTGAGGACACAGTCCTTGATGATGGTTCATTTTGTTACAAAGCCAGTTCTAGCTCAGTAAAAATACATGAGTACATGCTCAAAGATGAGTACCTGGCAGAACAGGAACTCAGGCTGTTATCAGTTCAATTCATGGGCTAAGCCAATTGGAAGACAACCAAGGAAAAATATTAGAGCTGCCAGTATCGGATAGGGAGGAGCTCCCTATAGCCACTGACATAGTCTGTGCAGGCTCAGCTTCCCTGTGTCCTCAGCCTGTAGCCTTTTTGCGTATCATTGTTTGCAGACACCACCTGTGTGTGACTGTGAGCGCTTGGAAAAACCTTTTGTTGCAGTTTGCTTGTGTTAATAGCATCGTGAACAGCACAACAACACTGACTGTCCAGAGGAGCCATGGCCCTGGCTCTTAGGAGAACATTTCTAATCCTTGACTTTTTGTGGGGTTGCAGTGTTAGGGAAGGGACAGTGGGGTCAATGACAACATGGGTCACCCTTGGGAGGTCCTGGCTGCTTTCTGCTCAGCTGGCTCACTGGCACTTGATTTTTTTCTTAACAGAAGCTGAAGGATATCAATGACATCCTGAAGTCTGTCTTCCTCATTTTCCCCCACTTCTGTCTGGGGCGGGGACTCATTGACATGGTGAAAAACCAGGCTATGGCTGATGCTCTGGAGAGATTTGGTGAGTGAGATTGTGCATCACAGAGACAATGGCCTGAAAGGAACAGAGAAATCTATAATCTGCTCCAGATGAGCTCCTCTAACTTCTCAGGAACTGAAAGTGCACAATTTGCAGCACAGATCTGATGAAACTTAATTTTAAGTTGTTAAGAGAAACTGGTAGATAGATCCAAAGAGTTTTGAGTTAAGAGCATTAAATAAATTTGCATAAAGGCAATTGTGTGGCAATCCTTAGGCCTAGTGTAAGGAGTGGCTGAGGTTCCGGAAAGATGGATATTTTTTTTTCTTGCATGCAGATGCCAGGTCTGAGTCATAGTCTTTATGTGCTTCAGTAACCTTTTGGAAAGGTGGGCTAGCTCTTTGGCAGACTGAATTCTCTGGGCCCGAGTCCCAGCTTTGCTACAGTAAGAAATGTGCATGCAGCTACAGCTGGCCCCTTGTGTGGTCTAACCCTTCCCTCCTGCAGCTGGCTGATCACCAGTTGTCCCAGTGCCTAACTTGGTGAGCTCTGCTGGAAGAAATGCTAGCCTGCTGCCCTTGCTCTGGAAAAGTGATTGTGCTTTTAATCTCATTTTGGCAGGAGAGGATCGCTTTGTGTCCCCTCTATCATGGGACCTGGTGGGAAGGAACCTCTTTGCCATGGCAGTAGAGGGCGTTGTGTTTTTTCTCATCACAGTGCTCATCCAGTACAGGTTCTTCATCAAACCCAGGTAGGTTGTCCTCTCTGCACTGCTACAGACAGGCGAAGTTTTCATTGGTGTAGCCTGTGCAATGGGGTCTATATAATCTGTGATGGCCTTGTCATCCTCTGCTAAGGCTTTTATCATGTTGCTTTCTTCAGGCCTGTCTATGCCAAGCTGCCTCCTGTGAATGATGAAGATGAGGATGTAACCAGAGAGAGGCAGAGGATAATTAGTGGAGGAGGACAGAGTGACATTTTGGAAATCAAGGAGCTAACCAAGGTGACAGAACTCCTGCGTTCATACTTTTTGGCACAAAACTATGCAGTTCACTGTGCCTTATCAGAGGAATTTAGTGGGGTCAAAACTGGATCGAGTTGGGAGCATTGAATATGTACAGCTCTAATTAGAATTATTTGACATTGTCCTTCTTATTGTTTTTTCTTATGGTTTCAGATTTACAGAATGAAGAGAAAGCCAGCAGTTGATAGGATCTGTGTTGGAATCCCCCCTGGAGAGGTAAGCTTATTTGTCTAATGCATTGTTTTGCTGTTACTGCAGTATTTAAGAGCCACAAGATGGCACAGGGTAGAGTAACATCAAAACCAGATGAATGTTCAAATTACATCAAAGGAAATTAGAAGCTGAAACAGTTTCTGATTCTGTGTGTCTCTGCCTTTGAAGAAGATACTTAACTCTCAATGTCTGGGACTAGAGGCCAAGCTCCAGTATGCAAGGTTTGGCAGAGATAAACTGTGGTGACAGTGTAGCAAGGCAACACCACACTTCCTTCATCTTTCCAGCCTAAAGGTTTATACTTAAAATAAAAGCCCAGAAGGTTTTTTTTTTCTGAAAATGGACTTAAGAGTCCCTCCAGATATCCCGAGGGTCAAGTTTGCTTCTTCCCATCTTGTCAGTGCTGAAAATGATGCAGCTGGATCCTGTTCTCAAATACACTGTGCTCATTTATATCCCCAGTGCTTTGGACTCCTGGGAGTAAATGGTGCTGGCAAGTCATCCACTTTTAAGATGCTAACTGGCGATACAGATGTGACGGGAGGAGAAGCTTTCCTCAAAGGAAACAGGTGAAAGACAATGCATCTTTTCTCTGCTTTCTCCTCCAGTTTTAAGAGCTTTTTTCCCGCATCAAAACTCTCTTCCACTTTTCCTGTTTACAACTCCTTGCATCTGTTTCAGCCCTTGTTCAAGTCTGGTAAAGTACTTCAGTGGCTTAGGAAAGCTGATTTAGTCTGGTAGTCAGAATTTATGAGTAACAGCTTTTCCACATTTAAATGTCCTTTTCTAAAAAAAAAGAAGGGGAAAAGGGAGAGAGATTAAAAAGTTAACTTGATCGAGATGGACTTTTAGGATCCTGTATTTTTGTTAGATCAGTGATTCCTGAAACACTGTTTCACACTGTTATAACATCTAAAATAGCAGCATGTGCTCAGGAAATCCTAACAAAGGGTTTTTTCTTTTACAGTATCTTGTCCAACATCCAAGAAGTCCATCAGAACATGGGCTACTGCCCACAGTTTGATGCTGTTAATGAACTGCTGACAGGGCGAGAGCACTTGGAGTTCTTTGCACTCCTGAGAGGTGTTCCAGAGAAAGAAGTCTGCAAGGTAAATGAAATGCCATAGGACCCACCCCAGTGACCAACTTGAAAGTTCATGCTTGCAAGCACCCTCCCTGCAACTCACGTAATGCTATGATGTGAAACTGTTGAAAATACTGTATGGTGAAATCTGCCCCGCTTTCCTTCAGGGCAGCCCAAGAGTTGTCATGTTTTTTCAGTGTTGCCTGGAAAAGGGTACTAAATGGAAGGGCAGATAATTTGGGTCCTATGTTCTTATAGTGAATGCCCTTCTCCACTAAACAACTTTCTTTCTTTAAGAATTTAAGGGCTATGGAGCTGCAGGTCATGCAGAACCTCACCTGCTGTCAAGTGTTAATTCTTTTAAGTCCCCAGAAGACACCCTACAGCTTAGCAGAAGCCGTGCTGACTTTTTACAGCTTTCCAGTTGATCATGGTGCATCGTTAAAGTGCTGCTATCTCAGCATTCAGACATGAGGTTACAAGGATAGTCTTTAGGCAGTTGATGGCAGCTGCCAGTACCATGCAGCACCCTTCTCAGTTCTGTTTTCTGGAATTAACTGTTTTTAGTGTATGAGACCTGGGTGCTGTAGGTAGGTGATATCTAGGGTATGTCCAAGGAACTTGAATCCTTCTGTGAGGGTGACATGATGGGTGAAACCTGCAAGCTCCTCCTAGGATTGCTGCTGAGTTCTTTCACGTGATGTTCTCACCAGCTCCATATAAAAAGGGGACCCTTCGATTCGAGTAGCAGCTGAATCTCTTCCCCATAACACATTTTAGTCTGCAGGGCAACAATGCCTGCCTGTTGGCACCCTTAGGGATACTACTGAATAACAAACCGGATTCCATCTATCCAAAGGGATAAGATGCGCCACAGTGTGATTGCTGTGTGTCAGTAGTGTCCATGTCCCTGCTGTAAGCCAGCAGGAATAGGAAGGCCTGCAGAAGCTGGTGCTGCTAAGAGCAGTAGACTGTTGGGTAGCGTGGCTCAGCTGATGTTGAACTCAGGCCCACTGGCCAATAAGCTGCAGCCATTTGGTTTTTCAGGCCTCCCTCCTCAGGGGACAGGGTTACATATATCCTGATCCAGAGGTGCACAAGGGTATTTCACAACCCATATCCATGCCATATTAGATCCTCAGATGAATGGCCCTTCTGAAAACTGCTTTTGAAGCCAAAGCTTGTAAGAAAAATCGCCCTCTGCAGATGTTATGCTTGATTCAAGGTGTTGGTGTGCTGTCTGTCATAGGTTGGCGAGTGGGCAATTCGGAAACTGGGCCTTGTGAAATATGGAGAAAAATATGCTGGGAATTACAGCGGAGGGAACAGACGCAAGCTTTCCACAGCCATTGCCCTCATTGGAGGGCCACCTGTGGTGTTCCTGGTGAGTCTGCAACCTTTGCTCATCAGTGTTTTTCTTGCAAAACAGAAAAACAAGTTCAAATGAAGAATAATTTAAAATCCAGAGCACAAATTATTTTCTCATTTTAGAAAATGAGTCAAACTTGCTTTTTTTCAATGCTTCTATAATCAGAATGGGCAGATCCTTTCGAAGATGAGGTATTTGTCAGTAGAATGTAGCAGCATAATTTTTGTTTTGTGTACATTTTGCAGGATGAACCAACAACAGGGATGGATCCCAAAGCACGTCGTTTCTTGTGGAACTGCGCTCTGAGTGTAATCAAGGAGGGGAGATCAGTGGTGCTCACATCTCACAGGTAAGTAGCAGCCCACTTGTGTCATACGTTGGCTTTGACATCTCCCAGGGCTGGATGCTAAGCTTAGCCTTTCTGCTCTGCCCTTCGATGCTGTTTGCAGTACTAATGAAGTTACTTCTGCCTGCAGCATGGAAGAATGTGAAGCCCTGTGCACTCGAATGGCGATAATGGTCAATGGGCGATTCAGGTGCCTGGGCAGTGTCCAGCATCTAAAGAACAGGTAGGTGTTTTCTTTTTGCTTACACCACAGAGTTGTTTGCATTTTTAGGGAGATGCAGTTAGGTCTTAGTTCCTCATGCAGCATTTCCATTGCTATTCTGATTGTGGGAAATCCTGCTGGATTTTTAGCCTCACTTTTATTTCAGAAGCACTTAACTCTTGTGCTGACATTTGTGTTTGCAGGTTTGGAGACGGTTACACCATAGTGGTGAGAATTGCAGGGGCAAACCCAGACCTGAAGCCTGTGGAGGAGTTCTTTGGGCATGCCTTCCCTGGAAGTGTCCTGAAGGAAAAACATCGGAATATGCTGCAGTACCAACTTCCCTCCTCACCATCCTCCCTGGCCAAAATATTCAGTATTCTCTCCCAGAACAAAAAGAGACTCCACATAGAAGACTACTCTGTTTCTCAGACCACACTTGACCAAGTGAGTTTTTAGTAGCCTGGATGCCAAAAGCCTCTTTTGCAGAGGTAGGAGTAAATCCACCAATTTAATTGACTCATCTTAAAAGGGCATTTAAACAAAGTAGAGTACTGAATCCCAGGACTATTTCAGGATGCCCAGTGCTTAAAATGGCATGAATTAATGAAATACTATGGTGGTATGTAACATGGCCTTTTTTCTTGCAGGTTTTTGTAAATTTTGCTAAGGACCAAAGTGACGACGACCATACTAAGGACCTGTCATTGCACAAAAACCAGACTGTGGTAGACATTGCAATCCTTAACTCCTTCCTGCAAGATGAGAAGGTAAAAGAAAGTTGTGTGTGAGCCCATTTCTTCAAAGAAATGATGAGCAGAATGCAAACTTCCTTTTTGTGGGATAGGATACTCCCAAAGAAGCTAGAGGAAAAGCAACTGGACACTCTACTGGTAACCATTCAATGCAATGCAATTCAATGCAATGGAAACAATTCCTTTACAGGGGCAGTGCCTCATGGAGTCGTCTTGTACTGTTCTCAAGTGAAAGACTTGAACTTAGCTCATTACAGTGTAACTCTGAAGCTGTGGTAAAGCACCCATGAGATGCTGTGGGTTTTCAACCATACTGTATCTTGTTCTGTACAGTATGTTTGTATTAGGATTGCTAAAATAATTCATTGAGGAATCATGGCCAGTGGTTATTTACAGATACTTTAGACATGCATGTTTTAGTCTTTAGAACATTCATGTCAGGAGTGGGAATGTGCTGGTGCTATATCCATTGCTGGCAATGAATGCACCAAAACAGTCAGTGGCAAGAAAAGTCACCACCAATGCTGTAGCCCCAGGTTGTGAAAACTTACCTGACCAGCTGGCTTTCTCTAGACTGGTATAGGTTGGTGGTGACAAATCTGAGGCCACAAAGCAGTACTGTGCAGGTGAGATGGCAAGAGACAGGCCATCATAACCATACATCTTCATCAGCAAGTGGTGATATGCAGAACTGTGAACCCTCTAAATGCATGATTGTCCCACCAGCATCACAATCAACAACATACTGACTAGGTGTTTGTGCAGTTAAGTACTTTCCTGCTCCTTTGAGGTACTGTCGCAGCTGCATGAATGTCTAGTAGGAAGAAGTGGGTGAGAAGCAGACCTAGGGTTTGGACCACAGCAGCAAACTCAGTAGTTGTACAAGCTGCTAATACCAAGAGCAAATTCTAAATCATGAGCTGTCACTCAGATTTGTAATATCTGCTCTTTAACCCCTGCTTTGCACCAGAAAGGTACCCATCATCTGGAATTATTGCTTAGCACAAGCATGTTGCTGTTTCTGGCTTTGCCAGATGAAACTAGAAACAAGATGTAGATTTTTTTTTTTAAACAGTATTATTTATGACTTTAAATAGGTAGGTAGCATAATTAGGGATTGAAAATGCTTTCAGTTGATCTTTGTAGCCACAGTATTTCTTTACATTATGCCTGTAATGCTATGCTCTCTTTCTATCCATGTGGTGGATAGCTGCATTCATGATCTGACCATGTTCCAGATTCTAGCAATCAGCTGCTATCTGCAAACAACTCCAAGTTGTTCACCTAAAATTTTCCTGTCTGGAAACTGGTATAACATTAATGTGTAAGTTTCTGCTTCTGTTGTACAGTGTAGTTTCAGTCATTAGGTGATCCCTAAGTGGAGAATAACACCCTTATTAAACATGTGACAAACAACTGTTTCAGTAAAAATCCCCCTGAAAAAAAGAGTTCAAAATAATAGTCCTACAGTTCATCAGTCAATTTTTCAAGTCTTACAAAGCCAGACTAATATTAGAGGGGAAATTCTGTAGTAAGAACAACCAATTCTTGTTCACATTGTACAACAGTCATGGGACAGTATGCTTTTAGGGCCCCTCTGTGTTGCTTTTGCATTTGGAAATTGGTTCAGTAATGTGGTTTGAACACAAGTGCAGTTCCTGAGCTGTTCCTGTATGTCATGCCTATGCCTTAAGTATTCACACAGGTTCTGCACTAGTTTTGATGCTACTCCATGAATCAATCATGGACCATTTTCTTCTGTGAATGACCCTAGCAGCCCAGCAAACACTGAAAAGGCTGGCATGACCCTGAAGAAGATTGATTACATATTTCTGAGTATACTTGGTAACACTGACTAACTCAACATTTTTAAAACACAGTTAAAACTAGTTCCTTGTCCCTCTGCGTCCTGCCTTGAGGTAAAGTAAGAGCTTACTACAGGCTCTGCTGAAGTGCCTTCTTCATACCTTTTTTTTTTTATCTGTATAATTCATTGCTAAGGGGATTGAGAAAAGGAGTGTAAAGGGGATTGGTATACCTCACTTAAAACATGCTTTGCTATTACCTTTTTGGCATCGTCACTCTATGGGGATGAGTTACAGGGTGATGAATACACCAGAGTTCCAGGTGCAGAAACAGCAGACCTACAGCTATGACTACTCCAGAATAGGCTGCAAGTATGTTGCGGTATCATTGAAACAAGTAGCATGTACTGGAGGCTTCCCACTGCTTAAAGTCACTATTACAAATCAGCATTAAATAACTGAAATGAAGGGCTGAAGTTTTGCATTGCACCAAACTAGTGCATGTAGAGCTAGAACGAGTTCTAGGAGGATTCAGATTTGGTCCTGAAAGGGCTGTGGTTTGCTCTTGGTAACTGCTCATTTAAATTACTCATGTATCAGGAAACAACAGTTACATGGTAATACGCTTTCCTTAGCCCACCAAAAAGATTCTTGATTCCTATTGCCCCATGACTGTCATCCTTACAGGGTCTGCTATGTGTGACAAAATGTTGAAGTAAGTGTGGATATTAACCAAGCTACTTCTCAGCTCTGATCTGCATTGTTTGTACTGGACAGACAGCATAGTGCAACAATGGCATGAAGATTTGTCATGGAATTAGTTCAGACAGCCACTAATTTTTACTCATTCAAGTATGTGTTGGGGAAAAATCACTCTAGAGTCACACATTATATGAACCACTCTTGATAATGAAACTGCACTGAGGTGTTAACTTATTTTAAACTTCAGTACTATTGACATGTTGCACCCCTCTTTGTGTAGTACATTTGTATTTCAATAAGGAGTTGCATTTTCCCCATGGTTAAACAACCACTTTGTGCTTATCTTTCTCTCCTGAATTATAGTTGGTCCTTTGTTCCAAGCACTTTATGCTATCTGTAATGGGATCTATTTTTGCACTGGAATATCTGTTTAACTTTGCAAAAATCTAGAGAGATTTCACAACTGAAATTTCTAAGTTAAATCCTTAAATGGACATTTTCATTAAAAGCAAAAAAAAAGTAAAAAGTATATATATTTGTATTTGCTAATATCTGTTATGTGAAGTATTAAAAGGCACTCTAATTGCCTTGTATTAAGTAAAAAATAAAGCTGTTGTAGCACCATTGGTCTTCACAAGTGTAATTTTTGCATTTGTTATTTTGAGAAGCGCTGCTAGAAGCTTTTGTTTTTGCCTGGTTTTATTTTGTTGGGAACTTTGATGCATAAGATTTCAGTAGCTCTAAAAATTAGTACAGAGTAGATACACTGTTTTCAGGTAAATGAGGAGATGAAAGATATAAAGGTAAGTGCTACATTAAGTTTCTAAAGTTAGTAAATAAAAAGGTCTTTAGCAAGTGATTGGTTAACTGTCAAATCCAACTGCAAAGCAACAAACTTCTCTGGATGTTTAAATCCCAACTCAAGTACCTGTCTGAATTTTTATTGCAGAGATGCAAGTTGCTGATTGCTCCTCCTTGATAAAAACACCCTATACACTCAGTTGATTTTGAACAGCAGTTTACAGATGAAAGCAGGATAATGGTGTGATTGCTCAAGGAAAAACTGATACTAAAATGTTGTCTGCTACTGCCTATAGTATAACTATCAACCAAGTTCCAGTATCCAACCAATTCTTGAAGTTACACTCATTAGGAAAATTCATCCTGAGATAAGAAGCCAATTAAAATTCCACAGAATCACAGAATATGCTGAGTTGGAAGGGACCCTAAAGGATCATCAAGTCCAGCTCCTGGCCCTGCACAACATCAGCTCCAGGAGTCACACCGTGTGCCCGAGAGCATTCTCCAAATGCTTCTTGCACTCTGTCAGGCTTGGTGCTGTGACCTCTTCCCTGGGGAGCCTGTTCCAGTGCCCAACCACCCTCTGGGTGAAGAACCTTTTCCTAATACCCAACCTAAACCTTCCCTGACACAGCTTCAGGCCATTCCCTCAGGTTCTGTCACTGGGTGCCAGAGAGGAGACCAGTGCCTGCCCCTCTTCTTCCCCTCACGAGGAACTGCAGTGAGATCTCCCTTCAGACTCCTCCAGGCTGAACAAACCAAGGGACCTCAGATGCTCCTCATTCAGCATCCCCTTACGGTCCTTCACCATCTTTGTTGACCCTCTCTAATGACTTTATATCTTTTTTATATTGTGGCACCCAAACAGCCCCCAGCCCTCAAGGTGAGGCCACCCCAGTGCAGAGCAGAGTGGGACAATCCCCTCCCTTGCCTGGTTGGCGATGCTGTGCCTGATACATCCCAGGACAGGGGTGGCCTTCCTGGCTGCCAGGGCACTGCTGACTCGTGTTCAACTTGCCACTGACCAGGACACCCAAGGCCCTTTCCTGCTGCTTTCCAACATCTTGTTCCCTAGCCTGTCTGTACATCCAGGGTTGCCCTACCCCACGTGCAGAATCCAGCACTTTCCCTTGTTGAACTTCATGTGGTTGATGATTGCCCAGCCCTCTAATTTCCTGGGTTTTCTGTTTTCATCTAGTGTCTAGCTGGCACCTCAGGATAAAGCACACCTCTAACATCTTGAACATTCTTTACTCTCAATGCTGGTGTTAGGAAAATAGTTTTAATTAAAAAAATCCAACCAAACAAAAAAACCTAGTAAAACAATTCTTGCATTCAAATGAAAAAAAGTCTTCTTAACTGTCTCTCCCCATTTTTCAGCCCATTTTTTGTTATTAAAAAATGTCATCTTTTGAGAGAACTGCTAGAAGGCAATGTTCTGAATGATATGCTGGTTCATCAGCTCTTTGTACCTTAAAAAGTTGATTTGTAAAATGTAAGACGGGGTCTCTGAAGACGTGTTTGTTCCACCCTGAGAATGCTAAAAGCGCGGCTTTGGAGGGGGCAGTGTGTGAAGACATGAGTGATAGCAGCTGGGACCTGTCGCACTCCCTTAACTACAGCAGCCATATCCCATCCACCCACCTTGGACACAAGCATAATGGCCTAGAGCTGGTTTTAGTGCTTTCTGTGAGATCTTACTGCGCTTTAAAGAAGCAATAATCATTAGGCAAACTGCACAAAGACACTTCAGTACTCCATTGCTCACTGCAGGTCCATGATTAACATGTAGAAAAGCCTCCCAAGTGCTTTGCAATTTATAGTCAATACCTATAAACTGCAGAAGAGGGTGCTCTGTACCACTGTACAAAAAATAGAAATTTGACTTCTCAGCCCATGTGCCCTCTGCCCTACTGCTCTTCACTCTAGCTTACTGGTTCTAAAGCACCATGTTGTTGACCAAAAGCAAGACCTGCAAAATGAGTACTGTACTTGGAGAATGGGATTTATCATTTCATAGTTTAAAAATAGCAAGAGCTTGAGCCACAAACACTAAAAATTAATGCTTTATGCTCATTTATTTAGCTTTTAACAGTCTGACAAAGCGTATTTCAAAGAATGCTAGCACCTGTAAATCAGTTGAGTCTGAGGCTACAATTGAACAAGAAGAGGTAATCAGCTTTAGGACTCTAAACAAGTATTAAAATACCCAAGACAGAGCTTGTGTGGGTAACTCACAGTTTTGAGGCAGTGTTTAATGAACAAAAAAAGGAAAAGGCTGAAGTGAACCATAACAAGTTACTATGGCAGAGCTCATTAGGTTACACTACGTAATCAGCCCCAGTGTTGCACTTCAGTGCAGTTCCAGCAGCACCAATGTTTTACATTGCTCGGAATTAATACAAAGCATCCCAATGAGAAGTCTGATTGAAACGTAATTGGGTAAGATATATGTGAGAGCTTTCCTTCTTAAACTGTATGGAATAACTAAGATATGATAATTATAAGAGGCACCAAAGTATGTTATAAAAATGATACCATTCCTGGCTGGAATGCTGGACAAGAGCACTTAACCTACTCAGTTTGGTAAGTGATCTAGCTATGCAAAGAAGTATGAAGAATTTAAGGATTAAAAAAAAAGATTGGTGAAGCATGGTTTGTGGCATGATATCACTTAAGTTCTTTTTCCTGGATATGTAGAAACATCACCACAAACTTCTGTTTAACGATTGGTATCAAAGTGCTGATTTACACTGCTAGTGGATCAGCATTTTGCATCCATTTTTTGTCAACTGAATAACAGCTCAGCTCATGAGGGTATGGGGATCCATGTCACTTGCTGACAGCACTTCCATCTTGTCTCTTCTGCCATCAGTTACATCCTTTAGAAGAAGGTTACTTCAGTGGTGAGAACTGCGTAGGAATCAGAAGCACATTTTGCTGGGACTCCAAGAACCTGACACTCTCGCGCACTAAAATGAAATGCATGTTAATTAAGACAGTATGCCAATGAAAAGTAATACTTTCCTCAGCATGCACACAGGTAACACAAGTCAGTCTCTGGATCCATCATGTCTTACCAGCTGCTACGACTCTGGCATCTTCATGGGCACTGTGTCTTCCTGCTGCCCGGTGATCTGCGCTCTCATTCCACCATAACACATGGACTGAGAAAGTACAAATAAAGTCAGCTGAACACCATTATGCTGCAATACAACAAGTACTGTATGTCTTAGCATGCTGCCTTCATCTGTTTCATGCCTTGCAGTTAGCAGAAACAATTCTCCAGGCATGCCAGTGGTGGGATGATCTTTTACTGAGCCGTTACATGGTTTGACTTTTAACATCAGATCTGAGAGTCTTTTAAGATTGTGGCAACTGGCCTAAGCCTATAACTCAGTGCACAAAGCTGGGTTCAAGGACTGTTTACAGGACTTTGATGATCCACACCAACATTTTCAGCAAGCTGGCGAATCCTGATTCAGGATGGGGGCTTGCCCCTCTGCCCCTTCCCATGCCAAAGTTTGTATCAGAAATTGCTGAGTACCTGTGTTAAGGAGTCCATATTCTGTGTGGAAAACACCGATCAGCCTGGTATATCCTGTGTTGATGTGAGCATTGATTGCAGCTCGAAATGCTTCACCCCACAATGCTGGCCCACCAGGCTTCATGTGGAAAGTAACCCATTCATATACCCCTAGAAGAAAAGACAAACACTACCATAAGGAAGGAAATACAAATTAATATATCAGATCTTGAACAGTGTGTCATGGCCACAGTGTATTTGCTGTGAAACCAGTATGACATTTCCCTGCCACCTGGGGACAGCAGGAAACCGCCCCTTCCTCCCAACATGCACAAGAACTTACAGCTCCCAGCGGCTCACCAGAGCACAGGCTCACTAACTGCAGTTAGTTCAAGTGTAAACCTAAGTACCAGGGCCCTGAAGAACAGAAGGCTTCACACAAAGACCAACTTGGCAATCTTCAATGTTGCATGGCAACTTTGAGAGACTCAGACTACTTTGCAGATATCACAAGTGCTCATACTTGTTTGAGGGATTTGGGTGGCTGCTTGAGCAATGCTGGGTGTCTTTTCTAAGACTGGTGATGTTTTCTGGCATTGAAGTGGTTTATAACATTACAAACCCCTTTGACTCCTGGCAGCTGGTCACAGTAAGATCTGACAGCAAAACCAACACAGCAGGACTAGTTTAGCACCTCTGCTGTGCCAAGCAATCTGCCTTATTTGTAGAGAAATAGCATAATTTGCTAAAAAACTCCAGTCCTGCTAAAAGTTACTTGTCTTCTTTCCATTCAGGTAGTTAATTCACATCACAATTGCTGACACAGTAGTGGAAAGCCAGACACTTCCTACTTGGCAGTGTCTGGTGTCATTCTCCAGCAATGGGCTGGAGGCAAACAACAAGAATGTTTGAAAAGTCATCTCTCCAGATTTTAGAGAAAACTGGACTGCTTTCAAATTCAACAGTAGCAGTATAAAAGTCCGAATCCTGAGGAAATAAAGAACAAAGATTACTGTATCTATACATGTGCTGAGGGCTGAAGCAAGGTCTGTTCCCTGTCACTTCATGCAACCAAATCTGCCAATGTTCTTAAACTGGGGAACAGTCAATACTATTAACATCAAATTTGCTACAGAGAGAATTAAAATACATAGAGACATCACTTCTACACCTAGCCTGTGATTGTTACAAAGTATGTTGGACTTTCATGTATCTTTCAAAAAGTAGGGAATTTTTTAAACTATTATGTGAAAGAAGCAGTAACATCAAAGCAAATTGGTAAGAGGAAAATCTCTGGGAAAGAGAACAACTATTATCCAGGAAATGCCCTCTCACTGATGGATAGACAAAGGAAGTCCAGGATGACTGCTCTGACCACTGTTATGGCATTGCCATTTTGCATGTTCATTTAGCAAGTCACAATCTTGATCATTAACAACCTTAATGATCAGGACTCTAGTCAGTTATTGATGTACATTAGTGTAAAATCCTTCGTAAAAACTCTGTCCCTCATCTGTCTTATGTCACCTTTTCCACATGGGTGCATGTACATGCATTTGTTACATAAAGGATCATAAAACTATGCAATACCTGGTTTAAACTTTAAGCCATTTTTTGTTAGTGTCGGTAACTTTACTCAGCAGAAGTAAAGATAAGCTCACCCCCTTCTTTTGGAGGCTTCCCAAGTTCACACCAGGGCACCAGATAAGCAACCTCACTGTGTTGCTTCTCTATCATGGGGACAACCACAGAGAAGAATTTTCCCTGCCAGTCTTTGTCATTGGCTAGTGCATGCCGGACTGCTGTTCGGTGGGCAAAATTATCTGTAAGAAAGGAAAAAAAAAAACCATGAAAAAATGCATTTAATGTCACATCAGACTCAATCAAAATGTGTAATTACAAGAAGGCAAACTGCACTTAGCTAATTTTGGAACTGGTATTTTCAGACATCATATTAGCTTGTAGCAGATGTGGTAAGCTTCCTTTAAATTCTGCAAAACTTCCTTTAAAATCTGTTTTAGCTCTCAGATTAAAATGGATTCAAGCCAAATGAAATTTTCCAAGAAAGTTTACAAAAGACTTAAAATAGATTACAACAGTTACCGAGGACAAGATTTGGAGAAAGCACAGTGGATAGGGAAGTGAAGTGGAAAAAAATTCAGGAGAACTAAGAGCCTACCAAGAAAAAAATTAATAAATGTGGTTTGGCTTACATGAAGTGACATTAAAAGTGTAGAAGTAATGTTTGTGTGTTCAGTTACATAAAAAGATGTTAAATGCCCAAAAGCTAAACCTCTTCTTCTTTTTTTCTTCTCTTAATGAAAACCAAATCCACTTAATTAAGAATTTCTGTCTGAATTTCAATTGTTTAGGCTGCAGTCGCATCTTAAGCAATATATTTATGCAGACACCTCCCAGTATTACAAAAGAAAAATCCAGCATCTGAGAATGGGAAGAACCTTGAGAAATATCAATATCTTGGGAATAAGAGGTAAATATAGGAATTATGTCAGCAGGGGTCTGATGAATCAAGGAGGAAGGATGTTGTAAAGTTTGTTCATTTCTCAGATCATAGTGTGGTCTCAGGGTGGGGGGGATGAACCACCACAATCAGACAAGTAAAACACTGCTAGGAAACAAAAGGTATAGGTTTACCCTTAGTTTTGCATTTTAGAAGTTTCCCACAGATTATTAATTTTTTTTTTATTTAGAGATAGTAACAATAGCCAAGACTAAAATGTTCTGAGAAGCGGGACAATTTATAAATGCAAGTGAACTCAAAATAATGACAGATGAATGGCCCTCTCTTGAAGGAAAAGGAAGACATGGCTGCCCAGGTCATGAAAAATGCTGAGGTACTCAATGTCCTTTTCTGCCTTGGTCTGCATTGGCAAGTGCTCCAGCCAGACCACCCAAGTCACAGAAGGCAAAGGCAGGGACTGGGGGAATGAAGAACCACCTGCTGTAGGAAAAAAGTCAGGTTTGAGACCATCAAAGGAACATGAAGGTGCACATGTGACTCGATGAGATACATTGATGAGTTCAGAGGAAAACAGGCAGAGGAAGTGGTTAAGCCACTATTCATCATATTTGAGAAGTTATGGCAGCCCATTTTTAAAAAGGGACATAAGGAACAACTGCAGAACTACAGCTTCGTCAGTCTCACCACCGTGCCTGGCAAGATCAAGGAGCAGATCCTTCTGGAAACTATGAGAAGGCTCATAGAAGATCGTGAGGTGATTGGTGACAGCCAACATGGCTTCACTAAGGGGAAATTGTGCCTGACAAATTTGGTGGCCTTCTGTGATGGGGTTACAGCTTTGGTGGAAGAGGGAAGAGTGACTGACATCAGAGGAGGCCACAAAGATGATCCAAGTGCTCAAGCACCTCTCCTGTGAAGACAGACTGAAAGAGTTTGGGCTATTCAGCCTGAAGAAGAAAAGGCTCCAGGGGACACTTTACAGCAGCATTCCAGTACCTAAAGGAAGCCTATAAGAGAGCTGGAGAGGGACTTTTTAAAAGGGCACGTAGTGATGGAACAAGAGGGAATGGCTTGTTCAGAAGGAATGACAGAAGGTAGATTTAGAATCACAGGATGGTTTGGATTAGAAGGGACCTCTAAATATCACCTAGTTTCAATCCCCTGGCCATGTGCAGGGACACCTTCCACTAGACCACGTTGCTCGGAACTCCATCCAGCCTGGCCTTAAATACCTTCTGGGATGGAGCAAGATTTAGATTAGATATCATGAAGAAATTCTTCACTGTGAGAATGTTGAGCCACTGGAGCAGATTGCTCAGAGCAGCTGTGGATGCCCAAAACCGGGAAGTGTTTTGAGGCCAGGCTGGATGGGGCCCTGAGCAACATGGTTGAGAGGAACCAAACCATTCTCTGAGTCTATGATTCCATGATTCACCCCTCCAAAACAAAACAGGCGATCCTTTAATCTCAGCAGGTACTGTGAGCGCACTGGACTTCAATGACCACGCTGTCTCAACATCCAGATATACCTGGACTGCAGCAGGTGTTCAAGGGGAATTATACCAGTGTGCCTTCCCACTCCTCTGTAACCCAAGTATCAACTTCCTGTGGGCTCCACAAAAACCACAGCCACTACACCTAATTCTTGGCGTAAGTGTAGCTTTTTTTGGCTCACCTGCACCTTCCATGTCAGCACCAACTCCAACAACATAAAACGTTGATTATACTGCAAAAATCCTATTGCTAGCAAGGCTAAAGCTGCAACAAAACCACTCTGCACACTTCAGAAGTCAGACCTGGTGGAGTGGCTTCCTACCTCAGTACAGGCCCTCTGCAGAAGGAGTTTAAGCATGCAAACTACATGCTCATTTTTTTATGGGAGTAACTGGTACTCTGAGCTAAAATACAAGAACAACTATACATGCATATAAACACAGACAGACTGCACATGTGTGCATATTTCCTTTTTTCCATTTGTTTTGAAAGTTTCAAGACATTTGTGGAACTGGCCCTAAATTAAAAATATTTACCATGAAGGAAACACTCTGCCACAATTCTTCTATTATACCTGTTTTGAGCAGAGACTGCTGTTCAAGAATATTTGTCACCTTCTCATCCCAACACGCCAAAGCTGTCCTGACAAGCTCTGAAACATTCTTGGAGCACCTCCTTACAATAAGAGCAACAAATAAAAGCCAGGTAAGCATTCCCCTCACCTTCTTGCCTAGGAGACAGGGAACACACAGAGAGCAGAGCAGCGCAAAGGGATGCTGACCATACCGTACTTCCAAATGTGAAACACCTTATTCAGCGCTCCCAGGTCCGTGTACCAGAATCCCACCAGCTCCGAGTGAGCTGTGCGAAGGTGAAAGTGCTTGTTGGCCAATTCCAAAAACTCCTTCATCTTCGCTAGCTTAATATCATACGTGCGAATTTCGTAGAAAATTCCATTATTTTGTCTGGGCCCTGTAGCGAGGCGTACCTGAAAGAAAATAGTAAGAAAAATTAGTAAAAATAATTCTCAAGCCAGAAAGTTGTAGTCTGACTGATTTTTTTAAGTTATTGCAATACTATAGAAGGATCTTTTACAGCAGGCTGGGAGAGGGGTACTTACTTCATGATGTCCACTACAAAAAAAGTACCTTTTGACACATTTCTTTGGAAATAGTTCCCATGTGCATTATTTGCTGCCACTCCTTTTGGCAATGAAACAGACTGTGATGTGTCTTTTATTTGATGCACTCAACTGTTTAATTATGAGCTCATAACAAAGCAAGATTTTCCTTTTCTCAACCCCTTCCTCACGAAGTCAGCAGCAAGATGCATTTGGCTATACACATTATTCAAAACCAAGGCTGCTGAGGTTCCACCAAAGAAGAAGCAACGTCAACATCTGCCTATGTTGTGCTTACCCAACCAACTCACACTACTGCATTGTGTTTTCTACTTAAAACCTTATACCACTGTTAGCAAATTACGTATTACTGGAAAAAGAAAGAAAAAGATACCAACACTTGGGAACAGAGTGATTCATTCCAACACAGGATTGCTTAAGTCCGAATCCTAGCCCTTTACTGGCTGCTTCCCAAGGGCTGATCAAGAACTGTTTTTCTATTCATATTAGCTAAAACCCTTTGGGAGTCGCAGACTAAGTGTACTTTTGCAACTGCCTCAATAGCCTGGAACATGCTACTCACCTCTCAAATAAAACATAAAAAATTAAGGCCAAAACGCATCTTTGGCCTTAGCCCATATTTGCACAGAGGCAGCTGCAGGATGGATTTTGGACATGTCTTATTTCACAAGACTCTGCAGGCATGCGCACCATGCAGCTCAAGCCACGGAACAGAATTGTTTAGGTTTAGAAATTAGTTTAGGATCATGTTATCCACCATTAACCCAGGTGTGCCATGTCCACCACTAAACCATATCCTCAAGTGACATATCTACCTATTTTTCGAACACTTCCAGGGATGGTGACTCCATTACTTCCCTGGGCAGCATGTTTCAATGCTTTACAACCTTTTCAGTGAATAACTTTTTCTGTCTCAATGCTTTACAACCCTTTCAGTCAATAATTTTTTCCTAATATCCAATCTAAACCTCTCCTGGTTTAGACAACTTCAGGCCACTTCCTCTCATTCTGTCACCTGTTACCTGGGAGAAGAGCCCAACTCTCCAACTGGCTGCACTCTCAGGTTGTTGAATACAGAAGGTGAAGACCAAAGGCCTCGTTCCTCAATGGCCCTTTGCAGCATGACACATCTAATACTGGCTGCCATGACTGTTGGGGCTCCTTGGGGCTGTTATAAAGCCCCGCAGGATCCCGATGGAGTGGTGAGCCTGCAGTAGCGACCCATTCCACACTGGATTTCTGCGCAAAAAGAGAGGCCCTGAAGCTCTCTGGTGCTTAGGCAGATGCTGGGATACTGCAGGACCACTTCCGTTCCAGAAAAGGGCAACGGAGCTGGTGAAGGGTCTAGAGTACAAATCTTACGAGAGGAGCTGCGGGAGCTGGGGCTGTTTAGCCAGGAGAAAAGGAGGTTCAGGGGTGACCTTATCGCTCTCTACAACTGCCTGAAGGGAGGGTGCGGCCAGGCGGGGATCGGCCTCTTCTCACAGGCCGAGGACAGCGGCAGGGTAAGACCTCATAGTCTCAAGCCGTACTCGGAAAGGTTCAGATTCGGTATCAGGAAGACATTCTTGAAAGAAGGGCTGCCCAGGGTGGTTGGTGGAGTCGCCGTCCCCCGAGGTGTTTAAGGAAAGACTGGACGTGACGGTGCCACGGTCCGGTTCACATAGTGGTGTTCGGGCATGAGTTGGACTCGCTGATCTCATCAGTTTTTCCCAACCGAACCTATCCCGTGGTCCGGGGCCGGATCCCGAGGGATCCCACAGGAGCCCAGACAGGGCCCGTGGCCGGCGCTGGGCGCGCTCGTGCCCGCGCAAAGGCTCGTGACAGACGTCTCGCGACAGCGGCAGCGCCGCTCGGCGCTCGCGCCCCCCGCGCCCCCCGCGC
>VZTE01001751.1:0-11029 GCA_013397775.1 Eulacestoma nigropectus
AGTTTCCCATTTGCGGAAAAATACAGAGAGCAAGATACAATGCCCATGTAGACAGGCTGAGAATCATGGTGATTAGATTCCTGTAATAAAAAGTTATATTTCTGATTTTCCCTCAGGTTGAGCCCCACGTTGGGTGCCAAAATATGTATTGGTTTGAAAAGAAACCAGTGGGAGATCACAAGTCAGGATTAAAATTTAATAGGGAAAAAAAATTAGAAATAAGTGAAATAATATAAGGAAAAAGCACTGACAAAGTCAGATACAACCTGACACCCTGTTAGGGTGGTGGTAGCAGTCCAAATGAAGTAGTTCAGTTGAAGCGATGATCCTATGGAAGGTCTAGTCTCCAGCTGAAGGTCCAGTGGTAGCTTTTGTCCTCTGGTATCCCAGTAGACAGGGCTAACTTAGGCAGTTCTAAGGGCAGGTTATATCCAGGTGGGAATGCTTGGCTCCTCCCTCCTGGGTGGAGCATCTCACAATAGGATGAGATAAGTCCATGAGTCATGTGGTGGTTTCTTGATGGCCCATTATCTGTTATCAGGGTGGGTCATTAGCAGGCGATAACAGCTAATGGCCCACAGCTGGTGGTAATAGAATACTTAAATACATCTATATTGTAACCTAGGACAATATGAAAATGAATCAAAGCTAAAAATGAGATGGAAATTATTCCGTTACAGACAGCTGTATCAAAATCAGAAATGAGCTGTGCCCTCTGTGTGTGTTCATAAGTGGAAAAATACAAGAGAGGACTCTGAAAGGGAAAAATGAATTCTTGTAACAATTTACATGACAAATATGTACTGATTAGTACATGGACTGATTAAACTGTTACATTTTTTCCCCACACAAGATATCACTGGGACAAAAGACTTATGAGCATATACATGTAAAAATCAGTAAAAGAAGCAGATGAAAATATTCTTGCTCCATGCTTATGTCCCCAGAGCCAGTGTATGAGCTGAGCGATTAACACGCAGGACTCCTACAGTAGGAACTGGACCTGGTGACAATTAACGTGACTGACAGCATTCTGGCAACTGGTGACCAAGGCCTGCAAGGTCCAGGCCGGGCAGGGAGCAGATGGCACCTGCCCTGTGCTGGTCCTTGTCTTGCTATGCTGACCACAGTCTGCAGCTTCATGCACTTGCACACCTGGAAGACCCCACCTTGCAGAGGTGCCTCTAGCTCCAGGGTCCCCAACACAAAAAGGACATGGAGCTGCTGAAGTGAGTCCAGAGGAGACCACGGAGATGCTCCGAGGGCTGGAGCCCCTCTGCTCTGGAGCCAGGCTAGAAGAGCTGGGGGTGTTCAGCCTGGAGAAGTGAAGGCTCCAGGGAGACCTTAGAGCCCCTGCCAGGGCCTAAAGGGGCTGCAAGAGAGCTGGAGAGGGACTTTAGGCAAGGGCCTGGTGTGACAGGATGAGGGGATTGGCTTCACACTGCCAAAGGGCAGGGTTAAATGGGATATTGGGAAAAAATTCTTGGCTGTGAGGGTGGGGAGGCACAGGCGTAGGTTGTCCAGAGAAGCTGTGGCTGTCCCATCCCTAGAAGTGTTCAAAGCCAGGTTGGTCGGAGCTTGGAGCAACCTGGTCTTGTGGGAGGTGTCCTTGCCCATGGCAGGGGGAATGGAACTGGATAAGGTTTAAGGTCCCTTCCAACCCAAACCCTTCTGAAGACAGTGAGAGCTGGCATCCCTGGCAGCCCATGGGGTGTGCAGCAACCCTGGGCTCCATGCTTATCCCTGCTTTCTTCATGCAAGAAACAGTTTATGCTCAAGCTGAAAGAGCTGGGCATGCCATTTATTTTCATGCATTCCAGTAATTTAATTGAGCTTTCTGTGCCAGTCATTTTTGAGTACTTTGTGGCTGATGAACCAGCACCTTGTTGGTGCATTTACCCAGAAACAGCAGAAGATGGAAAGTCATGTGCTGCTTTGGAGGACTCAGAACAAGAGGGAGGTGAAGAGACAGGTCAGTCACAATTAGCAACCAGGAAGCATTTCGTAACAATAATGTGTATTCCCAAAAAAGTGTTTTAAAGGTGTGCTGTCAAAATTATCTTTACGCCTACTTCAGTCATATTTGAAGCAATTGAACAGTTGAAGTGGGTGTTACAGCATTGAGGAACACATTGGTTCCTGGTGGAGTGGCTTCAATCAGGCACAGATCATTCCTCCTTTTCCTAGGGCAGTGGCTTGGACAGCCCGCCAGTGATGCAGAACGGTGATTTTTATTACCATGTCATTAAAACTCAGTGTTCAAGAGATTTTTTAAGGACATGATGTGGCATATCAGCGCGCAAAGCATGGTCCTCAGACAGTGATAACGCTGGAAACATTTATTGGAAAAGCACACAGTTTTTATAATATTTTTACCATCAGATTAAAATAACATGCCTCTAGACAGCCAATAGAATAAATGATTCGAGCATCAGACCATTTCTTTCGGACCAAGCATTTTGTTATAGCTTATTGCAAACTACTGTGGTTCTATCTGTTATATTTTAGAAACTTTGTTACATCTTTTCCCTGGCTCAGCGGAATAAGCTTTTTTTATTTAACCAAGTGGTCTTTGTTTTTCTTTTACTAAGCCTCCTTTGTTTTCTCACCCCACAACTCCCCCTTTTTTATTTATTAAGCATTGCAAAGTCATTACTCTGTGTGTATGCATTAGCATTACTTGCTTTATGTTTTGATTGATAAGCTGTTGACTATAAGAAAAGATACATGGCAAACACAGCATGATCATCAAAAGCGCTACAAGTCCCATTATTGCTATGGCAACTACATGTTTGGCCCAAGGTCCAAAATTGAAACTTCCCAGCTAAGAAAACAAGCCGAAAGGATCCCTGGTTTTCCTGCAGTTCTCCAGACAGCTCCTTCAGTTCCTGGATGCTTTTGTGAACGGACTCGGAGTTCATACAGAACATTCCCTCGAAGTCTTCACATCTGTGTCCCTAGGCTAACAATAAAAAGTCTATCGCTGCTCTGTTTTGCAGTGTTGCATGACGTACAGAATCGACATCTGTTAACAATCCGGTTAAAGTATTACTAGTAGCATTACTCTCCTTTGTAAGCCGACAGCCTAGTTTATTAATTGTGTTCAAGTCATGCACAGTACCAATAGAGGCAACTAAAGAACTAAAAAATCTTTTTGTAGGATTCCAGAATTTGGCCTCAGAGTCACAGTCAGGGCCAGTCAGCATTACATTTGTTTCATTTATGTTGTAGTGTCCAATTAGTTAATGTTTCGAGACCGGGATGAAACATGGTTAAACGACCGAAAGTGCATGGACCTCCCACTGCTTTTCCTGGAATGCCTTTCCATGCTCTGTTGCCACATATTAGAAATATGTTATCAGGTAGACTTATTGCACTGATGTTTGTAGTGACTTGTGAGGGAGTAGTAAGATTACACCAGGCAGAGGCATTATGATAAATGCCAGTGCCACTTATGTCAACTCCTGTGTTGTCTGCTTTTGGATCATTAAAGTAAAAACACATTGGAGCTTTTATAGAACCTAATATATCCAACTCTTGAGGCTGCAGTGAGCGAGCAGGAAAGTCACTTACTTTTCTTATGCCCCCATTAGCACTGCCCAGATAGCAT
This sequence comes from Eulacestoma nigropectus, assembly GCA_013397775.1. NCBI lineage: Eukaryota > Metazoa > Chordata > Aves > Passeriformes > Eulacestoma > Eulacestoma nigropectus. The sequence goes on from VZTE01001751.1 coordinate 3,611, forward strand.
CCCACAGATTGGTCAGCATTAGATTGCTGTGATCCCAAACACCACGACGATCTATGCTTACCTGGAGTTGTACAATCACATGTAACTGTTTGATTGTATAACTTGTTCCATTCATCCTTCATCAAAGGAATGCCAACCAGACATGTTTGAAACGGATCACTAGGACTGGTCATGGTTATACAAAGGGTAGATTGGTTAATTGCTCTAGCTCATGTGAGCCAAACATTGGTCTTTGGTTGTGGGACCCATGCCTCATTCACCATCCTTGAGAATCCGCTGAGGATGACAAAAAAGGCTATGTATGTTGTGCCTAAACCCATTGTAACTGATTGCCAAACCAAACTTGTCATGCCTTCAAGTCTTCATTCCCTCTGCAGCAGGTTTGATGTTCTTCACAGGTAGCCAATGAGCTCCTGTGGATAGAGAAACACAACCATAACTGTGCCCCCATGTTAGCAAAGGCACAGGGCCTAGCCATTGTCTACTCTGCAAATCTTTATAAGAAACAAGTGGTTGAGAATGTTAAAGCATCATGGGAAAACCTTCTTTCACTTGCTGTTTTGTTATCAAATCTGGAAATACTTAAGAAATTTAAAACAAATATTACTTTGTCCAATTATTCCTGAGGTGATATACCAAGGGGATTCCCCCTTTTTTGTTTAAGAAGCATATTCTTTAAAAGGGCATGTGTGCGTCCTACAATAGCTTGACCTGTTGAGGAATGAGGTATGCCAGTTAAGTGATATATACCTCAAGACTGAAAAAAGGTTTTCATTGATTGTGAGACACATGTTGAACCGTTATCAGTTTTTACTACTTTAGGAACTCCTAAAGTAGCAATAGCTCTTAACATGTGTTTAATGCCATCTCTTGCCTTTTCTCCTTTATGAGCAGAGGTAACAAAAAATTTGGAATATGTGTCAACTGATACATGCACATATTTTAAAGTGCCAAAAGAGGAAATGTGTGTAACATCTATTTGTTAAATTTCATTGACACCTAATCCTCTTGGATTTGTACCTACTGTAGTAGGTAAAGGTGTTAAGTGTGCACAATCAGGGCAAGAATAAACAATTTGTCTAGCTTGAGAAAGAGTAGGATTAAATTGTTTGCTCAAAGCTTTTGTATTCTGATGATAAAATTCATGTGACAACTTTGCCGGTGTAATCTGCTTTGTAACTGTTGCCATCATAGTTAAGGTTTCCGCAATTGCATTGCCTTCCACCAGAGGTCTAGGTAAAGATGTATGAGACTTAAGATGTATAACATAAAAACAGTGAGACTTGCATCGAACATAATCATACAAAGTAGATAACAATATAAACAAATTTTTGTTGTGTACTTCTTTTAGAAAGGAATGTTCAATTTGGTTTAAAGTCCTAATTACATACAAGGAATCTGTTTTTAAGTTAAAGGGCTCATTTTTGAACAATTGAAAGGTCTCTATAGAGCCTGCTAATTTGACTAGCTGTGTTGATCTTGGCTGAAAAATCACTGCTTTCTTAATCCCCTGCTGATTTTTTCCAGGCAACAACTGCTTTCCCGGTTTTCCCAGAGCTATTGATGAAAACTGTCTTTGCTCCAAGCAGGGGCTGTGACAATGTTAGAAAACGTGGCTGTAAAGAAAGATCTTTTAAACATTGCAAGAGTTTCTTTTTAGGCAAAGAATTAACAATATTTCCCAAAAAGTTTGTCAGGGCAGCCTGTAAAGATAATGATTCTCAGAACATATCCTGAAAAGAGTCTGCAGACAAAGGAATGTGAATGTGAGAAGTATCTTCCTCACCTAGGATTTGGCATTTTTTTCGTCTTGTGGAAACAAGTTTAACAATCATGTTAAGTAATGTGGTTATTGTTTTTGAAAATGTATGAGGTGAAAATATCCATCCTAGCATTCACAACTGTTGCTTATCATCACACCACTGTGCTATTAGTGTATATGGTTGGAATTCAGCCACATAAGAAGAAGCCTCAGTGGTAATTCTGCTTGTTGTCTGGATACAAAAGAGGTCTGAATTTTATCTGTTACAAGTTTCAATGCTTCACAGGCTTCTGCATCTAGCTAGCAAGATGTGAAATCTGTGTCTCCTTTAAGTAAATTAAGTAAGGGTGACAATTTCTCAGTGGAGATATTAAGGATAGGTCTGAGCCAATTAATAGTTCCTAATAATTTTTGCAAATCATTTAGCATTTTAATAGAAGTCTTCAGCACAATGGGCTGAGGAACAATTTTTTGTTTAAATAATAGAAACTCTAGGTATTTCCAAGGTGTTACAATTTGAATCTTGTCTGCTGCAATACAAAGACCAAATTTGTCAAAAGAAAGGTGCAAAAAGGCAAAACAATTTTGCAATACAACAGGGTCATCTGCTGCCTGTAGTATATCATCCAAATAATGATACAACAAAACCTTTGAAAACTGTTGCTGCACCGGTTGTAAAGCACTTGCTACTACAAATTGGCATATTGTAGGGACTGTTTTTCATTCCTTGTGGTAATACAATCCAGTGAGACCTTTGCCTAGGTTCACTGTTGTTCAAGGATGGTAATGAAAAAGCAAAACGAGGTGCGTCATCAGGGTGTAATGCAATTGTGAAAAAACAATCTTTTAAATCAATAATTAACAATTCCCAATTTTCAGAGATCATTGCTGGATTAGGAATTCCAGGTTGTTGTGCACCCAGCAGGGTCATTACCGAATTGATAGCTCTTAGATCTTGTAAGAGTCTCCATTTACCAGTCTCTTTTGGAATCACAAATATTGGGGTGTTCCATGGGCTAGTAGAAGAAACTGTATTTCCCAGATCTAACTGTTGTTTGACTAATTTTTGTGCTTGCTGCACCCTGTCTTTTTTGAGGGGCCTCTGAGGGACCTACACAGGAGTATTCATGTTCTATGTGAGTTTAAGTCTTGGCTGCACATTAGTGTCCCTCTTTAAAAATTTGTTGTCAAAATCAGTCCCCACTGTGACAACAGATCTCTTCCCCACAGTGTACGTGAAGGAGAAAGTACATATGGTTTGAGCTGTGCTTGTTTCCCTTCTGGGCCATACACTATGAGTTCTTTTGCTGACTGCTGTGGCATTTGCTGACCTCCAATGCCTGTCATGATTGCTGTTGGAGTTGTCAAGGGCCATGTGGGTGGCCATACATGTTTGCTGATTATGGTTATGTCTGCTCCAGTATCTGTTAGTCTTGTAAAAGACTTGCCATCTACAACACAGGTTAGAAAAGGTTGTTGCAGTGAAATAAGTTTAGATCAATAAATATTAGGAGTACCTGTACTCCCAAAATCTCCAGTGCCCCTGTTAGCACTGATAGATGGTATTGATTCTGTGTCTGGCAATATAGGAAGTGAGATCAGTTGAGCAATACACAATCCTGCTGGAATAGCACAGGGTGGGTTAGGAGTCTAAGCCATGATTTTTATTTCACCTCTAGAATCAGAGTTGATGATTTCTGGTAACATAAAAAGTCTACCTACAGATGATGATCATCTCTCAAGTAGTAATGCATGACATTTAAAAGGAAGGGGTCTAGTTAAACCTGTAGGTATAAGGTGAACTGATGTGTCATTTGTTGTGGTTGTGGTGGAGACTGCCAAGTCCAAGCCGGCACTGCTTGGGGTTCCCCTGATATAGCTGGAGCTGTGGGGATTAGCTGTGGCTGGATCCTGTTTTGTTGAGGGGCACCAGATCCCGTGCCCCTCTTTGAGTTTCCCTGCTTTGGCAAGTATCTTCCATTTCGGTTGAATTTAGAACAGTATTGGCTACTCCAGTGATAGCCTTTTTTGCATCTGGGGCACAGTCTGCTAGGTTTTTTATCCTTTTGCTCATTCTTTGGGCACTGCTTTCTTACATGACCTTCCTCTCCACAGTCAAAGCATTTAATTGTTGCCTGAGTTACTTGTAGCTGTTGAGCTAAAGCCTTTGCCAACAAATCTGCTCTGTGTTGTTCTCTACCAATATGTGCACAGGTTTTGATAAAGTCAATCACAGTAATATCAGGTTCGTTTCTGATTGGATCAATTGCCTTTTGACAGTCAGTATTAGCATTTTCATAGGCTAAGGATTTAAATAAAGCTGCTGCAGCTGGTAATTCAACTTGCCTATTCACAGCTGCTTGCAAACAATCAATGAAGGTGATGTAAGGCTCTCGGGGTCCTTGCCTTATGGTGGAAAAACCAGGCTCAGTCTTATTAACATGTGGTACTCTTCTCATAGCTTTCATAATCAGCACTCTCACTTGGTTAAATATTTCTGGGGTGTGATAAATGAGTGAATGATAAATGTTGTCTTTCGCATATAGGATTTTAATGTTCATAAGTGATGATGTACTATGTAGAAATAGTGTTAAGGTAAAATGTAGCTAAGTAGAAACGAGATTAAGGTAAATTGTAACTTTGAAATAGTTGTAATATTTTAAGAAATGTATTAATAAACACATGGTAATAAATGTCTTTTGAGTTGAGAAACTACAGAGCCAAGAACCAAGATATCTTAGAGAAACAAAGAAGATAAACCACATGCATCCCAGGAAGACTTGTTATCTCATCAAAACTCACACCTCCCAAGGAAGCTGTCAGCTACAAATTAGGCTGGAGACTGGGGAGGCACCGGAGAGAGGGTGCCTGTCTTCAATTCTGAAGCTATCCAGAAGACTGAAGCGGCATCGGTGCTGGAGGAAGTGGGGCAGAGACCCGAGAGGGGGAAAGTTGAGTGAAGTGTAAATTACTTTCTGGGCTTAATGAATATGTAACAGTTTAAGAGAGTACTTAAGTCCACAGTAAAATGAATGGATGGCGCCTCTGGCAATATTGCCAAGGGCCCCAGTGCTGTGATATGCCTTTGTTCTACTAATAAATGTTCAACATTATGTTGCTAAAAATTTAGCCCATGCATCCATTTATTTCAATTGGTGACCCCTTGTGATAATCTCCAATAGGGCCTGCTTTCTTCCTGGGAGAGAGGGACGCCTCTAACAGCATTCTGTAGCCCAGGAGGACAGGGGGCACTAGCAGGCAGTAATCGGAAACACGTCCTAAATTGTAGAGCAAAAGAGGCAAAGTAAAATTATTTTTTTAAATTTTTTTTTTGAGCTCAGCTCCCTTGAGGAGAACCGCAGTATATTGCCCATAATTCTTGTACATACAAAGACCCAAACAAGAGAGGAGGACCCTGGTAAGTCTTGTGTGGGGGACGTGAAGGGGGATTGAATGGTGTGTGCATGATACAAGGACTGGACAGTTCGGATCCTTGAACTGAGTGTGGAGCTCTTTTATCCGCGTTTTTGTCCCCTCACGAGAGGCATGGCCGGTGACCAAGCGAAGCAAAAGAAATATGCTGAATGATCCCCCGAAATGATTCCTTAGGAGTTAAACACCTTGGTAGAAATCCTCATGCAGGAATTCTTAGGAGTTAAACACCTTGGTGGAATCCTCAAACAGGAATTCTTAGGAGTTGAACGCCTTGGTAGGAATTCTAGGAGTTAAAACCCATAGGGGTGGGACTCCTTGGTAAGGGAACGATTTCCTGGACAGCCCAGTGGGAAATCTGATTAAAATTACCTTAAACAGAGGTATTTTGGTTTTGCAGTACAGATTTACTGGCAGTTCGGTTTTTGAGTTTAGTTCCGTTTGTTTGGCCTGGCGGTGTAAGATTCATTGGTGGTTTTATTATTGGTAGACCAGTGTCATTGGTGGTTCAATTTTGTTTGATTTGGGTTCAGCTTGTAGAATAAAGTTGTTTTGTTTGGTTTGGGGTTTTTTGGGGGGTTTTTTTTGGGGTTTTTTGTTTGTTTTCTAGTTGTTTTTTTGTTTATTTTTTTTCTTTCTTTTTTTTTGTGGGGGGGTTTTCTTTTGCTGGTTTTTTTTTGTTTTGTTTTTTTTCGGTAGTTCAGCCCTCTTACCCAAGGGAGAGAAAACTGTTTAAGAAGTTAAACAACATGGGACAAAAAGCAAGTAAGAAAAATCTCAAGATAAACAAAAAGGTGTTGGATGATATACCACCCAATAGCCCACTGGGGGTTATGATAAAGTACTGGGATGAATCTAGTCTTACTAAGGGAAAAGATAAAGTTAAAATTATAAGCTTCTGTATGATGCTACGGGCAGAAAGAAAAATTAGATCTGATAATCTACGATAGCCAAAATATGGTTCATGTGAGGGTTGGATGTGCCAAGCATTAAATGTATATGTTAATGGAAAGAAGCCTTATAACTTGGAAGAATGTGAATATGCAGCATGTTGGAGGGGATCAGAGGTAAAACCCAAAACAATTCTAAAAGTAGAGGAGGATAAAACAAATCTGGGGGAGAAGTAATTGAGATCCTTTAGAACATCTCCCTCCGCCTTATAATCCCCCTCCTGGGGAAGCTCCCCCACAAGAGGGACCCCTGCCACAGGGGGAGGAAGCCCCACGTAGGGTAGAAAACCCCCAGCCATGCCGCCGAGTTACACCCTCAAAAATAATAGAAGAAAGAGGAGAGGAGAATTTCCTTTAAGAGAGGTTCCTCTGGGGGGTGCACAGGGAGGAATTTGGTTTATAAATGTTCCCTTAAACTCTACAGAGGTAAGGAGTTTTAAAAAAGAGATGGAAGCATTGTTAGAAGACCCCTTGGGTTTGACGGAACAGTTGGACCAATTTCTAGGGCCAAGCATATACACATGGGGGGAGATGCAATCCATTATGAGTATATTATTCACCCCAGAAGAACAACAAATATTAAAGTAGCAGGAATGAGAATATGGGAAAGGGAAAATCAACAAGGAATCCCCGCTGATCAGAAATTGCCTTTTCAGAGTCCCCAGTGGGACCAGAATCAACCACAAGGCAGACATAGATTTTCGAAACCTAATTCTAAGAGGAATAAAAGAGGCAGCCCCAAGAGGACAGAATGCAGCTTGGGCATTCAATAGCCAACAAGGAAAGGATGAAACACCCACGGAATGGTTAGAGAGACTTAGAAAAACAATGCAGCAATTTTCTGGTGTCTACCCCTCTGGCCCAGTGGGACAGGCGGTACTGAAGTAAATTTTGTTACTCATTCCTGGCCAGATATTCGAAAGAAGTTAGAAAAATTAGAAGATTGGCAAGACAGGGGTTGAGAGGAATTATTAAAGGAAGCTCAGAAAGTGTATGTCCGGAGAGACAAAAAAAAAGCAAAAGCCAAAGCGAGAATCATGACTGCCACTATGAAAGAGGCAGAATCCACAAACACAGAGGGGGGGACCCAGAAAAGAAAGTTATCAGTACAGTGTTTGAAAAAGTGGCCAGGGACCCCTGGGGAAACAACAACAGAGAAATCAGCAAGGCACGCAGGAAAGTTTAACTGTCATTACTGTAGTGCTCCTGGGCACTTAAGGAGGAATTGCCCGAGGCATGCCAAAGACGTGAAAGCTGTCATATATGAAATTAGGT
>VZTE01001752.1:0-41784 GCA_013397775.1 Eulacestoma nigropectus
TCCCACTGTCCCAGGCTGCTCCCTGGCCTGTCCAGCCTTTATTTGGACAATGTCCACCCTGGGAAGATGAAAGGCTGGATACTGAGCAAGGGAAAGCAGGGATTTTGATTTTCTCTATTTCAGTAATTTCTCCATTGAAGGTCCATGTTTCTTTACAAGTTTCCTGCTTTTTATGTCCATTTTTTAGCTGAAAATGGCCACCATGCAAGTGTTGGGCAGGCAGCTGAACCCGAGGGCATTCCCTGCTCAGAGGCTCTGCCCACACGCAATATTCCACATGGGAAGTGCTGCTCATGTCCCTGGGGTCACCAGCTCATGCCTCAGACTCAGAAACTGTGCAGAACCTTCCTCTGACTTCCATTCCCTCCTCCCAGCCCTGGGTGTGGAGAGAAATGGGAGTTTCCAGGCCATGCTCTGCCCCTTTCCCGGGTGAGCATGAATGGGGAAAGTTGGGAATGAGTTTGAGCCCTTCCCTGAGGTTTTACGGGATTCATTTATTTTCAGTTGAACCCTGAGCCTTGAAGAACCCCTTGACGACCTCTCAGTCTTCAGAGGTCCCTCAGAGTCAGGGACACAACATCAACCCCAAAGCTGTTCCCTCTCCCCACCTGATGTCCAGAGAGATTGAGTCCCTTCTCTGGAGTCTCCCAGACCACCTGGAGCTGGAGGGAGGCTTTTCCTTGTAGCCAGGCCTTGGATCAGAGCCAGCCCAGCCACTCTGAACTCCTGTAATTAGTCAAAATCCGAGGGTGAATTATTTTCTGACAGAAGATGTGGGCGGGCAGGAGTTTTAAGGCTCGATTAGCCCTGGCAGTGGCAGGGTCAGTCCCCTCAGCTCGGTAGCCTGAGCTGTGCTGGACAGCAGCTCCTGTCCTGGATAATGAACGAGCACGGACTGATCTGACAGACGGGGAGAACATTTCAATGTGTGCTCCGGCAGCAGCACTGATGGACACTGCGGGGCTGCCTCCCTGCTGGGAAGAGCTGTCGGCAGCCCCTGCTGAGCCCGGGGCCATCGGGGGCCATGGGGGGCTCTGGTGTCCGGCTCTGCCCCGGGGGGGCAGGCTGTGGATGGGGTAAAACCCCCAGGGCTGATAAAACCGGGGCAGGTCCCAGGAGGGACCGGCTGTGGCTCCCCTTGAGCCGGGATCCTGCTCCGGCTCACTCCGTGCCTCAGTTTATCCCTTTCCCAAAGGATTCAGGTCTTCCCCCAGGGGGTGCTGGGGCACTGCCCAGGGAATGGGTCCGGCCCCGAGGCTGCCAGAGCTCCGGGAGGGATGCCCAGGGTGGGGTTGTTGGAGTGTCTGTGCAGGGCCAGAGGTGGCACTGGATAATCCTGGGAGTCCCTTCCCACTCGGGATTTTCCATGATCCCGTGTGTGCTATGGAATCATCGGTGCTGTTCTCCCATGGCAAAGGGGACTCGAGCTGCAGAATGAGCTCCCGTCATCCAAAGGCTCCCAGACCTGGCTGCAGCTCCCCCTGAATTCCCTGTCTCGGTGGCGGTCAGGCTGCAATCCCCTTGTCCACGGAAAGCTCATTCCGTGCGAATCCCCGCCTGCCCCAGTGATAAAAGCCAGAACCGACTCCTCTCACTCAGCAACTGCAAACCCCAGCACAAAACCTCTGGTGGCCTTTTCCTTGTGCTTAACTCGCCGCTCCTGGGAGGCTGTCGGGGTTCCCCGGCTGCCGGGGGAGCCGAGCCATTATTCTCGCAGAAGTGGGACCTTCAACACCCTCTGGAGTAATCTCTGTCACAGCCTTCAGCGAGTCACTGATTCCTGAGTCTGCCCCAGCAGTGCCTTTGTGCTCTTTAGGAAGGTGAATGGGCCCAGGAATGATCGGGATGGTCCCATAATGATCCCAGCGCAGCAGGGAGGCTCCCGGGGATGCCTCTCCCTGCTCATCACTCCAGGAGGGTGTCAGCAGCGCCGATCTCTGCCTTCATTCCGCGCTAAGCGCGGCCGGGAGAGCCCGGGCTGCCTGCGGGAATCGGGTGGGAGCAGCGAGCGATGGGGACACTTCAGGGGGAGCTGGGAGGTGACAGCCGGGGGGTTCCGGGGAACAGACGGCTGGCACCTCCTCAGACACGAGCGCCTGGCTGGGGCAGCGCTGCTCTGCTGCTCTGAGGGAAAAGGAAAATCAGTGACTGCGCCGTGGGGAAGGTTTGGGGTTTGTGGTGCTGCTCTGAGGTGCAGAACTCAGGGGGATTTTCCTTGTTCGGGAATGAACTCACGGGATCACCTCGGGCTCGGGCTGATCCCCAGCTCACACAGCGTGGGTAGAACGGGATGGGGATGGGTCTGTCAGGAAAATTAATCCACAAACACCAGAGGTTTATGTCCAAAAAGGAGACAGAGGAGTCCCGTTACTTTATTCGAATAAAGGGAGAGGCCATGGGGCATTCCCCTGGGGTCTCTCAAATTTTTGGAGGGCGCAGCCTCCTTTTTATCCTCATTTCCCGGCCACATTTCCCTCTCTCTTTCCCCATTGGCTGAGGTACTCGAGAGGTACAGACTTCCCGGAACACCTAATACCTAAGGTTCCCTTCTAATGTATAACCCCCCTTTATTTTTAGTTACTATTGCATTTTATGGTTTTCCCATTGTTCTTTCATCTCCCAATATCCAATTTCATTTATCAGCAGACCTACAGTTTGTTTGTAGAGACAAATCTCTTTCCTTTCATCAATCAGTGGAATCCTTCCCATTGTTTCCCTTTATCTCTCAGTGCTAATTCCATCTTCCAGCAGGCCCAGAGCTTGTTTGTAAAGACAAGTCTCTCATTCCTTTCAGGTCCATGCCAGGAGGGGAGGGGAATCCCTGCTTTTGGCTTAGCCAACCAAACTGCATCCCAAATGTCCCCAAATCCATCCCAAATGTCCCCAACTCCTTTAAGTGTGTTACGTAAAGCTCTTCCAGCCCCTCCAGCTGCCTGTGCAACCCACGGGAGCTGAAAAGCTGCCTCCTCACTTCGGATGCACAGAGGTTATGGAAAAAGAGAAGAGACGATTTTATTCCCCTTTTGCCTCCAAAAATCACAAAATCATAGTGGAACCATAGAATCCCGGACTGGTTTGGGCTGGGAGGGGCCTCAAAGCCCACCCAGGGCCACCCCTGCCATGGGCAGGGACACCTCCTGCTATCCCAGGCTGCCCAGAACCACACCCAGCCTGGCTTTGGACACTTCCAGGGATGTGGCTTCAACAAAGTCCTTATCTTTTCTTGCTTGGGAAGTCACCCAGGAGGACACTCGGGGCCAGTGGTCACAGTCCCAGCTGCTTTCCCGGGGCCGCGGTGATTTCCCAGCACAGGGGTGGCCTCAGTTCCAGCCCATTTGCATTAAGGCTGGCAGGATTTTCCCTCTGCACCCTGGTGGTGTTCCATGAGGGCCCTTGGCTGATCCCACGGATCCATCTAGGTCCAGGTGAACGATTCCCCACCCCTCGGGTGAGTCAGTGCCTGTCACAGCTCAGGGAACATCCTCAGGGAAGGAGCATCCTCAGGGAAACGTTCTCTGCCAGACCATCCTGCAGGAGATTTTATAAGCTTTGGAGCTTTTGGGGCTGGTTGGAACTTTTCACCAACCCTTTCATTTCAAACAGCACTAGAAGGTGCTTTGATGGGTGAGACTGTTTTTTAGAAAAGAGAAATAAGTTTTCTTCAGTGAAGTTTTTGAGATTTGGATTAATTTGTGAGGAGCTTGCTGTGGATTTACCCTCAAAGGTCAGGGCACAGCTGAGCAGTGCTGGAGGTGGTTGTTAAAGATGTGCTGGGCAGGGCAGAGACCCGAACTGAGGCTTTTGTGAGTCCTGGTGGGAGGATCCAACCTGGGGCCTCTCCTCAGGCAGGGAACAGCTCCTTCCCTGGAGCGTTTTGCTCAGAGGCTGGAAGGGTCCTGTTCTCACCTCAGCAGGGAGTGAAAATGGACCTGGAAAACCTCTCAGCAGTTGCAGAAGCAATTCCTGTTTCGCAGCCATTCCTGCTGCGTGGATCAGGGGCTGTTCCCACTGGCGGCAGAAAAAAGGGATTTCTGTATCTGTGGGCAGGGCTGGGGGTTGGGATCTCGTGTGGATCTCAAGAAGGAATGACGGACAGCAGCACTGCTCCCAGCTTTGGGAGGAAAGGAGAAAATGGGAATAGACATTAGGGATAAATCCTCCCATGTGAGGGTGGGCAGGCCCTGGCACAGGGTGCCCAGAGCAGCTGTGGCTGCCCCTGGATCCCTGGCAGTGCCCAAGGCCAGGCTGGACGGGGCTTGGAGCAGCCTGGGACAGTGGGAGGTGTCCCTGCCCATGGCAGGGGTGGCACTGGAGGGGTTTCAGGTCCCTTCCCACCCAAATCATTTTGGGATTCCCTGAAGGTGTGGGGTGAGGGGGGACATCCCTGCCAAGGGTTACCCCACCACCCCGAGCAGGGAATAAACTGGAATAAATCTCTATGCCAAGGGAGCAGCTGCTCCTCCTGGAAAGAGAAGCTCTGTAAAGACTCTGGCTAAGAACAAAGTTACTTTGGAAGACCAGGACAATTCAACTGAATTGTAATTATTCACCACTAATTCTCTGACCTTCTCTTGTTAAAGAAATGTTTGAGACATCACATTGAGAAGCAGAAATGACACCACAAGAGATGGATGAGGAATTCTAGGGAAAATGAACGATCAGTCAACAACTGAAGAGCACCTCAGTGCTCCCATGTCCTGGTTAGCAGGTCTGAGTAATAAGGAAACTGGTAAAAATTAAACTGTGGGTTGTTTGTGGCACAATGATTAAAAAAAGAAGAGTCAAACAGTTGGTGAATTTATATGCAATGAATAAATGAATCAGTTCTATTTTCTCCAGAGGAATCCAAGCAAACAAGAGAAGGGCTCTGTATCTGTGCACACAGCATTGTTTTCAAACCTCAGCTGTTACAAAGCAGAAAATATTTGCAGTGGGGAGAACGATTTGAGAAATTAAATCAGTGTGCGAGGGGGAGTTTGCAGTTCTGCCGCTCTCCTGATATCAGCAGAGCCCATCAGGATTTTGTCTTGGTGTGGGGAGCAGGAGGAAATGAGAATGTCAGGGGAGAACAGCACCTGGAGGAGAAATTATTGCTTCATTCTCTCCTGCCGTGCCTCTAATGGATCCTCTGGGAACGGGAGCTGTGGAATCAGCACAGGGAGGGGGTTGCTACCTCTGTGTCCAGCTAAAGTTAACATCGGGGTGGTTTGTCAGGGGGGACATGGTCCTGGAGGGACTCGGCTCAGGAACAGGAATTTCGGAGGAGATGCCGGGTTTGCAAAAGCTTTTGTGCCTTTGGTACCTTCCAGTGTGGGGGTCCTTGGGATAGTGGGAGTGTTTGGACTTGAGACCCTGCCCTGACACCGTCCCCACCACCCAAAATCAGGTGTTCAGCTCCCAGTTAGAAACAGCTTTAGACTGGAGCCCAGCCTGGTCTCCCCACATTGCACCTGGGCAGGCTGAGCTTTGTGGGAATCGCTTTTTTGTCATCCACAGTGCATCGACCTCAGCCCCAGCACAAGGAATATCCTCTGGGCACAAGGTCTGTGATAGAGCAGACCCACTCTGTGGCCCCTCTGTGATGCTCTGGGCCAAACCCCTGAGGCACAGGCTGATCCCAGGGCCCACAGGCTGATCCTGTATCCTTGAGCTGGCACAGAGCTGGCTGAGGACATGTGAGCATCCCTTGTTCTCTCCTTGAACAGTGCTTGCCATGAAGAAAATTCTCCACCACCACCACATCTGTTCCCAGTCCTGTTGACAGACTGGTCCCTGCTCCTTCCCAGTGCCTGCCCCACTCAGCACAGGGACTATGGAGATATTCCCAGTTTTTCTCCTCGCACTGCCTGGCTGTGTTGTCCAGCCTGGAGAACCCTTCCCTTTCCCTGCTCTGTTTGCTGTGAAGGAGGAACAGATTGTGATGGCAGCAGACAGCAGAGCTGACAGCTCTCAGCTTTCTCAGCTACCTCAGTTCCCCCAGCTCTCCCAGCTCCCTCTCCTCTCTCAGCTCCCTCAGCTCCCCCAGCTCCCTCTTCTCTCTCAGCTCCCTCAGCTCCCCCAGCTGTCTCTCTTCTCTCAGTTCTCTCAGCCTTGTTTATGAACTAAGATTATTATTCCCACTCCAAAGTGCCATCCTGGGAACCTTTGGAGCTGCTCAGCTCCTTTGCTCCTTCACAGCAACACCCGAACCCTTCATGTCCAGACATAGAGCTCCCAGTTTCTTCATTTCACAGAAACCCAGAATGGTTGGGGTTGGAGGGACCTTAAAGCTCATCCCATTCCACCCCTGCCGTGGGCAGGGACACCTCCCACTGTCCCAGGCTGCTCCAAGCCCCGTCCAGCCTGGCCTGGGACACTTCCAGGGATCCAGGGGCAGCCACAGCTGCTCTGGGAATCTGTTGCATTCCCCTCCCTGCAGGTGGAAGTGTGGCAAACACTGGGAGCTCTGACCCTCAATGGCACAGGAATTCTCCTCTCTTTTTAGGCTGCTTTGCCCGTTCCCCACATTCCATCCCTCCTCGGCAGGGTCAGGGATAAGGGGCTGGATGGGATGAGGGGATGGGAGAGGCAGGAGGAGTCAGGAATGTTCCAGAGCCCCAGCACAGGAGGAGATGCTCCAGGCATGCAAAAATGAAGCCTAATTAAAATTAATGAGAATTATTTTTATCTCCTTAAACAATTGTACGATCACATTTTAATTAAAATAATGTTAAAACATTTCTTTTTTTTCCGGATTTTGCTAATGTAGATGCTCATGGCCTTATCACAAATAGACAAAGAGCCTGGAAGGACTTTTCTTTTTCCTAAGAGGCTTTTAGTGGCAGTAAATTAAGATCTATGGATATGTGTGAGGAGAATGGGCGTGAAGACAGCACCGAGTTAAAGCTGTGTCTGGCTGAGACTTTATTTTCTCCTTCCCATCATTTAACTGGATTTTGATGTTGTGAAGTTGTTCCTGCACATGGAGCTCTTTGCAGCTCAGAGGAACCTTGACTGAGAAGAGAATTGATGCCCTGAGGGGCAGCACTGCCTTCCTCAGATGCTCCTTGCACCCATCCCAGCTCTTTTTAGGGAGGTTCTGTGCCCTGTGCAGACCAAATCCCTGCTGTGATTCCTGCTCTGTTCCTCAGGAAGGTGCAGGTCCCTGTGGGAGATCTGGAGCTGGTCAGGAAGGAGAGGTCCGGGAAGGACGAGTGGAGTGGAGAGAAAGGGGAATCCTGGGGAAATAAGAGGGGAGGAAAACAGATTTCATTGGATAAAAGATCCTGTTTGTTAAGGCTGAGGAGAATCACGGAATTGTTAAGGATGGAAAAACCGCCAAGTTCATCAAGTCCAACTTTGGACTGAATCCCACCATTCCCACTAAACCACGTCACAAGGTGCCACAACTGCTGAGTTTTGGACACTTCCAGGGAGTGGGGACTCCACCACTGCCTTGGGCAGCCTGGTCAGGGTTTAACCACTCTTCCAGGGAAGAAATTTTCTCAAAATCTAACCTCAATTCCGCTGGCACCACCCCAGGTGATTCCCTTGTCTGGTCACCTGTTACCTGTCCCTGGGCTCCAGGGTCAGGAGCTTTGCCTGGGCAGGTCCCAGCTGAACAACCCCCCCTGAAATTCCCATCCTGGGGGTGATGGTGCTTTTAAAGAGCCCAAGGAATATTTGGAAATGTCAGCTGGCACATGCAGGGCTCAACACCCGCACGCAGAGCTTGGCATAGTTCATTTGCTCATTAACATTCAATTAAACGGGTTTGGAACGAGGCTGCCTGAGGAGCAGAACCCGGGCTGAGAGCGTTGGGGCTGCTCAGCCTGGAGAGGGAAAGGGTGTATGAGGTCCTCATGGCAAAATCCCAGTGTCTGAAGGGGTCACAGGGGAACTGGAAATGGAATCTGCACTGGCAACTGGAGTGCCAGGATAGGGGCAATGGGTTCAGACTGAGAGAGAGGAAATTTAGGATGGATACTGGGAAGGAATTGTTCCCTGGGAGGGTGGGGACGCCCTGGCACAGGGTGCCCAGAGCAGCTGTGGCTGCCCCTGGATCCCTGGCAGTGCCCAAGGCCAGGCTGGACATTGGGGCTGGGAGCAGCCTGGGACAGTGGGAGGTGTCCCTGGCAGGGGATGGAACCACATCATCTTTAAATTCCCTGCCAACCCAAACCTGTCTGGGATTCTGGGATTCTGTGCACCAAAAGCTCTAAGAGGGAGCACAATGGAGCTGCCTTTACAATGAGAGGATTTAGACATCCACAATTTTTGTGCTGAAAAGGAAATAGAAGTTTAATCAAGAAACACCTTAAGTGGTTTGAAGCAGAAAATTCCAACACTCCGGATTTTTGAAGGCTGGAATAAAACCTCTCCAATTTACTGATTTTTTTTTATTTATTTCTGGAGGGTTTTTGCTAAAAAGTAGAAACAATTCCTTCCCACACATCCCATTCCCAGGAGAGGAGGAGATCCGAGCCCTGCCTCAGCCAAAGGGCAAAGACACAGCTTTACCAAGCCTTACTTATCAATTAAACCCATTTTCCAACCCCCAAATGCCATCCTAGGAACCCTCTGGGGCTGCTCAGCTCCTTTGCTCCTTCACAGCAACACCCAGTTCCTTTTTCCCGCCCCAGAGGAAACCCTGAGGTTGAGATCAGATCATTTCTGTAAATGAAGCTGCAGGAGCTGAGCCAGTGCCCCCCGTGCCAGCATGGATTAGCTCAGAGCAGGCAGAACTGCAGTGACGTCTCTGCAGAAAGGACAAGCACCAAACTCTCCTCCAGTGCCCATTTCCTCATCCCCTCCCTGTTCCCTGAGCCACTCCAGGAGGACACAAACCCATTTGTCTGCCTGGGACACTTTCCTGGCGTGTCCCTGTGGCAGCTCCAGAGCCACGGGTGTAATAAGGGATGGAAGGAGAAACAATCAGCAGGGGGACAAGTGACACAGGAGGGGGAACTTCTGTGTGTGGGGGTGGTGCCTTGATGGGGCTGCCTAAAACCAGAGGCCAGACAGAACTGAGAGGCTAAAAGCGGGTATTTATTGAAGGGCCTTCAGGTACATTCAGGGCAGTCAGAGCCCCAGGGGCTACTCCCAAAATGGACCACGGGGTCAGGGGTTTTCACACTTTGATAAGTTTGGTCCATTTGCATATTGGGGTTAATTCTCCAATGATAGCTTCAGATAATGAAGTCATTCACCCCCAGTTTGCTCCCCTAACCCGCTTTGTTTCCACTTCTCAGGCCGAGGCAGTGAGGTGTCCTTGAAGTTCAGGCCTGGAGAGGAATTGTTTTGTCTGACCAGGATGGGAGAACAGCAGCTGACAGGCTGTGTGGAGTTTAGAGTTAGACACTAAAGCATTGCAGGATATGAAAAATATAAAAGCTAAAATCCTAAGGCATCAGGGGCACTTCCAGACTGAAGGAGTCGGGATCAAAAGGGCTGGAGCTGCTTGGAGGCAAGAATATTCAAAATGTTTGAGAGTTGTAAAGCTGATTCCAGGCTGACTGGGGAGGGGGGTGAATTAGGTCTGTACCAAAACTGGTTTCACCTTTGCTGGAAATGTGTGTTCTTCTTAAAAATATGTATAAACTAGAGAAATGGTGCATCTGAAAATGGAGATGGTTTGGTTTGGCTGATTTATCACCAAAAATGTTGATGCTTTTGGGGTCCTTGCTGAGGATGGGGCTCCACTGATGGTCAGGAAAGATCTTCCCTGGGAGAGCAGCTCCTCTCCTTGGACATTCCCCCCGGGACCCGTCAGTGACACAGCGACTGTAAAACTTCACCTTTAGCATTCAGTGCTGGAGAAATCGGAATGTGGGCAGTGAGAGGAGGATGAGAGCTCCAGCAGTGTTCAGCATTTCACAGAGCCGTGAACCCCTGCTGGAGCTCATCCCCAGACACATTTCTCTGTCACCCCCCCTCATCCCTGTCCCCTCCGCTCACTCAGGGGATGCTGTTCCCGTCTCCCAGTCCACATTTGCAGGACATCCAAACAAAAGCTTCTCAAACCCACCCTGAGCTCTGAGAGTGCAGCCCAGGGCAGAGTTTGTGTTCCCTGAGATGAGGAGGGCAGAAACTGCCCAGACTCTGAAATTCCTCTGAGGGGCAGGAATCTCTCCTGAGCTGCTGCTGTGGGAACACCTGGAAAAGGTGGATCCTGTTCAGCATTCCATGGCTCATCACCCCGAGGATTAGAGGAGAAATCACAGAATACTGGAATGGTTTGGGTTCAAAGGGACCTTAAAGCCCACCCAGTGCCACCCCTGCCATGGGCAGGGACCCCTCCCACTGTCCCAGGCTGCTCCAAGCCCCGTCCAGCCTGGCCTGGGACACTGCCAGGGATCCAGGGCCAGCCACAGCTGCTCTGGGCACCCTGTGCCAGGGCCTCCCCGCCCTCCCAGCCAGGATTTCCATCCCAATATCCCATCCATCCCTGCCCTCTGGCAGTGGGAAGCCATTCCCTGTGTCCTGTCCCTCCATCCCTTGTCCCCAGTCCCTCTCCAGCTCTCCTGGAGCCCCTTTAGGCCCTGGAAGGGGCTCTGAGCTCTCCCTGGATCCTTCTCCAGGTGAACACCCCCAGCTATCCCAGCCTGGCTCCATGGCAGAGGTTTCCCAACCTTGGATCATCTTCCTGTCCCTGGCCATGCTCAGCAGCATCACAGCTCCTGTTCCCTGTGTCCGTCTCCATTCCCACATTATCTGGGCCATGGGGCCATGGATCCCATCCCTGCCTGGCATTCGGGGCCATGGATCCCATCCCTGCCTGGCATTCCTCCAGCTGGAAGATGAATGCCTGGTTCCTCCGTGCAGAGTACAAGGGAACAGCTCCATCATAAAATAAGAGCGGAATTACTGCGTGTCCACGGCCCCGCTGCTTTCCTGGGAAGAGTTGAAGCTCCCCTGTATTTCCTGACCGGAGCCGTGGCCGTCACTCCTGCCCGGAGCGAACCTGCTGGAACCTGAACTGTGGAGGAGCGATGGTGCCCTCCCCTCGCCGCATCGATCAGCACCGAGCTCGTTTAGGAGCGGGGCAGAGCGGAGTGAGCGATCCCCCCCGGCCCGGCAGCAGCGGAGGGGCTCCAGAGCACAGCAGCCAATTCCATGGACTCGCTGCCGCCCCATCCGTGCAGCTCCCGCTGCCCCCTCCATCACCTCTCCCTGTCTGTGCTGTGGATGTGCGGCTGCCGCTGAGGTTCGGGAAGGGCAGGGTCTGCGCTGCCGGAGCAGTGGCACAGCCCGGCCCCCGCCAGCTCATACGAGCAGGAATGAAGCATTTCCCTGCCTCCAGCCCTCGGCCCCGCGCTCCGCGCCGGCTGCGCCGCACCAGCGAATTCCCGGGAATCGGCTGAGCCCGGCAGCAGGTCTGGTGTTTCCCTCACAAGTCCCACCACCCAGCTGGAGTGTGGCACCTGAGAGCATCAACAACGGGAGGCAGGGCAGGGGAGGGAGGTGGGAATTGCGGGGGGGCTGGGATGCTGCTCCTCCTGTTGCTCCTGGAGCTGCGGCAGCTGTGGGCTGTAATTACAGAGATTAACGGGAAAAAAGCCCTCGACAAATGAGACATAAAACAGAGAACTGGCCTCGTGCCTGGGAAACCATCTGAGCTGGGCTGCACCGGGAACGGGAATGGGAATGGCACAAGCAGGATCCTCCTGAGGGAAACCAGGGGGGCAACAGAGCTTCAGCAAAGAAGGGAAGAAAAGACAGGGGGCAATCGAGTCCTGAGGGGAGGAGAGGCTGAGCCCAGCTCAGGCTGATCCCAGCTCCTCCTGCTGCCCCCGGCCTGAGAGCTGCAGTGGGGAAA
Organism: Eulacestoma nigropectus; assembly: GCA_013397775.1. NCBI lineage: Eukaryota > Metazoa > Chordata > Aves > Passeriformes > Eulacestoma > Eulacestoma nigropectus. The sequence continues at coordinate 11,798 of VZTE01001752.1, forward strand.
GGTTGCAGGAAGAGCCTGGGAAAGACTCGTCTGGCTGGAGTCCCCCCTCTGCTCCTCACCAACCATTAGAGCCGCTAATGAAGAGCTCATTTACGGGCATTTAACAGAGCCCTTGGTCCCCAGCGCTGGTGCTCAGCCCCCCCCCCCCGCTGGGCCCCACCCCCCCCCCCCGTCCCCTCCCCTGACCTGCCAGGACACTCGGGGCAGTGCCAGGGCTGGACACAGCTCCCAGCACGGACCCAACCCCAGACAGGGCAGTGCCAGGGCTGGACAGAGCTCCAACTCCAGACAGGGCAGTGCCAGGGCTGGACACAGCTCCCAGCATGGACCCAACCCCGGATAGGGCAGTGCCAGGGGCTGGACAGAGCTCCAACTCCAGACAGGGAAGTGCCAGGAGCTGGACACAGCTCCCACCATAGCTCCCACCCCGGCCAGGGCAGTGTCAGGACTGGACACAGCTCCCAGCACGGACCCAACCTCGGACAAGGCAGTGCCAGGACTGGACAGAGCTCCCAGCACAGCTCCCACCCCGGCCAGGAGCGTTTCTCACGCTGTGGGAAGGCAGAGAGCACAAAAAGGAATCCATTTGTCAGAGAGCTCGTAATGAGCTGCTGCAGAGCTCAGCCAGGTGCTGGTGACCTCCCGGGTTAATTAACCTGCAGCAGCACCCGGTGTCTCCTCGTCGCTCTCTTGGCTGATTTGGTCCTTCACAGCCTGGCTGAGGAGCTGCTCCTCGTGTGACACATCCAGGTGCTCTCCTGCCTCCCCTGCTCCGCTGCCAGCACTGGGCAGCAGTGCCAGGAGCTGACCGTGCTCCCAGCAAAGCTTCAGCCCTCATTTGTCACCGCTCCGTGATCGCAGCTGGCAGGAGCTCTCCGCCCCCCAGCCCGCTGCCATCCCTGCTCCAGAGACATCCCAGTTCCAGAGACATCCCAGTTCCAGAGACATCCCTGCTCCCAGGAACATCCCTGCTCCCAAGATATCCCTGCTCACAGAGATATCCTGGATCCCAGTTCCAGAGACATCCTAGCCCCTGACTGCCAGGAAAGGGCCCTTGGGGCCAGGCAGGGCAGTGTGGGATGGGGGGAGAAGGGAGCACACAGGGCCTGGGATGGGAGAGCCAAGGAGAAACTCCTGGAATGGGAACACCTCGGAGCTCTGGTGGTATTTCAGCTCCCTCTGGGCAGAGGAGCAGGGGCTCAAACACTGAACCTGCAGGCAGAGTTTCCATGTTATGGACAGATTATGGATCTTCCCTGTCATGGGAATATTTAGGTCCTTTTCACCTCTAAGAAAGCAGGAATGGGAGCAGAGGGGAGAGCCCTGGAGTTGGGAAAGGACAGGAAGGGTCAAACTCCCGAGGTTCCTCTGGGCCCAGGCAGTGAGTCCTGAGCCTCTCCAGAGCATCCTCCAGCTCAGGCGACATTCCCACAGGAAGAGGATGTGGAGCTGAATGACTGCAGCTCCCGAGGGTGGCACCTCCCTGCCAGGGCCAGGGACTCTGCTGTTTCTGAGCTGGAAGTGTGAGTGGGAATGGGGAAGGAGCTGCACTGCGAGAGGAGCAGAGTGGCATCAACCACTCCCCGCTGACAATTTCAGTCTCAGCTCCCTCCTCTGCCCCCCTGGCTCTCCCTGACTGAGAGCCTTCCATGGCCGGGAATTCCTGCTCCTCCCTGCCCGGGGGGATGTGCTCCAGCTGATGCTTTGTTTGCACGGATACCCCCAGCAGAATCAGCTCCTTGTTTTTCCCTTTCCCAGTGGGGAAGCCAGGATGAGTTCAGTGATCATAAACAAGGTGGGGGAATTTCTGGGAGCAGGTGCCACATCCTCTTGTCTCCAGTGACAATCACAGCCATGGATCTGTCAGGTGAGACAGGTGGGAAAAGGACATGGACAGGTGGCAAAAGGACATGGATAGGCACTAAAAGGACATGGACAGGTGATAAAAGGATGTGTCCAGGTGGCAGAAGGACATGAACAGGTGGGAAAAGGACATGTCCAGGTGATAAAAGAACATGGCCAGGCAGTTAAAGGACATGGCCAGGCAGTAAAATGGGAGCAGCCCAATTCCCGGGGATGAGGCTGTGGATGCTTCATCCAGAAAGGGTCCCCAGGCTGTGAGTGCAGCCATGAGCTGGAGTTTGGGAATGGGTTATTCCATCCCTGCTGAGCCACGTTTGGGGAATGGGTTGTTCCACCCCTGCGGGGCTCCGTGGCGTGGCAGGGATGGAAGGGGCAGAGCTCAGCCCCTGCTCACCCCCAGCAGCTGCAGGAGCGGAGTTTTCCAGTGCAGGGGCTCGAGGCTGCTCTGGAGCTGCTGCAGCAGCTGGGCCAGGTCATTCCCTTTGGATAACGATGGAGAAATGAGCCCCAGCCATGGCCTCCCCCTGCCCTCCCCACGCCCTGGGGTGCTGCTCTCCCAGCCCACACTCCCCAGCTCCCCTCCCTGCTGCCCTCACTCTGGGAGGTTTCATTTTAAGAGCTTAGGGTTTGTTAAACCTGCCCAGCTCCATCAAATCCCACAAGTTGCCGGGGTTTTCCTTCCAGTTAGGATAATGGGATTTTTGAGCAGACCGAGGGGCTGGTGGAGTTTTCTCCTGCAGGATGTTGAGCTGCCCCAGTTCCACTCAGAACCTGCCAGAGCCGTGTCTGGATGCAAAGCCAGAGCTTGAAAATCCCTGGAAGGTTTGTGCAGTTCAGAAAGCCAGGACTCAGTGCTGGAAATGGGAGGTGGAATTTGCTTTCAGCTTAAAACAAGCAAAAAAAACCACCTTAAAGAGGCTCTGGGTGAAAAATGAACATCCCTGAAATGTTCTTCACATGATAAAAAAACCATCAGTAAAACCAAGAGACATCAGTGACAGGAGCCATCAATAACCCATCGATCAGGGAATTGCTTGGGACTGCACTGGAACATTTATTTGTCATTAGCAAGCAGATATTAATGTTATTAATAACATTATTAATGTTATTGACATTTTGCTGGGATAGAAGGTTGGGACTGGATGGGCTTTAAAGTCCTTTCCAGTGTAAACCAGTCTGGGATCCTGGGATTCTGCAATTCCTCCAGGACCCCTCCCAGCTTTCTGATATTGAAGAGGTGGACCTGGAATCTCTCAGCTTCCCTCCTGAAGGATTTTGGCTCCATTCTCCAGAAATGGGAATTAGAGGAGCTGTTGAAGCCCCAGGAGTGGGGAAAGGCCTGGCCAAGCTGAAGTAATCAGTGATGGAATAAAATCCCTTTTCCAGCAGTGTTATCAAGCTCAAACATCCAGAACTCCTCATTCAGCTCTGCCTCCATCACACAACTCCTTCCCAGCATCGTCACCCTCCACCAGCCCTGATTCCTAGGAAAAGTTTCCTCCTCTGCTGCTCAGGGAAAGAGCCTGAAGTCCCCTCCCCGAGAGCCACCTGGGAAGTTTTGCATCCCCCAGAACTTCAGAGCCGCTTTATCCAAGATCTGGAGCTTGCCTTTGGAAGCATCTGCCTTTTAAAATGGAAAACTTGTCAGATTCTCCTTTTTAAACTGATTTGGGGAGTTTGGGAGCTGGAGGGGAGGTGTTATTTTTAAGTTTTGTCAGCAGTGCCGAAGTTACTGAGCTGGAAGCTGAATCTCATCACATGCCTCGGAGTCCTGAAACTTCCATAAAAATAGAGCTCAGCTCCCAGTGCCACCTGCAAGGTGAGCTCTGACTGCAGCAATTGGCTCAGGAAGGCTCCTCCTAAATTCCTAAAAGTTCTTTTTCTGCCAGCTTTAAGCATCCCTGGATACCAGAGATGATCAATTAACATCAAGCTCTCAGGGTTGTTTGTTGGTCATTGAATCCATTCTTTTCCCAAGGAATATGAAGCGGATAAGGAGTGTAACATAGCCTTGGGATGCTGTCACTGTCCCTCTCTGGGGGTGAGGAATATGTGACAAATCCATGTCCTGGGATGCTCCTGTGACCCCTGGACTGATGAGAGGAGGGGAGGCCTGGCCTGAGCCCCATCCCGGGGATCTGGAGCTCTCCGGGGCTCTCTGGGTAGGAAAATCCTCCCTCTCCAAGGCTGGAACTGGACCTTGTCTGTGTTTTTTGGCTCTCAGTGCTGAGCGGAGCCCCTGAGGAGCCAGGAGGAGATGAGCAGGCCCTCGGTGGGGAGAAGGGCAGCCCTGAGTGCCACCCCCGGTGTCCCTGAGGGATGCGGGGCCAGCCCTGCCCTGCTCGGGGCCTGACGTGGCCTCTGCAGCTCCGGCCTGGCCCTGTGCCACCTCTGCCACCCCTGTTCCCTGGCACACAGCTGGGACTGTGAGCCTGCTCCTGGTTCCTCAGGAACACAGGGGAAAGGAGGGCACAGAAACACCAGGAACAGGAAAAGCAAGAGGAGAGAAGATGAAAGCTGGCACTTCTCTCTTGAGGCAAGGCAAGAAATAAACCCAAGCCCTCCTCCTTCCCTACCCCCTTTTTTTATGAATTACCATATTTGTTTCCTTTCTTGGCCTAGGAGATGGGTTTGTGCCCAAAATGGATCGTATGCTCCTTCCTTTCTGGCTGACAGCTCCTGAAGGGAGCAGGGAGCTTTTCCTTGCTGCTCCAGCACTTCCACCATTGCTGCCTGGCTGGAACTGAAGCCCCAGGCTCAGGCAGGGCTCCTGCACCGAGTCCCAGGAATTTCATGGAGCTGCTTCAGGCACTTCAAAACAAGGCTGGGAAAAAGGCAGTGGTGACTTTAGTGGGGGGCATTTAGGAGAACTGGATTTATCCAGGTCCTAAACACTGGATTGGGAGTTATTTCTGAGAAGGGGATGGTGCTGCCTGCTTTTCTCAGGTGTCTGAGGAAGAGTTGTGGCAAAAAGGATGTGGAGCTGCTGGAGACTCCAGGGGAGGCCATGGAGCTGCTCCAAGGGCTGGAGCCCCTCTGGAGCCAGGCTGGGAGAGCTGGAGGTGTTCACCTGGAAAGGAGAAGTATCCAGGGAGACCTTATAGCCCCTTCAAGGGCCTAAAGGGGCTCCAGGAGAGCTGGAGAGGGACTGGGGACAAGGCATGGAGGGACAGGACACAGGGAATGGCTTCCCACTGCCAGAGGGCAGGGATGGATGGGATATTGGGAAGGAATTGTTCCCTGGGAGGGTGGGGAGGCCCTGGCACAGGGTGCCCAGAGCAGCTGTGGCTGCCCCTGGATCCCTGGCAGTGCCCAAGGCCAGGCTGGATGGGGCTTGGAGCAGCCTGGGACAGTGGGAGGTGTCCCTGCCCATGGCAGGGGTGGCACTGGGTGGGCTTTAAGGTCCCTCCAACCCAAACCATTTCAGGATTCTGTGAAAGTTCTGTCTGAACCATCTGGGAAAGTTCAGGACTCTGCAGTGACTGAATGTCCCAGGCCAGCCCTGAGGGTGACAGAGTTTGTTCCTTGTGTTTACATTCTCTGCCCAAGCCCCACCTCACCTGCACCAGTGACTCTCCAGGTCTGATGCTGAAGGACAAGGAGAGCTTCAGGAAACCAGAAGGGAATGGGGGAAAAGCAACGGGATCTTGGAGAGAAACTGCTCTGAAGGGAGGAGCTGCTGGAGCTCGAGCAGCTCCTGAAGTGCCTCTTTGATGTCCTGAACACAAATTCAGCCACTTAAATTTTAGAGCCCCCATTTCCTTTGTTGACTGGAAATAAAAGTGAGCTCTTCCTTTGGGATGGTGGGGCCGAGATTCCCAGAGCCAGGAGTCAGGAAGAACCCAGTCCCATGGGCTCCAGACCAGGACATTTCCTCCATGGACTATTCCAAGTGGAAGTGTCCTGGATGTTGTCAAACTCCATCCATCCCTGGAACTGCCTCTGCCAGGGCTGGTCCAACTGGCTCCATCCTGTTCCCTGGCAGCAAACTCACAACGCTGGGACTAAAAATAGCAGAGCCTTGGAGCCTCTTCCCAGAGAAGGCAGGGAGAAAATAAACAAGGAGATGGAATGAATGAAGGGCTGAGCATTCCCAAAAGTCTCTGCTTCCCATGTTATGAAATAGAGACGACATTTGTGAGCCTGATCCCAATATTGATGTGTGGAGAGACATTTGTTCAGTGCCCATAGTGAACACCTTCCAGTCGATGCATGGAAATGCAGCTGGGGCTTTGTTGTGCTCGGGATTTATATTTGGAGAAGAATTGGAATCTTCTCTTTTATTCCTCACCTCAGAAAGTTTAAGAGAGTGAATCTTGAATGGAGCACGGCGGGGGCAGTGAAGGATGAGACAAAGGCAGAAGCCATCATTGGCAAAGGTTTTATTGCACATCCTGGTATTTATTTTTTTCCTGCTCTCCTCCCAAAATTGTTTCCACAGACCAAGAGAGTTAAACCCATAATAGGGAAAATAGAGGTTGGGAATTGAGAATTATTGAGAGAAAGAAAAATGGGAAGATCCCTGCGCTTGGCTGAAAAAAATCTGCATGAGGTGGTCCCGTTCCTCCAAGTTCTGGTTCCATGAGTATTCCCTAACTGAGCTCAGGGAATGGGCAGGAAACCAACCCAGAAATAAAATAAAATAAAATAAAATAAAATAAAATAAAATAAAAATAAAATAAAATAAAATAAATAACATACAACAATGGGAATATAAAAATAAATCCACAGAGCCCCAGCCTGGTTTGGGTCAGAAGGGATGTTAAAGATCACCCAGTTCCAGCCCTGGTGACGGTGGGTGGGAACAGTCCTGGCTTATCGGGATGCTCTGGCTTAACCTTGGAGTGGAGCCTTGGTTTAACAGTGACAGCAGCAGCAGTGCTGCCAATTCCCGGTGCAAATCCCCTCCTAAGGAACCTCTGGCATTTCTGATCAGGGCTCAGGGTGGTTGTCTGAAAAATTCCATACATTTATATTAATTCCCTGTATTTGCACCAGCTCAGCCATGAGCTCCTGCCTCTGGAGTTCTCCAAAGCCCAGCTGCTGAAACGGAGCTGCAGCTGCTCCTGGGCTGGAATTCCTGCCCTTAGGAATGGTGCTGGAGGGAGCCCAAGGGGGAGCTTGGGCAGAGCAGGGGGAATAAAACTGCTTCTCTCACCAAGCAGCAGCACAGCCTCCCCAGGGCGCTGCCGAGGCCAACAGGGCCTCATTTCTCAAACTCCCTCTGGAAAAGCCCTGGAACTAAAACTGGACTTTGTTGCTAACTCAGCAAAAAGCTGAGCCTGGTTCTGCTGACTTTGGGATCGGCTCTCCAAGAGCTGCGGTTCATGTTCAGACTCCTAAAATCTGTTCTTCAGCTCAGTTCTAAGCTGGGATTTAAGCTGTGCTAAGAGGAGGGGATGGCTGAGCCCAGCCCGAGCTCAGCCTCACCCCAGTCCATTCATCATCTGGGCAGGGAGACTTCAGTGCCAGGGAGTCCTGGAATGGGAATGGGATCCAGGTATTTTATATGCAGTTCTTGTTTGCCAAAAACTGCTTTCCCATGCCCAGAATATTTGTAGGAAAGATAAGGAAAGGTCATCACAGCTCCAGTGTCCCTTCCTTGGCCTGAGCCTGGCTCCCATCTGGGGCAGACAGTGCTGGGAATGGCCCAGCCAGGACCAGGGGATTTGGGATCCATCCCTGGGGGGCACAGCCAGGATCAGGGGATTTGGGATCCATCTCTGGGAACTGAGAGCACAGAAAAGCAGCGTTTGCACAGCCCATTGAACTTCCTTGCTAATGGAAATGTAACCAGTGGAAAAAGATCCACAGATTTCAGAGCCAGGGCTTTCCAGGCAGGGAGGAGCAGCAGTTCCAACCTCTGGATTTGTAATGTCAGGATGAATCAGACGCCTGAGCCTGGCTGCTCCCTTTGTCTGGCAGTTCCAATGTCTGCCCACTGTCAGCCTTGGAAAGGGCCTGGCTTTGGGATGGCAGAAGAAGGGGGCTGGGAAGGGCCCTTTGATCCCCAAAGTCTCGGAGCAGTGGGGCCTGCTCGGCTCCTCCTGGCAGGGGACCCCAGCTTTGCTTTCATTTCCCTTTTCCCTGGGTGAAGAGAGCCCTTTTCCACATCCCCTGTGCTGGGGTGGGCTGGTGCTCAGGGCCAGGCTGGGGGATGCTGAGCTGGTCCCGGAGCAGCCCCAGGTCCCTTCCCTCTAGCCCAGACCGGGCTCTTGCATTCCCACTCCCCTTGCCCTTCCCCCAGGGCTCCTGTGCTGGCACAGCCCGGCCCGAGGAGCCCCTCGGCTGCCCCGGAGCTTTGCTGTGCCCTGCGGCCTCCAGGCAGCCCGCTCAGACCTGCTCCAGCACATCCATCGGTTCCGCAGCGGGAAGGATCCCGGGGATTATCCCGGAGCTTTTCTGTTGGGGCAGTCAGAGCTCTCCCTCCCTGCTGCTCGCAGCCTCGTAGCCATAGAAACTACGGGAATTTATAGGCGCCACACGGCGCCTTTGGCTGGATCCACACGGGAGCAGCAGTGCCAGGGCCCCCACACGTGCCCATCCCCACAGGGTGGCACGGGCCTGTCCCCAGGCTCTGCTGGGCGTCACAGGCGTCGGGCCTGGGGACAGCAGCAGCTCCCGTGGGAATTCAGCAGCCTGGATTTGGAGCTCTGTGGAGGGGAGGATGGGGTGTGCTCCCAGCTGGCGCTGAGGAGGCACCGTGGTGACACCCAGAAATGGGCACAGTTGTCACAACACAGATCTCTGATGGGCTGGCACCATCACTGCTGGGACAGGAACACCCGCTGCTCACCAGATGGCCCTGGGAGAGTCAGGATGAGGTTTGGAGCATCCTGGTCCAGTGGGAAATGTCCCTTCCCATGGCAGGGGTGGCGCTGGGTGGGCTTTGAGGTCCCCTCCCACCCAAACCATCCTGGGATTCTGTGATTCCATGGAAATCTACTCAATTTGGGGCCCTCAGTCCAACTGTACAACACCCTATCCAAGGTCTGGTTCCAAATGTCTCCACATGCAAATGGGCGCTCTATGATCCAGTTGGAATCTTCCTTCTGGAGAAGGAACAGGGATTTGGAACCAACTTACAGCATAAGACTCTAAAATTAAACTTGTCTGTAAAGTGAGTGGAGTTCAAAGCCAGGACAGACCAAAAAACCCCAAGTGAACCTGAAACTTTGGAACTAGAAAATCGGCTTTGGATTTTCCCATGTTTTTCCAGGAAGGCACCAGCTCCTCCTGTGTTCTTCAGCCTCTGTAAAAAAACCCTGAAGTCAAAACCCAAATAACTCTGAACAAAAAGACAAAACTGCACAGTGAGAGAAGGGTGGGAGGGAACATTTTACCAGCAGCTCTGCTCAAAACAAAGGGGGTTTTCAGCTCCTTGATCACATGGAGGATGTGAATAAAGGAATTAAAGCTGTGAATATTTTCTGTGATCACACTGCTCCAGGAGAGCTGATGAAGTTCTTGGGAAATGCAGAAAGCAGCTGAGAAATGTCAAAGCAATGAAGGCATTTTGGGAGTGGCTGTTCCAAGGAAGTGACAGCAAAGGCTCAGTCCAGAAACACCAACTCCGTGCTGAGATGGATCAGGAGTGACAAGGAACAGGGAAATTAAAAAATAAGAACAAATCAACTGCTTCTTCCAATGACTGGGAATTGTTTGGACACCGTTGGGATCACAGTGCTGGAGCCAAACCTAAGCCTGTGTTCGCTGCCAGTCAGGAATCCCTTGGGAGGGACCTCAGAGCCCACCCAGTGCCACCCCTGCCCTGGGTAGGGACATCTCCCCCTGTCCCAGGGAGCTCCAAACCCCATCCAGCCTGGCCTGGGGCACTGCCAGGCATGTGCCATCAGAATCCCAGGAAAAGCAGAGTGTAGGCTTTGGGCAGTTCCTGAGCTGTTCCTCACTGAGGTGGGGAGAAGGGGATGATCCCTTTTTATTTATCATTGGTTTATTCCTTTCTTTTCATAAAAAACAAAAACAATCATAAAAGGTGTGGTCACATCCCATCTCCAGCTGATTTTCGTGGAACTTTCCCTGAGCCACTGCTGCCCCTCAGTTTCCCCACACCATTTCTACCCCTCAGGCACGAATCCCCTCACCCTAAAGCAGACAATTACCTTGCATAGAGTGACCTTTAAAGGGACTTTTTTTCTGGATAAAGAGATTCACCACATCCTCAAATCCCAAACCAGTCCTGACACAGAGCTGGGATGGAGAGGGATCCATACATTCATTTAGCCAAGACCAGAGGCTGTTGTGATCAGTGCAAAGTTGGGTTTAGGTCTTTCCGAGGGAATTGCTTTTCCCTTTTGGACCCAGCTCTGTCCCATTGCACCCCCTGGTTTTTGGGATCAGCTCAGTGTTCAGCGCTTTGCTTCCTGCACAGGGAGAGGAGGGGATTAAACTTTGTTTGGGGACAAGAAAGCAGGCAGGAGAGCAGGGATGGGGTTTGGAGAGCAGGGATGGGGTTTGGGGATCAGGGATGGGGTTTGGAGAGCAGAGATGGGGTTTGGGGATCAGGGATGGGGTTTGGAGAGCAGGACTGGGGTTTGGGGATGGGGTTTGGAGAGCAGGGATGGGGTTTGGAGAGCAGGGATGGGGTTTGGGGATGGGTTTTGGAGAGTGGGGATGGGGTTTGGAGAGCAGGGATGGGGTTTGGNGGGTTTGGAGAGCAGGGATGGAGTTTGGGGATCAGGGATGGGGTTTGGAGAGCGGGGATGGGGTTTGGAGAGCAGGGATGGGGTTTGGAGAGCTCAGCCACCGGAGGCCACTTCACTTCTGCACATTTTGCATGTCATGGCTGAAATCTGGATTTTGGCTCCTGAATGTCAGTCTGGGCTCTGGAGAGGGCAGCAGCTTAGGCAGGGTTGTGTTTTCCAGCAGCTCAGTGCTGCCAGGAGAGGCTGGAAACAGCCAGGACTGTCTGGCGCTCACAGCTCCCATGGATGTCTGGGACACGTGGATTTGTCCCGAAGTATCTGCTCGGAGCATGGCCGGCTCTGCTCGTCCATGGGATGCCGTGGGCAGCAGGCTCAGAGGTGATGCTGCCCCTCTGCCCCCTCTGGATCCCCCCTGGGCTCCTGCATCCAGCTCCGGCCTCCTTGGAACAGGAGGGACATGGAGCTGTGGCAGAGAGTCCAGAGGAGGCCCCAGGATGATCAGAGGATGGAGCCGCTCTACTGGGAGGCAGGCTGGGAATGTTCACCTGGAGAGGAGAAGCTCCCGGGAGAGCTCAGAGCCCCTTCCAGGGCCTAAAGGGGCTCCAGGAGAGCTGGAGAGGGACTGGGGACAAGGCATGGAGGGACAGGACACAGGGAATGGCTTCCCACTGCCAGAGGGCAGGGATGGATGGGATATTGGGAAGGAATTGTTCCCTGGGAGGGTGGGGAGGCCCTGGCACAGGGGGCCCAGAGCAGCTGTGGCTGCCCCTGGATCCCTGGCAGTGCCCAAGGCCAGGCTGGATGGGGCTTGGAGCAGCCTGGGACAGTGGGAGGTGTCCCTGCCCATGGCAGGGGTGGCACTGGGTGGGCTTTAAGGTCCCTTCCACCCAAACCATTCCACTACAGGATCTCTGCTGTTCTTTCCACACTTCCCTGCTCCGACCCTGCCACAGAAGCTTTTCCAAGCCATTAACAAATCAAGGTCAGTCCCTTCCAGGCCATGCTGACGTCAGATCCGCAGGTTCCCAGTCCTTGGGGATCCCTTTTCCTCACTCATCACTGGGCCGTGGCTGAACCCAGATGTTCAGCAATCTCCAAATTCCTCAGCTCATTAACTGGCATCCAATCTGACCTGGGAATTTCTGCTGCAACCTCATTTCTCTGCCCCAAGATCAGGGACAGGCACTTGAAAACCACCAAGGTTCTTCTTGCAGTGCTTGAGTGTGAATTATTATTATTATTATCATCATCATCATCATCATCACCATCATCATCAGTGCGGTGATGGGGGATGAATCCCCTCCCGAGGCTGTGGAGCACATTATGGAGCATCCCTGTGCAGGAACACAAAGGAGAGGGGGCAGGAGGGATTTTAACAAAAACACGAAGATGGGAATTGTGCTGCTTGCTGGGTTTGCCTTTGCCACAAACATCCAGGGAGGAGAGCAGGGATTGAGACTGAGATTTGTCTCTGGAGACTGAATTTAGGGAAGCAGGACATGGGAACAGACAAGGATCTGCTGAGTCAATTGTAAAGACAGAACACAAATGTGAAGTTTGTGGTGTTCTGCTCCATGGGGAAAGGCTGGACATGGCTCTGGTAAGCCTGGCTCAGCCAGGCCTGGTGTTGGGAAGTCAGGGGCAGGGTGAAGGATAAAGGACATCCCTGGGTATCCCATCCCGATACAGGACATCCCTGGGTATCCCATCCCGATACAGGACAGCCCCACTGGTTCATCACACCAGGCATTAACACAAATCCCGGCTGGGAGGGGTCTCAGGTCTCTGCTTTGCCAGGGAAAGGCTCATCCCGGTTGCACCTTCCTCAGGGATGCTCATCCCAATCCATCCTGCACAGCTCCAGGGATGCTGTTGCTGCCCCATTCCCAGGCAATTTATTCCAGTATTTCACCAGCGCCATCACAGAAGAGTTTTCCCCGATGTCCAACCAAGATCTCCCTTGTTAGGAGTGAATCCAACTGCTCCTGGTTTAATCCAGAGGCTCATTTGTAAGGATGGGCCACAGGGGCTGGAAAGGCAATTCCTGGGAGCAGGAGCTCTTTGTGCAGCTCCTTTTCCTCCAGCTCTGAACACAACAGGGATGGGACCCCGAGGCATTCCTGGAATGGCTGGGATGAAGAACGGGATAACAGCTTCCTTATGTTGCCTTATCTGGTGGGAATAACTCTGAGCAGGGGAAGGGAAAGGTCTGGCAGCTTCAGGAGGAGCCAGGTGCACACTGGAGTCACTTGGAGGCAGCCACAATGAGCGGCGGATTTTTGGGCTCAGAAATGAGGAAATGTCCCTTTTTCTATCAAGGAAAATCACAGAAAATGCCCTCAAGCAGCTCCTGCCCTCGGGCATGAAAAGAGGAATTGTTTTCCCTTCCTGCACCTTTCTTGGGAGTCTGAACAGCTGATATCCCAAATCCATGACTGACTTATTGTCCCTTTCTTCGTGTTTCTCATTGCTTGCCAAGCTTTGGGATACAAAGGGAAATCCATGAATATAAAACACTCTAAAATCCCACAAAACACTCAGCAAATGGATAAACACAAATGAGCTCTCCCTTCCAGCACGACTGGGGTCTCCATTAGCTCCTGGATGCCGGGGGCTGTTCTCATTATTCCCATTCCCAGTAAACAGCACATCCATTTCCTGCCCCATTGTATTTCCTGTGTTTTTTCCCAGCTTCACTAATTCAGTTCGGTGCCTGTGAAGAGAAGGGAATCAAAGATTTGCCTGGGGTAAATCAGGATAAAGGAATGATTTACAGAAAGTGTTCCCTTCTGAAATCCCAAGCTGGGTTTTGTGGAACCCAGAGAGCAATTCCTGCAAACAGATGTGAAATTCCAGCCATGGAAATAACCTGGAATTCAGATATCCCATCTATTCCAGAGCAATAGTAACGCCTCTCAGAGCAGCCTGAGTTACAGCCCAGTCACTCCACCACTGCACCCCACATCCAGCTCATTTCTGTTGTTTCTTCCACATAAGCAGATCCGGAAGAGGAATTCATGTGTCCCAGGGACTGGTGACAGCTCTGGCTCCAGATGAGGAGAGCAGGGAAAGGGATGGGGAAGAGGCAGCAAAGCAAAGGAGGCTGAGGGAGCTGGGATCCTTTGGGATGGGGTTCAAGCATGGAATGGGATCTGTGGGGACCCATCCCCAATCCCTGGTCACTCAGGGAATGAGGTGGCAGCTCCTGTGACCCCTCAGCCCCAAAGCTGTGGCACTTCTGCCATTTTTGGGGTGCAGGATTTCCCTTCCTCGATGCTCCAAACCCCAAAGTCCCCCAGCCTGCCAGGCAGGTCCAGTCTGCCAGTGGTGTGAGCAGGAGATGACCCTTGGGAAGGTCCAGCCCGGCCCTGGTGTGAGCAGGAGGTGACCCTTGGGAAGGTCCAGCCCGGCCCTGGTGTGAGCAGGAGGTGACCCCGGGCAGGTCCAGCCCGGCCGAGCGCTCCCGGCCCCCGCAGAGGGTTGGGAAGGGGAGGATGCCCTTTCCTGCCCCGCTCCCGGCAGAGGGTGGCAGCGCTCCGTGAGCAGCCAGAGGTTCCGATCCCATCCCGATCCCAGCAGCAGCAGCAGAAGTCGGCGCTGTCCCCAGGGTCCCCTGCACGCCCAGCCCCAAGTGCCGCTGGAATCCTGGAGCGAGCCTGGCCGGGCCGGGATCGGAGAGCCGGGATGGACACCTAGAGGCTTACTGGGAATGAGCACCCAGAGGTGGCCAGGCTGCCCCTCCCACAGAAATCCGTGGAATTCAATGCAAACATCTCCCACGGCTCCAGGGTATCCCTCCGAAGTTCTCCTCCAAGCCTTGCCCACACCTCTCCTGGAGCCCACGAGAAAGGGCAGAGGCACGAGGGGAAAGGCAAAACACAATTCCTGTCCTTTGGGAGCCTCAGCCTCTCGGAATTAATTTTTCCTTCCACATCAGAATGAAGAGAGAAATTCAGAAATCCTTCCCCAAGTGGAAATTTCATTTTGGAAATGCCAGAACCCCCTCCTGGAAATGCTTCATTCTCCAACACTGAAGCAAGAGGATTTGAAAAAGCAAATGCAATCTATAAATATGAAAATACCCCTAAAATATGGATCCCATTCCGTATTATTGAAATTCCTGTTACACCTCACTGTGTTCCATTAAAACAACGGCACAAACGCTGAGTTAAATCCAACAAAAGCTGGAATTTAAGTGCCCTGTTTTGAGCACAGATTATTTCCACTTCCAAGGGTGACTCTTCCCTCATTAGAGCTTCCCATTTTGGAAAAAGAAGGAATTTTTTCCTGAAATCCTGTTCCATTACAGGTTGTAGCGATAGCTCCAGTTCCTCTCAGTGCTCCCAGAAAGAGCCTTGGGAATGTTCCCCCAGGGTGGGAGGGTTGGTGATTTGGATGAGGGGGGATGAAGAAAAGGAGGAGAGGAGCAGAGAGGTTCCATTCTCTCCTAAATTCAGTAATTCCCTTTCAGACTCCCCTGCCTGGAGA
This sequence comes from Eulacestoma nigropectus, assembly GCA_013397775.1. Taxonomy (NCBI): domain Eukaryota; kingdom Metazoa; phylum Chordata; class Aves; order Passeriformes; genus Eulacestoma; species Eulacestoma nigropectus. Next base: position 26,815 of record VZTE01001752.1, read on the forward strand.
CCCTCCATGGGCCCCACACCTTCCCAGGTGAGACCTCCCCAAACCAAGGAGCCCGAGGATTGCTGTTGAAAGGGGGCACAAAACCACAACCAAGGGACAAATTAAAGGGACGAACTCTGCCTGGAAAGGCCCAGGCTGAGGGTTCCGAGCTGCTGAATGAGGAATTTGCTCCGTTTGGAAAGGCCAGGCTGGATGGGGCTGGAGCGTCCTGAGACAGTGGGAGGTGTCCCTGCCCAGGGCACTGGGTGGGCTTTAGGGTCCCTTCCAACCCAAACCATTCCGTGATTCCATGAAAGGCATTCCTGGGGCTGAGTGCCTGGGGAAACTTCCCAGCTGGGTGGGAAAATCCCGCAGGAATCCCCTCCAGGAGTTCATCAGAACCCAGCTAGGCCCAGAAAAGCTCAGCCAGGAATTAAACACCCACTGCCAAAACATGCATGGGGTCTGAGAGGGAAACTGAGCCTGGTTTCCCAGATTCAGCTGCCAGACCCCACAGGAGCCGAGTTCCCTTGGTCCTTCCCGGGCTTTTGGGGCAGTCTGGCTGAGGGAAGGGAGCATCACTCACCCATAAATCCCAAAATGATGTTTCAGATCCTCGCTCAGCTTCGCTGCTGCTCCAGCCCAGAGAGGCATTTATATCTTTTCCAAACAAGTGTTGGGGTTGTGTTTATGTGGAGAACACAGAAACAATTGGAATGTGGCGGCCTCAGTGTTCCTGAGCTCGTTCCTGCTTGCTGGGGCCGTGTCTTTGTGTGTTCAGGCCCTTAAATCATCTCCCGGCTCCCGAGTTTGCCTCCTCCTCCAACCCCACTCCTTTATGGCAGCCCGAGGCCCTGGATGGGAGATGAACTTTTACAGTGATGCCTCAACCCAATTCTGTGTTCCTGCTGCCTGTGCTGCAGAATTCCAGCTCCACATGGAAAAGCTCCGGCTCAGGGAACGCTGGCAGTGCTCAGGATTGTCACAAACCAGCCCCAGCCTCTCCAGGCTGAGCTGCAGCTCCCAAGGAGCACCAGCAGCACCTTGCCTTGGAGCAGGAATTTGGGGAAGGGGGAAGCAGGGAAGTGCTCAGAATTCCTTTAATCCACGTTTAGCCTTTCTAACAATTTCCATGCCAGGGACTTCCCCCACCTGATTGGGATGTGGGATGGAAGAAATCAGGCACAGGCTGGAAATGAAGGCTGTGGCCACCAGGAATTTTTCAGTGAATTTTCCTTTTGTTGTTTTTGGCATTGTGGAATCGTTTGGAATTCTTTATTCCAGCTTGTGACCCCCATTAGAGGCAGAGCTGAAGCCCTGCTTGGCTCAAAATTTGTTTCAATAAAAATGTTGCCACAGTCCAAATCTTTAAGATTTTACAATAAGATTCTCTGGACACAGAATCAGGGCCTTGCTGGTCAAAAAATTGAGATTATTTAGATTAAGAAAAAGAAATGAAGAAGCTGAAACCAAAGCCAAGTGCAGCCCTTGCATCAATCCCTGCTCGGATCCCTCCCCGGCACCGCCAGAGCAGGAATTACGTTGGGTTGGTGGAATTCAGGTTTTGCCCCAGTTCCCGGTGGCAGAGCTGTCCCTGGGACAGAGCTCGGCTTCTCCCTGGGCTCAGTCCCAGCTCTGCCCTTTCCCAGGCCCTGCAGGGAGGATCAGGAGAGGCTCAGGAGCCTCAGGAACGGGGCCAGTCAAACACAGATTATTGTGGGCCCCTGTGACCTGCAGGGGTTTTGGGGCCACCCTGCCCTCCTCACAGCCAGGGGTCACTCCCTGATCCCTCCCCTTTTCCCTCTCTCCCCTCATTCCCTGCAGCTCATCACCCTCCCTGCCAACAGCTCCTCACCGGGCAGCTCCTCCAACACCCCCTCGGAAAACAAACATCTGAAGGAAATCCCTTTATCCCTAAGGATGCTCACACACTTTGGGGTTGGATCCACGGGATTTAAGGAGCAGAGGCATTTTTGGGAGGAGGAGGAGCCTTCCTGGGGCTCCCCCAGAACAGCTCCCCAACAAGGGGCTGGTTCTGGCTCTGGTGACTCCATGAGGTCCTGGTGACCTGAGGGAAACGTCCTGCCAAGGTCAAATGGAGCTTGGGAACGACCAGAGAATATCAGGGAATTATTCAGAACTGGTGGGAGGGGGGAGCCTCAGGGGGGTCTGGAGAAGGCAGAGAGGGCCCAGGTTTCCTTTCCAGGTGTTGCAAAATCCCTGCAGCTGCAAGTGCAGCTCAAACCGGGCCAGTTAATGAATCTCTCCCAAAACCTTTAATTGGGAAGGCAGCAGAGAGAGCAGCTGGGGCTGCAGCCCCTGCTCTGCCCCCGGCCTGGCACAGGAGGGTGGCACTGCCGTGTCTCCCAGGTGCTCCACGAACAGGAGGTGCTGCCTGGAGATTTGTCCACCCCTCCCAGAGCTGATCATTAGTGACCCCTGCCCCCATCTCCAGATGCCTTTTCTCTTCCTGGATGCCCTCAGGATCTGGAGCCTCTACTGAATCCACCTCCCTTTCTGTGTTCCCAGCGCCTTCAGGCACTGAGCTCTGTTCTGGTGACCAGGACCCGAGGGAATCCTTTCTAATTCCCAAAGCTGTGTCAGGGAGTTTCTCTCTGGCTGATCTCAGTATCCCTTTCTCCTGAGTTTTTCCCACAGCTCTCACAGGGGTTGTGTCCAGCATTTCACAGCCGTGAGGAAATTCCCCACAAGGAGGTGACATCCTTGTCCCTGTGAGCAGGGACAGGACAAGGGAATGGCTGGAGCTGGGCATGGGGAGTTTGGGATGGGGATCAGGGAAAGGTTCTTCCCCCAGAGGGTGCTGGGCACTGCCCAGGCTCCCCAGGGAATGGGCACGGCCCCGAGGCTGCCAGAGCTCCAGGAGCGTTTGGACACCGCTGCCAGGGATGCCCAGGGTGGGGTTGTTGGGCTGTCTGGGCAGGGCTGGGATGGATGATCCTGGGGGTCCCTTCCTGCTCAGGATATTCCCTGATTCCCCAGCAGCCTTTCAGTGCCACTCACAGCCTCTCCCACCCCCATCCTCAGCGAAGCTGAAGTGGTTTCTTGGGAGCAGCTGCAAACCCGGGGGAGTTTCTGCTCAGGGATAAATTTAAAAAGGTGCTGCTGGTTTCAGTCCAATTTGGATCAAAACCAACAAGCAAAAGGGAAAATAAAAAGAGGAATTTCTTACAAATTTGCTTTTTGGCCACCTCCAGCTCCTCAGGGATGGGATGAGTTTGGGGATGTTGCTTTTCAATTTCTGCTGGAGCATAATTCTTGAAGCCAAGAAAAACCGCATGGAAAGGGTGTGAAACCTTTGCTCTTCTGTGAGTGGTTTGTCCCCTCAGGATCCTGCCTGGATGGGCTTTCAGTAATCCCTGGGGCTGCTGGGTTTTCCTGGGCAGAGCCAAGGTGTGTCCCTGTCCCTGTCCCTGTCCCTGTCCCTGTCCCTTCTTGGGGCACAAGGGCCAAGGTGGGAGCTGTGGGGGGACTCTGGCAGCATCCAAAGCCTGCATGGGAAGAGCCCCGAGGCCATGGAGAGCCCAGGTCAGTGCTGTTTGTCCCCAAGGCAGTATTTTACTGTCCCCAGGGAAGCACTTGGCTGTCTCCAGGGGCTTTTAGGGCTGGGAAGTCACCCCTGAGACACAACTGGGCTGGTTTGGAAGCTCCAAGCCATAGGATGAGCTGTTTCCCAGGAGCTGGGACAAGCAGGGAGTGTGGAGAGCCCTGTGCTGGGCACCAGGGGGGATCTGATCCCTGTGTATCCATCAGGACACGGAGTGGGAGAGGGAATCTGATGGATAGCAGAGAAGTGAATTAATTTCAAGCCCTGTTGAGAACAGGGAGGGAAAGGAAATGGGGGATCGATTCCTGCCAGACGAATAAAATCCAGCAGCAGGAACATCTCATTTCCCAGTTGCTCAGAGTGCTCAGGAGGCGCCTGAGGCTGATCCAGAGGCTCCTTGTGTGAGCTGAACGGCCAGAGGCAGCTGGGAGAAATGGGAGTTTCTATAGGAAAATGAGGATGTAGAGTAGGGATAAGCTGAGAGTGGGATCAGGCCGTGGGCTGGGAGGGGTCCAGGTGGAGCCAGTGGAGTCAGACCCCAGGGATATGGAGAGGCTGGGGCTGTGGGATGCTTCCCGGGGAGATGGGAAGATTCAGAGCAGGGAGCAGGATCTGCATTGGAACTGCCTTAAGCATTAAAGAAGTTTTTCCCTCAGTATCAAATGAAATGAGCAACAGAAATGAAAACGAATATTTGGTTTAGGGAGTCTTAAACTCCCCAAGAAATTCATCAACATCAATAAAGGTTTTGTGGAGCAGGTGGAAATTTTATTTACGCTCTGTTTTCCAGCAGAAGAAAAGGATTGTGAACATTCCCCGGGAGGTTTGGTCCTTAGGGAGAGGGGAGTGCTGAAAACAAGGATTCACCTCCATGCTTTGCACAGCCCTGTGCAGTGACAGACACAGCCGAGGCCACCAAGGTCACTCCCCACGTCCCCACAGTGTTTAACTCCCTGCCCAGGCACGGGAGCGACGCAGGGAGGGACACGGGAACTGAGGGAGGTCATTCCCGCGGCCACGCTCTGCAAATCTGCTTTGCCACAGCTTTTGATCCCGACTCTGCAATCTCTCTTTATCTCTTCAGGTTAAAAATGAACTCCTTTCTGCCCATCTCTGAAAACAAAACCTGCCAGATAAAAGTGAACCACTCAGGCCATTATTTCCCCATCCATTCAGTGCAGAAAGGACATTTATAATGTAGGAAGCAGGGGAGAATTGTCTGCCACTGCTCAAAAATATGTCCTCCATTTCAAACATGACTTTATTGTTTCTTTTCTTGTTGTTTCTTTCTTTTTTTTCCCCTAATGCAAGAGAATCCTGCAGGCAGCAGCCTCATCCTGCTCAGGGCAGCTCCATCCCAAGCTCTGAGTCAGAGAGCATGGGGCAAAAATAGCCTTGATGATGTAATTAATGAGTATTTTCGGGAGCAGGGACAAAGGGCTGCAGATGAAGTCACCAGGCCTGATGGCACTTCCTGGCTCCTGCTTTGCCTGATGCGGGGTTTGAGTTTAATTCAGGGGTTTGTGCTGGTGGAAATTCAGAATCTCTGCTATTCTTCCCTTCCCGAAGTTGGGCTGTTCAGCTGCAGGGAGAGCTCTGAGCAGGGGCTCTTGAACAGGTCTGAAATATTGAAAAGGCTTTGCAAGAGCAAAGGAATCATCCTGGAAGGGAAAGAAAGGATTGGAGCAGAGCTGAGGGAGCTGGGAAAGGGGCTCAGCCTGGAGAAAAGGAGGCTCAGGGGGGACCTTGTGGCTCTGCACAACTCCCTGACAGGAGGGGGCAGCCGGGGGGGGTCGGGCTCTGGTCCCAGGGAACAGGGACAGGAGGAGAGGGAACAGCCTCAGGCTGGGCCAGGGGATGTTTGGATTGGAGACTGGGAAAATTTCTTCATGGAAAGGGGTGTCCAGCCCTGGCTCAGCTGCCCAGGGCAGGGGTGGAGCCCCCATCTCTGGGGGGATTTAAAGCCCTGTGGATGTGGCATGTGGGGACATGGTCGGGGTGGCCCTGGCAGTGCTGGGGGATGTTGACTCCATGACCTTAAAGGTCTTTTCCAACCTGAATGATTCCAGGACTCTATGGTTTTATCAATGTCATTTTTGGAGCTCTGGTGGCTCAGACAGAAAGTTCAAGGACTCTGGGCTGAAGCTCAGTGCCAGAAGCCACCCTGGCTGTTACCAAACAGCTCCCAGGTATCAGGTGGGGACATTCACCTGGGAATGCCCCAAAGAGCCCCTTTCCTGTGGTGGCTCCTCAGTGCTCTGTCAGCAGAAAAGTTCTTCCCTCCCTCCTGAGCCAGGCCCAGCCAGAGCACAGAAATCCCAATCAGCCCCAGCCAGCTGTGGGAAGTTTCTCTGGGAACAAATGTCCAGCGGGCTCTGAGTGACCCTGGGACGCTGCTGTGGGGGGACTTTGCTGAGGGAGGCAAAAACCCCATCTAGAGCTGGCAGTGGAGCTTCTCCATCAACAGATGCCTCCAAAGCCTCCCGCAGGGGGAAATTTTCTGGTGCCAATCCCTACAAAGTTCTGCAATCGTTCCAGGTGGGCAAAGCACTTTTCATGTCTAAAAGGAGCCAGTTTGATCCTCTCACTGCCTCGCTCAGCATTTTGGGGAATTCTCTGGGAGATTTTTCAGTGCTGGCTGTAAAATCCCCCCAGGCTGGAGAGGCTCCCGTGTCCTGTTCCTCAAACCTGGCACCAGCAGCCAAAGCAGCACCAGAAGTTTGATGGGCACAGGAGAAACTTGCACTGCACAATTCGGGTGTTTGGAGCAGCTTTTAGGGAATCTCTGGAGTTCCAGGTGGTTTCTTCCCTCAGGACATCCCAACCCAGACCCTGCCCTGGCCCCTGGCTTGGCACCTCAGTTCTTCACCTCTGCAGGGGATGCCTTTCTTTTCCATGGAACTTTTTGAGTTTCCAGAATGTCTCAGATTTTTTCCTAATTAAAATGATCCCATAAGATTGGTTCACCTGGAAGCCCCTGATGGGAAATCTGAGCTCAACTTCCAATTTAAGAGAGCACTTTGTGGGAGCAGCTAACTCAGAGCAGCCTGAGCAGGGCCCAGCAAGGGGAGCAGGGCCTCCCTCAGCCGCAGCTGAGCTCAAAGGCACCCAGAGGGGGAAGGCTGCACTGATTTCGTGGAATCATGGAATAGTTGGATTGAAAAGGACCTAAAAGCCCCTCCAGTGCCTGTGGTTGGACACCAATCTGTAGCTGGGCGCCAGTCTGTGGGACCTTTCTCGGTTGGACGGTTGGGACGGATGGAGACGAGAGATCTCTGAAGTCTGGTTTTAGAGCTTGAGGTTTATTGCTCAGGGCTTGGGTATAGGGGGCCTGCTTAAAGCAGCCAGCCGCTGCTAGAAGCAGGCCAAAAAGCGTGAGGTAATAGAGAGAGAGAGTAAAGAAGTGCAAGAGGGTGTGTAAGAGGTGTAAGAGAGGTGTGAGAGAGTATATGCAAGAGAGCGAGGTAAGAGAGGTGTAAGAGAGAATGCATAAGAGAGCGAGGTTCTCGTTTACAGTACAATAAATCTTCTTCTGTGTTGAATATTCTAATTCTCATCAACCAATCTAGTACAAGATACAAATCCTATAGCATTTACATACAGCCTATAAGAATCATTGCATTACCATACTGCGTTATATTTTAAACCCTAAAAACGACTCTTTGGACCCCTTCTGCCGAGCTGGCAGGGTCTGCTTTGACCCTTGGACCTGTCCGCTAGCAGAAGGTATTGTTCAGTCAAAGGGGATTACCTTCAGTCGGCCATACCATTGTTTTCCAGTTGTTCAGTGACTACAGCCTGGTATCTCAAAGTATGGTTTCATTTCAGTCTCACTTATAGTTTCCATATTCTCAGCATCTTTTGCCAGGCAGTCAGAAGGCTTTCCTGTTTCATCTTCCCCACCCAGTGCCACCCCTGCCATGGGCAGGGACACCTCCCACTGTCCCAGGCTGCTCCAAGCTCCATCCAGCCTGGCCTGGGACAATTCCAGGGATCCAGGGGCAGCCACAGCTGCTCTGGGAATTCCATCCCAGCCCCTCCCCACCCTCACAACCAGGAATTCCTTCCCAATATCCCATCCATCCCTGCCCTCTGGCACTGGGAAGCCATTCCCTGTGTCCTGTCCCTCCATCCCTTGTCCCCCATCTCTCTCCATCTTTCCTGCAGGCTCCCCTCAGGCACTGGAAGGTCACAGTGAGGTCACCCCGGTCTCTGCTCCAGGCTGAACAATCCCAGCTCTCCCAGCCTCTCCTCCCAGCAGAGCTGCTCCATTCCTCGGATCATCCTGGAGCCTCCTCTGGGCTCTCTCCAGCAGCTCCAGGTCCTCCCCGTGCTGGGCCAGCTCTGCAGGTGGGGCCCCCCCTGAGCACAGGGGCAGAGGGGACAATCCCTGTTGGGGCTGTGGCAGGGACAGCCCAGGGGGCTGGGGAGAGGATGGAGCAAAGCTCCCCCTCGATCCGTTGTCCCTCACGGAAAGGCCGGGACAGGGGTTGGACACACCCTGGGTTTGTCCCCAGCTGCTCCTCAGCCCCAAGGCCACCAGCCAGGGGCCAGCAGCTCCGGGCAGCAGCGCATCCATCCCTGCTCCAGGATCTGCCTGCCCGAGCTCCCCTGGTTCTCCCAGCTCCCATCCCTCAGCCAGGTGGGAATGAAGGGTGACCTCCCCCCACTGTGCTGCCAGTAAAGGTTTCCCACAAAACCAGGGAGCTCCTCAGGCCAGCTCAGACAGATCCCCTGCTTATTTTCTATATCGAAAGAAGATTTCAATTAATTCCCTCAGCTCCTTGCGAGAGATCTGTAATTGCTGCTGTGGCAACAGCTCAGGGGAAGCTGCTTTCCACCTGATGCTTCATTAACTTGCCCCTAACTGGCCAAGTAAACAAAAACAAATTAGTCCTGGCTGGGGCTGAATTCCCTCAAGGAATCTGGAGAGGACATGGAGAGGACTCAGTGCTTGAGACAGAGGCTGCACGATGAGCAGGAAATCCTTCAGGTCAAAAATACTCCTGCACTTACTGAGAATAATCAACAGCTGCTGTCCTGGCATGCCCAGAAGTATTAACAAACAGTGGCTTCATTTGTATGAGGGCATTTTTCTCTCCTTCCTTCTATTAATGATGATTGGGAGAGAATTAAGTGCTGTGGCTGCTCATTTTTCATCCTTTGTGCTCTCGGCTGCCTCTGAGAATAGAACAGCACAGGGGGGAAGGTTCCAAATGTGCACACACAGGAGCTGCTGAGGGCTGGAAACCCTCACAATCCTGGGAAAGGGGGAAGCAACAGCATCATCCTCTATCCAGGGTTAAATTCCATGTGGTGGCTTCTGGCCAAGCCCCAGAGCTGCTTTTCCAAGTGGTTGGCTGGATGATCCCTGGCACAGCCTCTCCATCCACAGGTGGCTCCTGAGGGAAAAGGGAGAGACAGATTCAAGTGGCCACGAGCTCTCTGTTGAACCTCAGGTTTGACTCTGTCCCCTCCAAGGGTCAGAGCCACTCAGAGTCCCCCCCTGCAGCTGATCTGGTGTCAGGTGATCTCAGCTGCTCAGGGGCCTTTGGAGGTGCTGGAATTCGGGGTGGGAACCACCTGCTCTGGGCTGAGCCGAATGGCAGCTGACCCTGCTGATCCCACCGGCACCTCCCACAGCCCTGCTCATGCAGGACCTGGCCCCTCCAAACCCTTCCCAGCCCCATCAGAGCCTCCTCCTCCCATCCTTGCCCACTTTTGGAGGACAGAATGCCTGAGAAATGGACTCTCCCAGGGTTAGGGTGTAAGGGCGGGTGAGTGTCTGGGGCTGACAGCAGGGGCTCTGTCTGATAACCGTTATCTCTCTGGCCTTGCTGCCTCCCTCATCCCTTATCCCCAGATGCCCCTGGAATGACAAAATCCCAGTGACTCCAGCAGAGCTGGGATCCTGCCCCTGCAGCCCATAAAAGCTTCCCTGACAGCTGCTGAGGTTTGCTGGGCAAGGGTTAAAGCTGTGCTCGGCTTTGGAGCCAGGGAATAAAATGTTTACATCTTGGATCATCAGCTCTTCCCTGGCTGAGTGCATGGCAGGGAATTCAAGGGCAAAATTCATCAGAGGACAAAAAGGATTGGAGGGACTGGATTTGTCTCCTTGTTCATTGAAACTCCCCCAAATCCCAGCTCCTGAGTCCCCCAGGAGCCCCTCCCTGCTCAGGGAAATCAGGCACTGACCCTGCAGGGTGGCTGTGATCCAGCTTCCCAGCAAACCTACTCTGGCACTTGGGAATCTCAGCTGGAACTGGTGTTCTTTCCTTATTATTGTTCCCTAAATGAGCAGGAAAGGCAATAAGGAAAATCTGAGGAAAATGGGGGCTGTTCCCAGCACATCCCAGTTCTCCAGCACTGGGATCCTGCTCCTCCTGCTGCTGTTCCATCTCCTCTAGCCTGAAGGTGTCAAAAGCTTTCCTGCTCAGTGACAGGATTTGAGCCAAGAGCGAGGTGGGAAAACATCCTCTGGATTCCAGTACGAGATTCAGCAGGAACTGCACTGAGCAGGGACTGCTCCTGGATTGGGCTCTGCAGGAATTCGTAGCAAAAGGGGCTCTGGGAAAAGGTCTCTGTCCCTCCAGCTTGGACTTCCTGCCAAAAAAAGGCTGAAGGGAGCTCAGAATTAGGACTGGGAACACAGGGATGTGATTCCTGAGGATGCCCTGGTGGGTCTCTTCCAGCTTAGGGTATTCCCTGTTTCCATGGGATACAACCAGAGGTGCCCAGGGAACAGCAGGGACTGACCCCTGCACTTCTGAGTGTGGAGAGGCTGAATTGGAGAGGCTGAATTCCACTGAGCTGTTCCTCAGCCCCTCCACCCCAAATCCCGACCCCAAAGGGTCTCAGCCTGGCAGGAGCCACACCTGGGGGTTGGTGTTGGATTGGGACCGCGCTGAGGCGAGGAAGGGCACCAGGATTTGGGGGAAATGATGTTTTTATGAGCATCGTTAAAGCCTTCAGAGCCCAGCCAGGGGAGAGGGGAGGGAGGCTTCCCCTGCGCGGTCACTGCTTTATCTCCTGTTATCAACACTGGGCTGCGGATTCCCATCAATGATCCACAAATCCCAGGCTGGAATGGTGATTTAAACCCCTGCATCCCCCCAGGACTGCCGCAGGGCCAGAGTTTAAGGGTTGTGGTTTGTGGGAAGGTGGGATGGGAGCAGGAGGAGGAGTGGGAGAGGAGGAGGCTTTAAATGCCCTCATTGCCCCCAGAGTTTCCAGGGAGAGAAAAGACACAGAGAAAACAGGCAGGAACAGCTTGGGAAGTGCCCCAGTGAGAGGGCTGCAGATGCTTGTGTGTTTCCAAGTAGGAGGGGAAAAAAATCCAACAAAATATCTGGGAGTTTATTTGGAAAGGCTCTGAAAGCCCCTGGTAAAGCTGAGACTGCTGGGATCTAAAATAAATATTTGATTGCTGTTTCATTCTCCCTCTGCAAGAAAAGGTGAAAAAGATTAAGGATGACCTCGTGCTCCAGCTGTAGTGGAGTGTTGACTCAAAAGATTCAGAATAAATAAATCCAAAGTTCTGGGAACAGCTCTTTTTATGGAAAAGAGGCCCCTCATTGGGAAAAACACCAAATCTCAGAGAAGAAAAGTGTAAAAAACCCACCCCAACCCCCCCCCCTCCAGCACAAACCACAAACAACCCCTAGCTCAGCCCTGGAGCTGGAAACCGAGGAATGAACAAAAACCGGCAAAGGAGGAGATCGTGGGATCAAACGCAAGTGGCCGGCCCGGGCGTTACCCAGACACTCAGCTCGGTCCCTGCTGCAGCTGGGAACTCCTGCTGGGAGCTGCAGGAATCCCTGGGAGCTGCCAGGCTCCACTTCCCATCTGCAGCCCTGCCAGAGCCTCGGGGAAGGGCTCTCATACGCTTTGGCTGGAAGCAAAATTAAAGGAATCACAACAAAAATGTGTCTGAGTGAATCCCAGCCAGGAGAGGAGAGGGAAAGGGATGAGCCCTGGCTTGGTGCTCCCAGGGCTCTGCTGGCCACGGATCACTCCTGAGAGGCTCTTGGGATGGGCTGTGCTGCAGAAAACATGGGAGATTAGACAGAGATGCAGAAATTCCCTTTTTTCATAGGACAAAAATAAAGCAAAACCGCATTTTCAGCTTTACTGTAACAGAGAAATGCAATCACTGGGCCTAGAAAAACCAGAATTACCCTGGAGTTTTCCTGGGATGAGCCCAGGAGAGCCCTGGCTGCAGCTCCTGGGCTGGAGGCTCCTCTCCCTCAGGGTTCCTTGTTATCCCTGTGTCTGACAAGAAGGGAAAATCTGTCAGCCTTGGGCAAATCTATGTTTGGGGGAAAGCTGCTAAAACACTTTAACTGCATCCAGACATTCCCGATGTTCCTCCTCCTTGGACATTTCTGCGACCAAATGGAGCCCGCAGAGGCTCTGGGCCCTGAGGGTGCAGCCCTGGCTTGTTCCGCTGGGCCCAGGCACCTCCGGCTGGCTGGGTATAGACTGGAGCTTGGGTTAAATCGGGAATTTATGGAATGGTTTGGGTTGGACAGGCCCAGGGCCCTCAGGACCCTGCAGTGCCTTTGGATGAGCCTTTTCCAGCCTCCAAAAAGGGCAGCAGCACAACGTTAGCCATAAAATCAGGGAATCATGGAATGGTTGGGGAGGGAAGGGACCTTGAAGCCCACCCAGTGCCACCCCTGCCATGGGCAGGGACCCCTCCCACTGTCCCAGGCTGCTCCAAGCCCCGTCCAACCTGGCCTGGGACACTGCCAGGGATCCAGGGGCAGCCACGGAATAACCTGTGCCAGGGCCTCCTCACCCTCACAACCAGGAATTCCTTCCCAATATCCCATCCATCCCTGCCCTCTGGCAGTGGGAAGCCATTCCCTGTGTCCTGTCCCTCCAGCCCTTGTCCCCAGTCCCTCTCCAGCTCTCCCGGAGCCCCTTTAGGCCCTGGAGGGGGCTCTGAGCTCTCCCTGAGCTTCTCCTCTCCAGGGAGCACCTCCAGCTCTCCCAGCCCTTTTTTTTGGGCAGATCCTGAGGAAAAAGCTGCCCTGGGATCCCAGCTGCGTTTCCCAGCCCAGGACCGACCATTTGATGTTGCACAGGAGCCCCTCCCGCAGCATTCCCGCCCCAGGAAACCTTGGCAGCAGTAGGGCAGGAGGGGGTGAAGCCCTTGAGCACTTGGGATGTGGAACCAGGCTCTGAGGATTCGTTTAGTTCCAGGTGGAGCCGCTCTGGCTCCTGGGTGGGAGCACAGAGTGGGATTTGTTCCCCTTCCCCGAGCTCCCTTTGCAGGGGGAGCCAGGGGAGCTCAGCTGCAGTGGGATGGAAAATCCCTGGAGCTGGGAAAGGGAGGATCCAGCTGCTGCCCAGGGATCCCTGCCTTGGCAGCCCCTGCACAAATGCCACAACTCCTCCTGCCAGGGGAGAAAGGCTCTGCTGGAATCTCCCATGCAGGAGCAGGGGTTTCATTCCCAGCTGTCCATCCGAGGCTGCAGGGAGCGTGTTCCAGCTGGATCAGCCCCTGTCCCGCATGGCAGAACCGGGCTGGGGCACCCTGCCAGCCCCAGCAGATCCAGAACCTTCCCTGCCCCATGCTGCTGCTCCCAGACACGGCCCTGGCTCTGCTCGGAAGAGCGCCGCAAACACGAGGCGCTTTTTTCCATCCCCTGTTTTTTTCCATCTCTTCCTCTCTTGCCTCCAGCAGCCCCTGACTGGAGGCTTTGGGCCAGATTTTCAAAGCCTCGTGAAGCTGGAATGGCTTTGAAAGTCGGGTTTGGAAGGTTGGGAAGGGAGATGTTCCCCCCCAAAGGATGCAGAGGCATAAAAGGAGCCCCAAACGGAGCCCGAGTGGGTGCAAATGTCACTCCTTTCATCTCTGGTGCAGCTGAAGGGGCTGTGCCCATCGTGCTTGGGCACAGGGAGGGAAGCAAATCCCTTTTCCAGCCTCTCCCTCCTGCTTCCCATTCCCTCTGCACCCTGGGACACGGCCCTGGGGCAGCTGCCTGCTCCTCTCCTGGAAAATGCTCCTGAAAGCTGCTGTGCCTCAGCAGGGGTTCACTGCAAACCTTCCCCAGGCTCTGCAGGTCCAGGAAATCCCCAAACCCAGGTCCCAAAACCCACTCCCTGTAGAGCCCTGCACTGCAAACCTCATTATCTGAAGTGCAGAGAAATTTATTTCCAGCTGGATCCAGGGATTTCTTTGTGTTTGGAGACTCGGAGGGAAGAGGGAGAAATATTTCCCCAGAGTTCTGAGCTGATCTGTGGAAATAATAACGTGGTTTTGCAGCTGCAAGGCCCAAACCCCATCTCATTCCCACTGGAATATGAATTCCTGCCCACTCCAGGTGCCCCAGGGCCACCTTGGAGCTGTCACTCAGGTGTCACATCCCTGCCTCCTCCTCCTCTGCCAGCCAGGATCAGCCCCTGAGCTGCCTGAGCCCCCTGAGCCACCTCCCCTGAGCCCCCAGCCTCACTCCCTCCCCATTTCCTGGCCCCAGCATTCCAGAGGTTCCTGCTGCCAAGGCAAGAAGTTCTTTCCCAATATCCTGACTCTTCTTCCAAGCCTGTCCTTTTTTTACCCCCCTAAATCCCTCCTTTCCCCTCGGATTTGCACCGTGCTGGCTCTGGGCCTGGCTTTGTTGGGAAGGGGAGCAGCCTCCCCTACTCCTGCTCGGAGCTGACTCCAAAGAAATCATTGGAGCTGCAGGAATAGTGAAAGACTGGGATTAAAATGCTGCCAGTTCCCCCATAAAAGCCTCCCAGGTACATTTTAATGGGGCTAAAGAAGCAATAAAAGGGATCCGGCTGCAGGGAAGCGGCTCCGACCTTGAGGGGTTCAGTGCCGCTCGCAGGTCTGGCAGTGCCAGGGTTTAGTCAGGGCTTGGCTGGGCCAGGCCTGGGGAGGATTTATCCTTCACTGGGAGATTTAGCACTAAACCAGACTCTGGGAGGTGCCAGTCTGAGCAAGGACTCACTCAGTCCATCTGTTCCCCACCCCAGCTGCTGTTCCAGGGAGTCTCTGGAGCAGGGCAAGCCCTGGATGCCAGGAGCAGCCCTGAGAGCGCAGCCAGGGCTCTGTGGTAGCAGCAGGAGTGGGAGTGGGAGCAGCAGGAGCTGGAGTGGGAGTGGGAGCAGCAGGAGCTGGAGTGGGAGCGGGAGCAGCAGGAGCGGGAGCAGCAGGAGCTGGAGTGGGAGTGGGAGCAGCAGGAGCGGGAGCAGCAGCAGCAGCAGCAGGAGCGGGAGTGGGAGTGGGAGCAGGAACAGAAGCGGGAGCAGCAGGAGCAGCAGGAGCGGAAGCAGAAGCGAGGGCAGGGGGAGCAGGAGCAGCGGGAGCCGAAGTGAGAGCAGCGAGAGCGGGAGCAGCAGGAGCAGAAGCGGAAGCAGCAGGAGCGGGAGCAGAAGTGGGAGCGGGAGCAGGAGCAGAAGCGGGAGCAGAAGCG
>VZTE01001752.1:42034-55897 GCA_013397775.1 Eulacestoma nigropectus
CAGCAGCAGGAGCGGGAGCAGGAGAGGGAGCAGCAGCAGGAGAGGGAGCAGCAGCAGGAGAGGGAGCAGCAGCGGGAGCGGGAGCAGCAGCAGCAGGAGAGGGAGCAGCAGCAGCAGCAGGAGCGGGAGCAGGAGCAGAAGCGGGAGCAGCAACAGGAGCGGGAGCAGGAGCAGGAGCGGGAGCAGGAGCTGCCCTGACCAGCCCCAGGAGAGGATCCAGAGCCAGGGCAGCACCTGGGTGATGGAGGCTCCCTCTGGGGCTGTCTGTGCTGCCCAAACCCCCTGGAATTCCATCTCAGGGGTACCGGCTCTGGACTGATGTGGGAACTCAGGAATATTTATCATTCCACCATCTCCAGTCCCCCTGGCTACACGACCATCGGTGGTATCCCTTTCCTTGTGCTGCAGGAAGGATAACGAGGGTCTTTAGGGCAGAGCCAGGAGGGAACAGGGGGGATTTGGGACTTGTTCCAGCCATGGGAGCCCCCACATCCCCCCGTGGGGCTGTGAGCAGAGCAGGGCCCCCAATGCCTGTTGGCACCTGTCACTCCATGACCAGGGAAAGGTGGGAATCCATGATTTATTCCAGGAGACCCCTCTTTGCACGGGGATCTTTCCCTGCTCCCTGCAGCCCCCTGGGTGTCACTCACAGCCAGTGCTGCTGTCACCTGAAGGATTTTTGCAGGGAACTCTGACCTTGGGGTTTTCTCTCTTGTTTTTCCTTTTCTCTCACCCACTGAGACATTTTTCGGTGTCCACAGGCTAAAATTAAACTTGAGGGTTCTTGGCCCCGAGTGATCACAGAGGAGAGGCTCCAAAGCCTGGTTTGGGGCTGGAAATTCCTGCAGGGACTTGGAGGAGAATGGGAGTTGGGCAGCCTGGGCGGCAGGAACAGCTCTGGGAGAGGCTGGAGACGGGATGAGGCCAAATCCAAAGACACCAATTCCTTCCCTGGCAAGGAAGAAGTCGCTGTCACCTCGCAGGAGGGACTTGGGAATGTTTAGGTTAGAGGAACTGGCCTCAGGTTGCACCAGGGGGGGTTTAGGTGGACTATTGGGAAAATCCCTTCATGGGGCAGTGGCAGAATGGCCAAAATGAAGAATTTCAGCACCAGTGTGAGGGCAACAGCTCAGCCTTGGTCAGATCTGAGCCTCAGGGAGGGGCTGAATTCCTGATGGGAATGTGGAGCCAGGGGGGGTCGGGCTCTGCTCCCAGGGAACAGGGACAGGGGGAGAGGGAACGGCCTCAGGCTGGGCCAGGGGAGGCTCAGGTTGGACAGCAGCAGGAATTTCCCCATGGAAAGGGTGCTCAGGCCTTGGAACTGCCCGGGGAGGTTTGGAGTCCCCGTCCCTGGAGGTGTCCAAGGAATTCCTGGAGGTGACGCTCAGGGCTCTGGCTGGGGACAAGGTGGGGATCAGGCACAGGCTGATAACCCTGGAGGGATTTTCCAGCCTCAGGGATCCTGGGATTCCGTGAAAGTGTGCAGTGCCCAGGGGGTTTGTGTGGACAGGGGAGGCAGACAAGGTTCCATCACCATTTTTATAGGATTTTTTGGGATTTTTCCCAGACAAACCCTGCTCCCTTCAGACCCCAAGCTGCAGGTCCAGCTCTCCAAACCCAGAACCAGGGTAAAACCCTTTCCCACTTTCCCCCCTCAGCTCCAGTGGTTCAGGAACTCTGCCCCAGCTGATTCCACAATCCATCTCCCCAAAAGCTCTGGAATTGCTGAAGGCTTCACTCCCAAATTCCCACTCAGTTTTAATGGACTCCAAGGTAAATTTGCTCAGGGCCAGCCTCCTGTAAAGCAAATTTGCCCAGCCCCAAGCAGGTGTGAGCAGAGCTGCCAGCCCAGCTGCATCTATCAGCACCCCGCAGAATGCTCAAACACAACCCTCACGTGGGGAAAGAGGGGGAAAAGGGAATTTATTTAACATTTATATCTTCTCTTTATTGCAGCAAATGCATTTTATGTCCCAGAGATGAAATATGGAGCACCAGGCCCATTCCGTGCCTGGAGTTCCATCCATGAGGAACCCAGCCCCAGTTTTGTTTAGGAAATCATTTGCTGATGGCTTTGGAGAGGATCCATAAATCTTTCCTGAATTGCTCCTTTCAGATCCTCAGCTTTCACGGGAATCTTCATCTTCATATTCAGACACTGGTTAGCTCAATAGGGGAAAAATTCCCAAAATTCCATTCTCTGGGAGGCTGCTCTGGGGACCCAGGGGTGACTCTGGCTTTTCAATACCCACAAAAGGGCCCCAGCTTTGGGCCACCGTGGAATATTCAGAAAATATTCCCTAACTTTTAGTTAAACCCAGGGTTTTGAGGGAATTCTCTTCACTTGCACAGCAGCAATCAAATGGAATTGTGAGAAAAGGTGGAGGTGGAAGGGGCAGCAAAATTCCCTTAAACTGGTTTTGGAGTGGTTTGGAGGGAATTCACAAAGATCTCCTGATTCGTCGGGGTTCATTTCCCAAAATCCCACCATGGGGTGACTTTGGGGACAGGGCTGGGAGCACCTTGGGACAGTGGGAGGGGTCCCTGCCCATGGCAGGGCTGGCACTGGATGGGCTTTGAGGTCCCTTCAGCCCAAACCATTCCATGATTCCATGATTCCATATTTTAGTCTAATTTTTCCCATCAGGGACTGTTTGATGTCTCTGTGGATTCATCACAAAGTTGGATTCTCCCATTCCTGGAGACATCAGATGGGAAAGGGATCAGGTGGGAACAGGGAGATGGGGTTGGTTTAAATCCAGTGACCACTGGCACAGCTTTTCATGGGACTGAGGAGACAAAACCTGGGAAACACAAACACTTCCCCAGTTTTAATCCAAATGAGATTGGCCTGGATGGGAAAGTTCATTTCCATGAGTTTTGCAAAACAAGGAAGTTCAATTGGAAGCCATGGGCTCCTTGGTTTGATTTCTTGTCAGGGAGAACGACACCAGTTATCCCAAAGATTGGGAAAAAGTTTTGGCTTTCAGTTCCTGAGGATTTCGGATCTGGTTTTGGAGGATTTGGGATCTGAGAGCTGCTCCCAGGAAGAAAAAGGTCTGGGAAGGAGGGGCAGGTCAGAGGAGAGCGACTCCAAACCGTTGGGAGTTGGATCATGGCAAAAATCGCAGTGGGATTCCCACCAATCTGATCCAGGGGAGAGAGGGGACAGTCCTGATTTCCAGGGCTCTGCCCCAGTCCTGATTTCCAGGGCTCTGCCCCAGTCCTGATTTCCAGGGCTCTGTCCCAGTCCTGATTCCAGAGCTCTGCCCCATCCCTGATTCCCAGGGCTCTGCCCCATCCCTGATTCCAGAGCTCTGCCCCATCCCTGATTCCCAGAGCTCTGTCCCATCCCTGATTCCAGAGCTCTGCCCCATCCCTGATTCCCAGGGCTCTGCCCCATCCCTGATTCCAGGGCTCTGTCCCAGTCCTGATTCCAGGGCTCTGTCCCATCCCTGATTCCCAGGGCTCTGCCCCATCCCTGCTTCCAGGCTCTATCCCAGCCCGCAGCTCATAGAGTTTTGCCTTTGGAGATGAGCCAAGGCCTCCAGGAAAGGCTCAGCCTGCAGCGATTCCCGCAGTGCCAGAGGGAAGGAGCATCCCAGGGCAGCTCCCGGAGCTCCTCCTGCAGCCCAAACCCAGGGAAAGGAAACCCCGGGCAGAGCAGTCGCTGAAGGAAGGTTGGATCCCGCGGCAGGGATCGATGGAAGTGGCTCACGGGATGAGGTCAGGACATGAGGAAAAGCAGGAGAAAGGGCCCCAGGATGTGTTTCCTCAGCTGGAATTACAGCAGGATCCTCGGATCCTCTGCCTTGGGAGAAGGGGAACACAGGGCAGGAAGAACCAATTTTTTGGTTCACTGCCTCTTCTGGATGGGAAAGAAAAAAGCAAAAGTCGTTCCAGGCTGAATGAGGAGCTGCATTTCCCTGGAATGGAACAATTCCTGTGAGTGGCCAGGGGGGATTTTGTGCTCACAAATAAATAAAATATTGAATAAATTATTAAATAACAAATAAAGGAGGAGATTGTTAATTAATATTTTTTTCCACATCCTGAAGTTACAGAGGGATTTGAGGTCAGTGGGAATGACCAGGAGGCTCCTGGGCTATGGCAATTCCTTCCAGGGGGTTCCTGGCCCCAACTGCTCCAGCCCATGATGACGAGGGAGCTGCCCTGGGAGTGGGAATGATGGGCTCCAAGTCTCCAGGTGCTGTAAAAATCGGGATCCAACAGAAATATTTCCCAGCAGGACAAACCAGAGCCTCACATGAACACCTGGGACAGGTCACAGCCAGCACTGAAGCCTCAAAGGCACAACCACAACCTGAATTCACTTCCATGGCATTAAATCCAGGGGATTCATTGGGATGGAGGGGATTTGGGAAATATCACTGTGGTTCCCAGCTCTTCCCCAGCTCATTTTTCCATCACAGAGTTTCAGGCTGAGCTGAGCTGCTCAGGGGTCACCCGAGGAGTGGGACCTGTGAGCACTTCCAGCATTTCTGCCTCATCCCAGGCCCCAGCTCTGCCCTGCACTGGGGAGAGGAAATGTTTATTAAAAATGTTTATTAAAAATGTTTATTAAAAATGTTGTGCCCAGTTGAGCTTTTAATGAATCTGTCCCAGTGAAACAGAGCCGGCCCTGGGGAGGGGAACACACATTTTATGGTCATTTAATTCTTGCTTAGGATTTTCAAATTGAACTTCTGGCAGGCTCGAGGATTGTTGAGATTCAGGGACTCCTGCCCATTTCGGGTGATTACAAGGAATAAATCATTCAGCTTAACAAGGGCGGGAGAAAACGGCAGAATTTGATGTTTCTGTCGGGTTTGGGTTTGCCTTAATGTGAATTTTGTACAAATCCACTCGGAGTGGGGTCGGGATGTGCTCGGGCACCCTTTGGGAATCTCAGCACCTGGGATGAGGCTGGGGTTGTTCACCAAGGCCAATTCTGGCTTTGTGGGAACAGCCTCCATCAGGACATGTTGGGAACATGCTCAGGAAGAACTAAACTGTGGAAAACCAGAGATTCACTGCGAGGAATTAATTTCCCTTGGATAAATCCCTCCCTTTGTGCCTCTCCTCCTGCCTGGTGCCCCAGATCCCCTTTTTGCCTGGTCCAGGCAGGCCCAGAGAGAGCCAAGCCCAGGCCATGGGGATGGAATGTCCTGCCCAGGAGCTGCCCTGGCAAAGTTCAATCCAGCAGCTCTGGAGTTAATCCCAGAGACCCCAAGCTCCGTTTGTCAGGGAATTTCACACTTCCAAGGGCACTGGAGTTCAGAAATGGGAGCACTTATTGGGATTCCAGCCCCTGTGACATGTGGAGGGTTTTTCTGGATGGTCGAGCCTTTCCAGGCTCTGAAGAAAGCAACACTCCCACTCCAGGAGGTTTTCCCTGTTCCCAGAAGCCTGGATGGATTGTTTGCCAGAGAGAGGGATTGGTTACCTGCCGAGTTTCCCAGAAAGTAGGCCAGGATTTGTGTCTTCCCTGACTGCTGCAGGTGCAAGGAAAGCAGCCATTGTTTATTTCTGTCCCTGTGACTTCCCTGTGGAGCTTTTCCAGCCTCTTTTCCATGTGCAGATGGACGAGGCCTCCAGTTAATCCCTAACTGAGCCATTGACACAAGGAATGGGGCCATTAAACAAGAATTAAGGATGTGCTCGCTACCTTTGGGGGAGTTTGGGATAGATTCCCTCATTTCTAATCTTCCCTGCAATGTTCTCTCCCCCATCCTTTTCCCTGCATCTCAATTGAGTTTTGGATGACTCATAAAGGTAATCCTTCCCGAGCAGCAAATCCAATCCCTTCCCAGCTGGAACGTGAGGAGCTGTTCCCATTTTCCTGCCTCAGTCCCGGCTGTTCCTGGGGCAGGAACCTCTGTCCCAGAGCCCCCTGGAGCCATGGGGACAGATCCCATTCCCTGGGCACCCCAAGCTGCCAGGCAGGGCTTTGATTCCTTATTTTAGTTTGTTTTGTTGGGGGAAGAAGTCAGGAAAGGGGTCACTGTCATGAGGGACATCACTGCAGGTTCTTGGGGTGACACTTCCCATGCTCCAGAGGGATGTGGAGCTGCTGGGATGAGTCCAGAGGAAGCCACGGAGCTGCTCCGAGGGCTGGAGCCCATCTGGAGCCAGGCTGGGAGAGCTGGGGGTGCTCACCTGGAGAGGAGAAGCTCCAGGGAGAGCGCAGAGCCCCTTCCAGTGCCTAAAGGGGCTCCAGGAGAGCTGGAGAGGGACTGGGGACAAGGGCTGGAGGGACAGGACACAGGGAATGGCTTCCCACTGCCAGAGGGCAGGGATGGATGGGATATTGGGAAGGAATTGTTCCCTGGGAGGGTGGGGAGGCCCTGGCACAGGGTGCCCAGAGCAGCTGTGGCTGCCCCTGGATCCCTGGCAGTGCCCAAGGCCAGGCTGGATGGGGCTTGGAGCAGCCTGGGACAGTGGGAGGTGTCCCTGCCCATGGCAGGGGTGGCACTGGAGGGGCTTTAAGGTCCCTCCCAACCCAAACCATTCCATCTTTCTATGAACTTATCTTTTTTCTCCAGTGGGATTTTATATCTCCAGATTTGGTCTTCCCCTGAAGGTTTTAGGTTTGTTATAAAACACCCAGAGGTGTTTGTGGCTGAGGGACTCCCAGGATAAATCTCTGTTGCTTGAATGAAGAAATCTGAGCTGGGGATGCCGAAGGTCCCTCCCAGCTCCTCGTTCCTCTAAAATATGTGATGCTGTCCCTTCTCCCACTGAATCAGATCAACTCCTGCTTCCTGATGCTCCTGGAAGGGTCAGGAGCAGCAGGAGTGGCTGAGGGAGCTGGAAAAGGGGCTCAGCCTGGAGAAAAGGAGGCTCAGGGGAGACCTTGTGGCTCTGCACAACTCCCTGACAGGAGGGGGCAGCTGGGGGGGGTCGGGCTCTGCTCCCAGGAACAGGGACAGGAGGAGAGGGAACGGCCTCAGGCTGGGCCAGGGGAGGCTCAGGGTGGATATCGGAAAATTTCCTCCTGGAAAGGGTGGTCAGGCTGCCCAGGGCAGGAGTGGAGTCCCCATCTCCAGGGAGATTTAAAGCCCAGTGGACGTGGCCCTTGGGGACAGGGATCAGCGTGGCCTTGGCAGTGCTGGGGAATGTTGAACTCCGTGATCCTGGAGCTCTTTTCCATCCTGAACAATTCCAAGGCTCTGGAACTCACACTCAGCTCAGGTAACCAGGACGCAGCAGCCAAAGTCTCGGGGCTGCAATTTCTCCTCAACCCAAAATAGTCCAACATATGCAGGGAGAAAGAGCTCCAAATAAACAAACCCACAATCTGCTCCTCCAGAAATATCCTGGAATGTGCACAACAGACTGGGATCCCTCAGGGCCTTCCCAGCACTGCTCAGGGTTCCAGTGGTAACGGCTCCGAGCTGGGACAGATTTGCAGCCCTAAAAACCTGGAGTTGTGGTAATTACTGACTCTGTGCTTTAAGTGGGAATATCTTGGCATGGAATTCTGTGTTCCATTATTTCCAAATGACAGCAGACACGGTGACAGCTCCAGCTGTTTATTCTGGGAAGACAGGAGATTTTAAAGGTGGCTGGAGGAGCAGGGATGCTGGGATGGGGGAAGGTGACTTCACCTCTGTGTAAAACCAAACCAAAGCACTCCCTGCTCTTTAACATCCAGCCAGGGCAGTGAAATCCTCGGAATCAACCTCTAGGATGTCCCCCTGGAAGTGCTGTTTGTGGGATCAGGGAGGCTCTACCTTCCAGCTCTGAAAACCACAAGGAGTGTTTGGGTGACTGAAACAAACCCAGCAGAAGAGCAGAGCCTGGGGCTCCAGGGAGGAGCAAATTCCAACCGGGATTTATCAGTGGGTGTGCAAAGTGTGTGCAGGGTGGAGGGAAGCTCATCCAGGGCTCCATCCAGGGATATTGCAATAATCTGGGAAAGGAGTGACACCGGGCCCAGGGAGGATTGCTGCCTCTGAGCTGTGCTTCCTGAAATTCACTTTTCCCAGGAAACTGCAGCAACTCCATGGCTTGAGGTGCTGAGGAGCCAGTTCCAAGGCCAGGAATGTGCTCCCAGAGACTGCTGCCCTGGCCAGGGGGTTCAGACCATTCCTCCTCCATCAGGAAATGCTGATTTACCAAATGAACACCTTTTGACTTTGAGTAAACTGGGTTTGCTAAGTGATATCCTCAAGTCCTGCACGTGGTGTGGAGAGGAAGTCTCAGAGCAGGAATGCGCTCTGGGGCTGCACTTTGTGCTGGGCATGCCACGGTCCAACCCCCCGGGCATGGATTTGGAGCCACACTCTGGATTCAAGGCTTGGTAACATCAGCACCGAGCTCACAATGTTCCTTTTCCCACAACGGCTGCGAGTTCAGGGGGCTGGAGAAGTGTCTTCATCTTCTTTCTTGGATGAAGCTCTTTCAGCCCTGGGTGTTCAAACCCAGCAGGGACCCCTGAGCTCCATCCCCGGATCCTTCCTGCCTCCCTCAGGATTTCATCTCCAGGTTTTTAGGAGAAGAGAACATTCCAATAATGCATTAAAGGTGTCTCCATTCCCATTTTTTACTTTGCAAGCTGAAGCTGCTGTCAGGGTAAGGAGTGAGGGAATATGAAGAAATCACTTTTCCCTGGCAGGAATTTGATTCCTTTTCCTCTCCCCTGGCTGCCCAGAGCAGCAGGAAGAGGCTTTGGGAATTAGAAGGCTCAGAACACTCCTGGAGCCTCGGGAGGAGCAGGGTCAGGCAGGGAACATCACTAATTCCTGCTGGAAATTACAACCACTTCAGGCTGGGTTTTATTCCCAGAGATTTTTGCCAGGTGTGAGGAGCTCTGAGGAGGTGGAAGGGAATTCAGGGCTGAGTTTCCAAGAGTTTTCCTCAGGCTTTTCAGGTCAGGACAGGCCCAGGGCCCTCAGGATCCTGTGGTGCCTTTGGGTGAGCCTTTTCCAGCCTCAGCCAAGGACATCAGCAGCAACATAAACCATAAAATCAGGGGATCCTGGAATGGTTTGGGGTGGGAGGGACCTTAAAGATCCAGCGCCACCCCCTGCCATGGGCAGGGACACCTCCCACTGTCCCAGGCTGCTCCAAGTCCCGTCCAGCCTGGCCTTGGACACTGCCAGGGATCCAGGGGCAGCCACAGCTGCTCTGGGAATTCCATCCCAGCCCCTCCCCTCCCAGCCAAGAATTCCTTCCCGATATCCCATCTAACCCTACTCCCTTTCAGTTTAAATCCTGAACCTTGCAGGGTGCCTGGAACAGTTCCTGAGGCTGGGCGTGGACTGAGCCCCAAATCACCCCTCACGTGGAAAAATAAATAAACAAATCCAGCTCTTCCCGCAGCCCAATCCCTTCCTGATATTTTCCAAAGCAGCGAGGAGGAATCAGAGGTGCAGGGCAGGGACATCCCCCTTCAAGCCCAGTCCCAGTGACACAAATTCCAGCAGAGAAGGAGCAAACCCAGAGCCTGGGAAGGGTCATTTGCCAGAGGAATCCTGGCTGGGATGTTGGGAAGTCAGAGCCTGGCAGGGAGGATGGAGGGGGTTTTCTGGGAAGGCCCAGGAACAGATGGAGCCAGGCAGGAGGAGGAAGTGAGGAGGAGGGAAAGCTGCAGCTGGGAGTGGGTGAGCAGGGAGAGCAGGGCCACGCTTTGCAGCCCTTTTTAGCTGGCCAGGAGCTGCAAACCCCCCGCTGCAATTCCCGGGATTTCGCTGCTCCTTGGCACAGTGGGTTTGCTTCCCTAGAAATTCCCATTTCCTGGGATGCATGGACGTACCAGCCTGTCCAAGCCGGGGAGCTGTCAGTGACCTACTCCACACTGAGCAGATCCTTTCTTTACTGGAGAGCTGGGAATTCCCCAGCTCAACATTTTTTGTCAGGAGTTCCTGTTATGTGAAACTGTGCTGAGGTTTGAGATGGCTGGAGATGAAGCTTTTTGGGAAGGAGTCTCCAAAGTGCCAAAGCTTCCCATTTCCCACTTCTGGAGGAAAGGATGGCTCTGCCAAGGAGCCACTCCTCTTTTAGGGAAGAGTTTTCTGGGAGGGAAATGGGAATACCAGCATTTCATGCCCACAGAGCCGGGCTCAGGCTGGGCCTGGGCCAGGGTTTAACTGCTCCCAGAACTGGATTTCAGGATAAATGTCCTTGGCTGATTCAGACTGTCCCAGGGACAGCTGCACTTGGATCCCAGGCTTTTCCCAGAATCCCAGACTGGTTTGGGTTGGAAGGGACCTTCGAGGCCACCCAATCCCAGCCCAGGACAGCTCCCAGTGTCCCGGGGTGCTCCAAGGCACAGCCTGGCCTCAGGCTGAGCTCATTGATCTGCCCAGAGATTCTGGTTCAGGCATGGACCTATCCCCGGATTTTGCAGCTTGGATCCCAACCCCAGAGCACGGAACCCCTCTGCAGGGAACAGCTCGGGACGAAGCGGGAGAGGAGAACCCCGAGGCTCTCCCTGGGGATCCATCCTGGGGGATCCATCCTGGGGGATCCCACCCGGGAGCTGCCCCAGGGACTGGAATCTATGAACTGATGGAATGGCTGCTCAATCCATGGATCAGAGGGATTACCCTGCGCTGTCTCCTCTGATCTGAGCACTCCAGAAATCCAATGGAAAGGAAGGAACCCCGAGCCCCCAGGGCCAGTTCAGGCAGTGTTTGATCCCTGAGCTCGGAGTCACGGCTGGATTGGAGCAGGGATTCATTACAGGATTTATCTTCCCTGGCTTTTCCCTGCCACTTCCTCGTTAACATTTACAGCAGGATCCTGGTCCATGACCGGGCTCCAACGGCTGGAAAAATACCTATGGTTAATAAAACTGAGCCTAATTGTGCTGGAGCCACTCTCGTGACTGCACAGCTGCTGCTGAAGCTGAGCAAGGATCCTCCTCCTGCAGCAGCTTTGCTGGGAGCTGGCACAAAATGGGAATTTCCCCAATTCCAAGCCCACAACAACTTTTTGTGAGATTTCAGCCGTGGTTGCAGCTCGGAGCAACCCCAGGTGCTGCCCCTGAGCTGCTCTGGGGCCATCAGGCACCTGCAAAGCCGAGACTAAACCAGGTTTAAATCACAGAGCTCCAATTCTTCCCAGGTTCAGGGGGACAGACCACTGGATCCTGGATAAACCATTGGATACTGGACAGACCAGTGGATACAGCTGACAGCTGATTGCAAAATTACCTTGATGATGATGATGACGGAAGTGTTTTCCTCCTCGATGTGCTCATTAGAAATGTGTTACCATTATCCACATGGAGATTTTGTCCCTAAATCTTTGTCCTGAATTCCTGGGGCTCTGTGAGAGCCCAGAGGGGCTCTGAGTGCTGGGATTTGTCCTGAGCATAAAACTCTGGAATCATGGAATGGTTTGGGCTGGATGGGCTTAAGGATGAGCCAGGTCCACCCTGCCATGGGCAGGGATGTTGCCCTGGTTTTTCTACTGTTCTGTGTTTTTACTTTTGTAGTAGAAGTTCTCATGCATTTTCTATAAACATAGCTCTTGTTTTCCTAACCGGCCTAGGATGTTTTCTGAACTTTTGGATTGTTGTTCATTCCTTTCTCCAAGGCGGAGAAAGATGATAGTCTATGTTCCTATCCTGTAAAATTGCAGAGGTGTTAACCTCATCTACCAATGTGTGATTGTTTTAAGAGAGGTATAAAAAGGTGAGAATAAAGGAGGGCAGGGTCCTTGGCCCTGCTGAGTGGTCCTGACCTGCTGTCTGAATCTGCGTGTTCGTGCCCGACACTGCGACACAGGGACACCTCCCACTCTCCCAGGTTCCCAGGAATCATCCAAGGCTCTGGAATGTAGAAAAGTCTGGATTTTCCCTCAGATTTTGTGCTCACTCCTGGATTCCATTCCCAAGGCTGTTGTGTGTGCCAGGGGCAGCACCTCAGACATTCCCTGTCACTCCTGCAGAATTACATGGTTTGTTCTCTCACCTGGAGCTGCTTCCTTCAGCTGCAACAAAGGCTGCTCAGGCTGGAAAGGGAAAACCTGGCACTAAACCCAGGAAAACCCAGGGCTTTCCCTTGAAAACTGCTGCAAAAATCGTTTCCTGGATTTGGGGCGGAATAGCCAAACCTGGTATGCTGCAGATGGGCAGAATTCCTTCCAAAAGGTGCTGAGGGCTGAGCAGTGTGGGATCCCACTGAGGTCCCCTGATTGCTGCTTTCCCTCTGGAATATCAATCCCTCCCCACCCCAGGAATCCAGGCCTCAGTTTCCCCGGCGTGCTGGGAAAAGCTGGGATGAGGCCAGGCTGCGCCAGGGAGCTGGGAGTGATAGCTCTGGGCTTTGAGGGTTGAAATGCTCTCTGCAGGATGTGTTTGTTGTTCTTCGGAGCTATAAAGTCCTTCCTGAATGGAGACAGATTTGATCTGGAGGGTTCTTCCCACAAAGCAAACGGAACACGGGATTTCAGCTGGAATTCAAAGGTGTTGGAGTTTTGTCTCGAGCTTTACAAAGCCAAAAACGCTTCCCCTGGGATGTCGGTGCCAAGCTCTGTCTGGAAGGGATAAAGGAGAGGTTTGATCCTTTGTAATCCATGCTTGGAGGGAGGAGGAGGAGGAGGAGAAGGAGGAGGAGGGTCGGGGGGAATCCCCTTTGGGAACAGCGGGAGAGGCAGAAGCCACAACGGCCCTCGCAGGGCTGGGTTTGGATCCCTGGTGCCAAAATCCCGGCAAGGGCTGAGCGGCTTGACCCCAAGTGCAGAACAGCCTCTCCCTTCCAGCCCTGTGGGGAAGAGGCAGGAGGATCCCCAGCATCCCAATCCAAAGGGAACACAGCTCCTGGAGGGGATAAAAGGAACTTTCCCAGTGTTTGGGCAGCAATGAATCCCTGAGGTATTGGCTCACCTTGGAGCTCCCTGAGCAGCTTTTCCTTTTTCCTCATCACTGGCTCTGCTCAGTCAGGGGAGACTGAACCTCGTTAGGGTGGGCTGGAAAATCTAATTAAGAGTTCTCTGAGCACCTGGAATGGGGATTGTGCATCCAAATGTGTGCGTTAACGGATCATGGAATGGCTGGGGTTGGAGGGACCTTAAACCCATCTCCCACCATCCCAGGCTGCTCCAAGCCCCGTCCAGCCTGGCCTTGGACACTCCCAGGAATCCAGGGGCAGCCACAGCTGCTCTGGGAATTCCATCGCAGTCCCTCCCCACCCTCACAGGGAAGGATTTTTCCATATATCCAACCAAATTTCCCCTCTGTCAGTGGGATCCCATTCCCCCTTGCCTTGTCACTCCAGTTCCCAATCCACAGTCCCTCTCCAGCTTTTGGAGCCCAGGACAGGCCCAGGGCCCTCAGGACCCTGCAGTGCCTTTGGATGAGCCTTTTCCAGCCTCCAAAAAGGGCAGCAGCACAACGTTAGCCATAAAATCAGGGAATCATGGAATGGTTTGGGAGGGAAGGGACCTCGAAGCCCACCCAGTGCCACCCCTGCCATGGGCAGGGACACCTCCCACTGTCCCAGGCTGCTCCAAGCCCCGTCCAACCTGGCCTTGGGCACTGCCAGGGATCCAGGGGCAGCCACAGGGATGGGGCAGGGTCTCATCCCGTCCAGGCAGGGAGCAATCCCAGGGATTGGAGCCGCTCCGAGCCCTTTCCCCGTCCCCGCTGAGCCGCAGTGGGATGTGCAGGGTCGGGAGCCGCTGGAGCAGGACCGAAAGCTCCGGTGGGAAGGGAAAGCGCCTCTCGTGAGTGAAGCACCGCTAATTACCGTATGCAAATGAGCCCCGCCCGGGCTGCTCCGCGCCCGCCTCGTTTGGAAACAGCGCAGGAGGTAAAAAGGAACTCTCAGCTTCTCCTCGTGCAATTAGGGCTGTGAGAGAGACTCATTAATCAGCGCAATTAGCAGGGCTGCTGCCGCCCGGGATCAAAGG